>BEHA01000721.1:43759-63189 GCA_002897215.1 Eschscholzia californica subsp. californica
CCCCCCCCCCCCCCCCCCCCCCCCTCGAACTCCTAATATAATTTGTTTGTCTCCATAGCATCCACCTCTTATAAAAAAGAATTCTTTTTACGCGAGTCGAAGAAGTCTATGTGTTTAGTATTTATTTTGGGAGCCTACCTTTTAATTTTCTTCTTAAATTCTAAAATAATACTTTGTACATAGAAATTAAATTTTATTTATTGGAATATTATAGCCAGTAATATAGGAACGTCCTGAGCTTTCATTCTAAAACAATATTTCAAAGTTTAGCTCTTAAAATAATATAACGTTCGTTGTAATATCAAACATTAGTTTGGACGGCTAAGATTTGAAATAATACAATTTGATTTTAACAAAAAAATTCCTGATTTTCAAAGTTTTAAATAAAAAGGTTCCGAACTTAATGATTAAAAACTTTAATGTCCCGGACCTTTAAAAGTTTCAAACTTTAAAGTTTCTAAACCTTTAAAGTTTTGAACATTTATGTGCCAGAACACTTAGAAGTTATGAGATCTTTGGAAGTCCGGAACAAAAAAAATCTAGTAAAAAGGTCTGAACGAATAACAGACCCTAAATGAACTTTTGAAAACGTGATGGATTTTGGATTGGTCTTCTACCAGAATAACTCGTGTCGATGAGTATTCTGACCCCCTACCAGTTATTAGTGTGCAGGTGCTCGGTTGTAGCCTCGAGGCGGAGTTGTATTCCAGCCGGTGATCTTGTCTAACGAGGTTAGAGGTGTTGCGTCGTTTTCTTTGGTTTTCGTTTATTGGCTTTCCATTATTTTAAAGTTATGTAGTTATTGCAGAACTAAACTCTAATATGTATATATATATATATATATATAACACTTAGATCTGTTTATAAGTTGTATCGATGTGTAAGAGGTTTTTTATAGTTCTTTTTGTGGTTCGGGTTTCAGCCCTGAAACTGAGTTGAGTTTCTTTAGCTTCCGCTCCATAGTTTACTTTTGGTGTATGCGAATGTATGGTTTGCATGACAAGTTTACAGGTGCGACCGGTTCAATTTACAGAGGAGACTCTGCCGGATTTTTGTCTCGTCTGTGAATTGTCGGGGCGTCGTCGTGTCTATTTTAGGACACGGGGCGTCACAGACACGTGTCGTACAACGTACCTCTCCCACCCCAGCACCTCTCTCTTCTTCTGACCCAAATGTTCCCTTTGTCTCAAAGCCACCTTTTTCCTCCCTTCCTAAAAAACAAAACCCTAAAATATCCTCTACCCACCCCATGATAACAAGAACCAAGGACGACACAAGAAAACCAAAAATACTACTCACTCAATCTTCATCTTCTTCTTCTCCTCTAAACGAACCACATACTTTTCTTCAAGCATCGAAACATGAACACCGGCGTACAGAATTGGTTGATGAGATTCTTGCTCTTCATACCAACAATACCTGGGCATTAGTTCCTAGAACCCCTAATATGAATCTTGTTGATTGTAAATGGATATATCGTGTAAAACAGAGGCCAGATGGATCAATTGAGAGGTTTAAGGCTCGATTAGCTGCTAGGGGTTTTACTCAACAACAAGGCATAGATTATGAAGAAACTTTCAGTCCTGTTGTTCGACCAGCAACTATTAGAACCGTGTTAACCTTAGTTGTAACGGGAAAATAGATGATTCGTCAGCTTGATGTCAAAAACGCGTTCCTCCATGGAGATCTTCAAGAATCAGTATTTATGATTCAGCCCAAAGGTTTTGAAAATTCCCAATTTCCATCACATGTGTGTAAACTTAATAATGCCATATATGGTCTTAAACAGGCGCCAAGGGCCTGGCATCAACGATTCAGCACTTGTCTCTTTAAGTTGGGATTTCTTCAATCAATTTCAGATCCATCCATGTTTTATCATCAAAATTCATCAGGTATAACAATATTACTTCTCTATGTCGATGATATTATAATTACGGGTTCGTCAAATTCAGATTTACACTCTTTAATTCAAGCACTCAAATCAAATTTTGCAATATCTGATTTAGGGGGATTTAAGTTACTTTTTTGGCATGGAAGTTGTTCGTGATCATCACTCTCTAACATTAACACAACACAAATATACAATGGATCTTCTCACTCGTTTTGGTCTCTTATATTCAAAATCTGTTACCACTCCAGTTATTACTGGAAAGAAGTTATCTAAATCTGATGGCACTCGATTATCTAATCCTCATGAATTTAGAAGTCTGGTGGGAGCTTTACAATATCTTACTCTCACCAGAGCAGATATTGCTTATTCCGTTAATCAAGTTTTCAAGTTCATGCATCATCCCACCTCTGTTAACTGGATCGCGGCAAAAAGGATCCTTCGTTTTCTTAAAGGTTTCATTGATACTGGTCTTCATCTCCGATCGGCGACTGATTTTCCGTTACTTGGCTACTCCGATGCCGATTGGGCCGGCTCTCCTAATGATCGAAGATCCACCACAGGATCTTGTATCTTTTTAGGACCGAATTTGATTATGTGGACCTCTAAAACTCAACCAACTGTGGCCAGGTCCTCCACGGAGGCTGAGTATTGGGCCGTGGCCCACACGAGTGCCGATATAATGTGGTTACAGAATTTGCTTAAGGAATTAGGAATTTCTTCACACGTTCCTCCTATTGTTTATTGTGACAACCTCAGTACTACCTACTTGACCGTCAATCCTGTCTTGCATTCTCGAACAAGACATGCAGTTCGTTCGAGAACAAGTTCGTCATGGGAAGCTTCGTATTCATTATTTACCAGGGGACTCTCAAATTGTTGATCTATTCACGAAAGGTCTTTCCTCCTTTCGGTTTCAAGATTTGTCATTCAGGATCTCTCTCGTTAACCGACAATCGGCTTGAGGGGGGNNGTTAATCAAGTGTTATTAGCATTGCTCATACATGTATTAACTTAATTGTATTTTCTCTTTTATGTAGAAAGGATAGAATTGTAATTGTACATCTTTAGATAATTCTATAAATACAATTTTCTTGCCTTAGTTAGGGCATCTTGAGCTCAACATTTTGCAAAATGCACGTCTGAGATGATTTAGTCGTAAGATACCTGTTCTGATGGTAGCCACGTGCAAGGGCGGAGCCAGGATTTAAAGTTACCCCGGGCTAGCCTAAAAATGATCAGAGAGCCAATTTTTTTTTTCTAAAGTATATATACTAACAAGTAGTAGTTTGAGAAGTAATTTTTTTCGAATATGTAAAATTTTGTTAATAGTTCAAACATAAAGAACTTACGAAAAATTAACCTCAACAAATTATAATGTATATGATCATTGTTAATTTGGGGACGAAAAAAATAACTAAACGTAAGTTGGTTGAAAACTAACAAATGGAGTAAAGTTTGACTTAGCACAAAAAAAATGGTCAAAAGAGAACTAGATTCAGAAGTAGGGGGCAGAACTTGGGACTAAAAGTTCAAGCACATATGATATAAGGGCTCATATGAAATTAATTTAAAAGAGAAATTAAAAGAGGGGAGGGGGATTCGAACTCAGGCTAGGTTGTAGGATAAGCTCAGGACCACCCGGGCTACTTCTCTTGCGGTGTTAGGTTTTCTCTGTTTTCTTCTTATCATCCCTGACTGCATCCAGGAGTAGCCTCCCCTGGCTCCGCCCTTGGCCACGTGTGTATGGCTATTTGGAAGATAATATCTATTGAGTGTGCACATTAACCGATCTTTTAAACCTTAACGGTGGTTTGTGTGTGAAAAACATATATTTGGCTCTATCTAGCCTTCCCCCTTACCTTTGTCTCTCGGATTGGAGCAGAGCTCATGGGGCAAAGTTAACTCGAATCCACCTTCCTTTTTGCCTCGAGCCAAAAGCTCAAGGCATCGAGTTGACTTTTGAAGACTTCCCTATTCTGTTTAGAGACTAAAACAGAGCTGAAAAATAAAACTTACTCGGATCCACCTCTTTGCTTAGCTAAGGGCCAGCGCATTCAAGGTGACTAGTAAATTTATGTCGACCTCGCAACATCTGATTCGATCTTCTCAAACTACAATCGCAGTAGCTGATGTAGTAAACTTCTCGATCGTTGCTCTATCGTATTTAGACTACTCTTAATTTCCGAATCCATGAGGATTTGAACCAAGTAAGAAGAAGATTTCATCGTCCATTGAAGAAGAGAAGAAGAAGATAATGATATTTTTTAGAGACACAATGAGTTTTAGTGGGTAAGGTTATTTTGGGAGTGAGAAAAAAATGACCTTATTAATAATTATCAATATTATTTCAAACTTTACTTACTATTACACATAAAGTTTTGGTAACTTCTACATAATAATAAAAGAGCTAGGTTTTTTTAGTTATTGTGATAATTTTTTTAACCCCAAAAGTTATATATCTAAATTTAGACTAATAAAAGTAAAATATTTATATCTAAATTTAAAATAAATAAATATTTCTTTACAAAAATAATAATGTAAAAAATAATAAGTCATACCAAATAAGCCTTTCTTGTCCTAAAAATGGGATTCCCTTCCCTCTCTCTATATGTTCTTCCAATATTTTTATCTCTACAAATTATTTTGTCTTAGGAATCATTATCGAAATTATATAAATGTGGATTAAATTTTGAATCTTCTTAAAATATTTATTTAATTCTAACAACATACTTAAACGTAACACGTTTTTTTTTTCATTTTTTCGTAAGAAAAAAGTTGAGTTTTCGATCACTACAATCTTGTTTTCATAAAAAAACATAATATAAACAAATATTTATTTTGCTGACATTTTCAGTATTCTTATAACATTTTATTGATTCTATTAGCATAATATGCATAACATATGTTCTGAATTAGTTAGAGTATGTGAACAAAAATTTGATTATTTATCAAGCATCTTATTGATTCTAACCACATTCTTAGATATAACAGAATTTTTGAAAAATTTCTAGCATTTAACTGATTTTAAAAGCACAATTATAAACTTACACTAAAAAATACTTCTGAGTTTTTAAAACAACTTAGGTGATAAATCGACGTAACAGCAACAAAATAATGTATCATATGTTCTCTGACTTACTTACATTATGTTACCAAATTTTTAACATTTCTCTAGCATCTCCCTGATTCTCTTGTATTACTTAAATTAGGAGAAAACATTTGAAACATTTTTCTAGAATTTTCTTTATTCTTATTACATGTAAATGCTTTTACATTTTTATGGACAGTTATTCAATCATTGAATGGATTTCAGTAATGCAAATTCTTATGGTTGTTACCTTAAATGGGAAATAACTAAGGCAGATGCATGAGGTCCAATGTTCATCTACGTCGGTCAGCCTTTCCAGATGCTCTTGGTCATTAGTCTATCAGTATGAAAAAACAAAGTTTTTATAAAGAATGATCGATATAAGGTGACTGTTGGCTGCAATGGAGATGGGTGTCCTTTCAAATTTTTTTAGCATAAATTTTTTGCATAAATTTGCGTTGTTAAGTTTTTTGCATAAATTTTCTTCTAGCATTTCTTTGATTTTTGCTCAAATTTTAGTAACTCTACCAACATCTCGTAAACTCTAAAAAATTCATCATATTTTTACAAACGTAAATAGGTTGGATTTAACTACAATAGAAGTATATAGATTTCCCCCAAAATTTTATATTTTTATTCTTTTAAATCGATGGTTTCGAATCATTCAATGTTTATTTGTTATGTAAATACACATGTTACTCAATCATGAACCAAATGTTAATGAACAAAATTCTACCGTCTCTTATATGAAATGGGGAATAACTAAGAAAGAGTCACGTGGTCCCATCTTCGCCCATGTAGGCCAAACATTATATGGATATACTCATAGATAATAAAAAAAACATTGTCGACATCGTTGTGGTATTTCTAGCATTTCTTTGATATCTTCTAGCATTTTCCATTAACTCTCAACATTTTTAACGTATTTCACGATATTTGAACTAAAACTTAAAGTAATTAAAACTAAGAGAAATCCATTACAACATAATCCATTAAAAGAACTAATAACTTAAAGATTTTTTGCCATTTATCCTTCAATTCATCCAGTAACAATCAAGTTAACTCAACCATCTTCTTTTGTTGTTGTACTGTTAAATCTTTGGCTAACATCCCGTGTGAAAAATGTTTATAGTTATATTCGACCAAAAGTTCATCCACATGCAAAATCACATACGTACAAGTTACAACCACAATCTCGTATGTAAATTTGTAAAATATATTAGTGTTCAAACAAGTACTTGCAATTTGTGGAATGATAAAATATAAAAACGTAAAAGAATTGAAATGTAAAACTTTACAAAAAATCTGTACAGTTCTACTATCTATAAAGTCATTCTGAAAGTAATGTTGTTATGTTTGTAAAATATGTTATTTTTTGTCAGAGTTTAGAAAATGGTGGTAAAATTTACACAATTTATGCAAAATCAAAGAAGTGCTACAAGAAATTTGAGGGCGTTACGGACTGAAAAACAAACTCACTCATTGAAAATTACAAAACGTAAATGATATGTGGGTAAGTCAGAAAATTATAAAATGTAAATATGTTGTTAGAATCAAGAAAATGCTATGAGAATATACAAAAAGTTAGCAAAATATATAATTTACCTTTCATGCAATTTTTTTTTTGGAGAAAACAAGATTATAAGAGAGAAACAGTCAGACAATATCTGAAGGATTTTTTTAAGAAAAAGATTGATGTCCTAGCTTTAAGAATAAAAACAACAAAACCATGCACGGTGCAACAATCTATCGTTGAAAAAAAAAACGAAAATATGGTAAAAGAAGAAATTTAATTCATTGAGCATCATATTTGTGACTCCCCGTGTCCCAAAATAGACACAACCACGCCCCGGCAATTCACAGACGAGACAAAAAATCTTACAGAGTCTCCTCTGTAAATCGAATTGGTCGTACCTGTAAAACCTGTCATGCTAAACAAACTCAACTCAGTTTCGGGTCGAAACCCGACCACAAAAGTACAAACGCCTCATAAAACGCCGATACAACTTATAAACAACTATAAGTGTTATGTATATACATATTAGAGTTCAGTTCTGCAATAACTACATAACTTTTAAATAATGGAAAAGCCAATAAACGAAAACCAAAGAAAACGACGCAACACCTCTAGCCTCGTCAGACAAGATAACCGTTTGGAATACAACTCCGCCTCGAGGCTACGACAAAGCACCTGCACACTAACAACTGGTAGGGGTCAGAATACTTACCGACACGAGTTATTCTGGTAGAAGACCAATCCAAAACCCATCACGTTTTCAAAAGTCCATTTAATAAGTTGTAAACATCATGACAAAACGAGTTATCAAACCAGTTACCATATATACTATATACAAAACCATTTTCCTTAATCTAGCAAGCAATAACAGTGATTAGCTGCCCACCCATGGTGCACGCCCAATAAGAGGAGAGTTCCTCAGGAGGGCCTCGAGTGCGTTAGGTAGTACCAGCCCATTTAGGCACTAGCTAATGCACTAACGTCTCCTCGAGAAAGAGACTTACCCCTAGCCGGTAAGCCCCTCTCCCACTTAGGGACTCCGCAATCATTGAAGAGTTTAGCTCATGATACATATATACCTTAAGTATCTAAATACGTTTTTGATCACCGAGTTCGAATGAGAGAGTCGTCCCCCAATTATCATTGAAGGACCTGAACCTCATTCTCTTCGATACCCTGTCATGCATCTAATGCGATCTTTCAAAATCAGTTTCATTCGTATATCAAAACCACATTCTCATATTCGATTCAAATCAGTTTCATTCGTATATCAAAACCAATATTCTCATTCGATTCATTATCTTATCAAACACGGAAGTCGAACAACCAATAACCATATCACACACAAAGCAGAGGGACTCCTAATCAATGTCACCTCCCAGGCGAGCGGTCAGGTGTACGTCTCTGAGCCTCGAACTGGAGGCACGAGCACTAATGGCCAGCAAGTGAAGCACTCTACTCCCACGGGTCTCATGACTAGTGTCACCCACCTCACCGGTCTCACACGGGTCACACCCGTGTCCAAATGTCACCTACCCTCAATGGCTACGTGCCCGTAAGTTAACATAATCCGCAGTCGGGTACATAAAAAAAAATCCCAAGTAGTTCGCAATCATCACAAAACAGTTCGAAAACATTTCTCATATCGCATCAAAACAGTTCAAGCATATTTCAATTCATCACTTAAAATCGAGTTTCATGCTACCTAAATTCTAGTTATAATGGCGCATATATAACTATACGACTTAGAACATTTCATTATCTATAAAACCATGCTGGATAAAGGATTCAGAGACCTACCTGGCGGTACTTCAACTCCGCCGAAACCGTAGCATCATCGTCAACGATAAGCTCCGGTTCCCCCTACCAATCCATAAATAAAAGAGATAAACATTAGGTTCTTCGATAAGAACCTTCATACGACAAAAACAATAATTAAAAGAAAACGATGAAAACTTAAAACATAAAACAAATCCGTAATGTTTAGAAGACTTCGAGTCAACCCGAAATTCGACCGTTCTTCTAACTTTACAACCATGTCCAATTAAGGTCGATCCAACCCTTTATGAACTTACTTATATGCTTAACATTTAGTTATTAAATGTCCTCTCCAAAAAACCAAGTGAGTCATCTTCGAAACATGCCAAATACGAACAACAACCAAAACAGAATATTCCTAACAGCACACTGTTCGGTAAAACAGTCATAATTCTCTCGTAGTTATTTCGTTTCAACCCAATTTTATATCGTTGGAAAGCTTATATCATTTCTGATGTTTTCCTCTAAAGTGGTTTCCTCTAATGTCAATTAGAACCTCTCCGAAAATCACAAAACATACGCAACAGTGCATCAGTTTCGCTGATCGTACGCTACGTGTTAAAACACTCATATCTCTCTCATCCAAACTCCGAATAATTCGTACTATACCTTTCTAGAATCGCCACGAGACAAGTTACAATATTTAAGAAGACTCAAACATCTGTTGGAACCTTTATGACTATGTAATACAGTAAAAAATAGTAGGCAGTTTTCAGATTTGCTGAATAGCGCGTTGTTCGTTAAAATAGTCGGAACTCTCTCGTTCGATATTGTAACGACTTGTACCATACCATTCTAGAAAGCTAACTTCCTAAGATACGACTCTCGTGTTTCGGGAAAGTCCGTCCAAGTAACATCTAAATCCCAGAAAGGCTCAGACAGTAGACTGAATTCAGTCCCTCGAGTTGGCAATCGATCGATCGACAAATTATATCAAATAATCTCTCTAAAGTTGCTCATATACTAAATTAATCGATTCTGAATCATATAAATCCTAAAACTACATGAATTATGAAAATCCCCAATTTCATAAACTTCAAACCCTAAAATTTAGAATTTTAACATTAAATCATCTAATTGGTTGATTTCTTCCGTTGATTCGATTCAATTCTAGTTAGGATAGCTTTCCCTTGATCAATCCCTACCCAAACTTCTACAAATTCGAAGAAAAGATCCATTAAAACCCAAAATACAGAAACATAGAGTTTTAGAGAGAGAAACCGAAATTTCTTGCAAAATTTATACCAAAATCATAACAATAATGTTCAATAACACTTACTTCATAAAGAAATCGATTTTTCCGTATGAAATCACTTGAAATCCCCCATTTGATCGAATTTCTTAAGTAGAAAACTATACACCCTAGTTTCTGTCGAGCCATTTCTTTCTTATCTTAAACACCCAAAATTACAGTTTGGTCCCTGATTTCATCTGGATTTAGTGTTGTCTAAAAGGCAGGGCCCAGGTCGGCCCGGGTCGGGCCTAGCCAACCCGGGTTGGAGTTGTCCCGGGCCGGGCCTTAACTCGGGTTGGCTATACAGGGCCCATCCCGGGACCGGGTATATACCCAGTCCTGGCCGGGCCGGATCAACCCGTGTTTTTGGCTTTTTTTTTTAAAAAAAAAAAACAAAATTTGAAGATATAGTTTATTTTGAAATATATAAATCAATAGTTTATGTACGATATTTCTTCTCTAACTTAAAATTACCTAAATTTTTTAAATTCTTTAACATAAAAAGAAAAGGTTTTCTAAACTTACATAAGATATAAATATTTAGTAAGAATCTAAATATTTCTTCTCTAACTTTAAATTACCTAAATTTTTTACATTCTTTAACTTAAAAAGAAAAGATTTTCTACACTAACATAAGATATAAATCTTTAGTAGGAATCTAGATATTTCTTCTCTAACTTAAAACTTACCTAAATTGTTTTATATTCTCTAACTTAAAAAGAACAGATTTCTAAATTTACATAAGATATAAATCTTTAGTAAAAAAACTAGATTCTCTAACTTAAAACTTACCAAAATTTATTGTTAGATAAGATTTTGTAAAGCTAACCAAAATTTATTCTTGAACGTAAGTTCTTTTATATTTTTTAAATAAGATATAAGTACTTAATAGGAATATAAATGTTTAAAGCGATGAAGGAAAAAAAGAAGAAAAAAAAAAAAAATCTGCCGGGCCGAAGCCGGGTTTTTTCCTAGTCGGGCCAGGCCTAGCCCGACGGGCCCAGAATAGAGGCCCAGCCCGTGCTTGGAATAAAACCCGGGTTGACCTGGCCCGTTTTCCTTACGGGCCGGGCCTTTATAACAACACTATCTGGATTGCAATTTAATCCCTGAAATCAGAACAAGTTCAGATTTAGCCTTCAGCTTGACTTATCCCAAATGCAAAATAGTCTCTCGACTAACCTTAAAAACTTGGGATGTTACAATATTCTTCTAGGTTTTGAACAAAAAAAATGTTCTTCTCGGTTTTCTCCAGGTGAAGACTAAAAAGCTTGGGGTTTCTCTATGATTTCTCTCGGTGAACTAATGAAGAAAAAGTTATGATCGATTTTCTTTTGGTCAAAAGATTAAGAAAACATTCCTTTAAATTGAAAAGACAATTTTTTGTAGAGATGGAAATTTATTGAGGAATTTTTTCTTGAATGTGAATAGATTATTTGAATCTTCTAGTATGGGTAATTTCATTAAACTTTATTGGTCATTCATTTCTTTCTATTGTATTTATTTATGATTCATCGTTATTATTCATAAATGAGTATCCATAATTATTACTTATTATCATAGGGTTCCCTATGGCCTGCCTTTGAGTATACTATAAAACACAATATTTTTTTTCTTTAAAATTAGAAATTTGTTAATGTTGAAAATAACTAATGGCTTATCATTTGTTAAAAAGACAGGGAAGAAATGACTATCCATCTATTTTTTTTTTTTTTGTTGAAAATCCATCTATATTCTATACTACCAATTTAGTAGTACAAAATTAGGAAAACAAATAAACCATTAAAGTCAATATAGTTATTGAGGAGAATTGAAATCTTACCATAATGAACCAAATTGGCAAGCCCAATTACTATAATAAGTATAATTAATTGGGTTTGACAATCATTAAATTATATACTTATTAATGTATCTTAGATTTGATTTTAATTTCATAATATGTTAAAAAATAAATTCTTTTATTATTTTTTTTATTTGAAAATTTGAAATCGAGTCATTTAGGAAAAAAAATTGGTTCCTACCCAAGTAAAATAGAGTTGGTTGTTTTCCATGTTTGAATTCCTCAAATTAGTAATAAAAACTCAATCTCCCAAGGGTCAAATTACCCTTGATCTTATCCTAATTAGGGGTTAATCTTATCCCTAATCAAACGGCAATTGGTAGGTTATTTTCGTAAATAACAGAGAAAGTGAAAAGGAAAGAAATGTCAAAGTCAAAATACCAATTCTGGTACAGTTAGGAGTAGTTTCTTATCTATAAACCTAAAACTTTCTGGTACAAAGATAAAACTTAATGAGAGAGAAAGAGATTACCAATCCAAATTACTAGTAAGAAATAAGAATTTCCCCCAACTCATCATCGTAATCCCAATTTACTTCTGTTCTTTACCTAATCCGATCCAATTCTACTAACCCTCACTTTCAAATCTCTCTATCTATCTAGGGTTCATAGGATTTTCAGATCTAATTGAAATTTTGTTGTGGGGTGAGATCTAATTGTTTGAGGGTTTGAATAATGAAGAAGGTTGTAGTAGGAGCTACTGTGGTAGGTGCAGCTGCTGTATGTGCAGCTGCAGCTTTGATTGTTCGACATAGAGTGAGAAGTTCAAGTAGATGGGCGAAAGCGATGGCGATATTGGGGGAATTTGAAGAAAAATGTGCAACTCCGATTTCGAAATTGAGACAGGTAGCTGATGCTATGATTGTTGAGATGCATGCTGGTCTTGCTTCTGAAGGTGGTAGCAAGCTTAAGATGCTTCTTAGTTATGTTGATAATCTTCCTTCTGGGTAATCATCATTCTCTCTCTCTCTCTCTCTCTCTAGAATTGTTAATTGTCAAATTTAGGCCTTTTGAACTTGTAAACTATATGTGGGTAGCTTTATGTTGTTATGATTGAAAAAAAATCTTGTTTTGATCGATTCTAGGGCTGATCAACTTATTATTGAATGTGGGTTTTTTTATTGTGGTTTAAATTTTAGGGATGAACATGGATTGTTTTATGCTTTGGACCTTGGAGGTACAAACTTCCGTGTTTTGCGTGTACAATTGGGTGGAAAAGAGGGGCGTGTTGTTAAGCAAGAATTCATCGAGGTTTCAATTCCTCCTGAATTGATGGTTGGCACTTCAGATGTATGTATTATTGTCGGGCAATGTAACTCTTATTCGGCAATTGGGTTCTCGTAGACATCCTTAACGTTTGAGTAATTGTCATTTTCAGGAACTATTTGATTTCATTGCTGCAGAACTAGCAAAGTTTGTAGCTACAGAAGGTGAAGATTTTCAGCTTTCTGCTGGTAGGCAAAGGGAATTGGGTTTTACTTTCTCCTTCCCTGTCAAACAAGCTTCAATTGCATCTGGAACCCTTATTAGATGGACGAAGGGTTTCTCTATAGACGACGCGGTTAATCCTTATCCTTATAACCTCTCTCTGTTGATATGTTTTATTCATGGATAACGACGAATAATTTTGACATCATTATCAGTTCAAAAGCAATCAACTTTGTTTTGTCATTATGTTCTTGAATTTTGTCCAAAGAAATAGACATCTTGCTCCATATAATTTCTAGCACACGAGTATTTGCAAAGGATTGGGCTTTACTTGTAGTCTGTTTTCAATTTTTTCTGAAGAAAATCCATTTCTTGCTCTGTATAAAATGTTAACATAAGGGTATCTAGTCAATATTTCAAGTCGAATTTTATTCGTAAACAATCGGGCTTCTCTTTAGTTCAAAAACTGTTGTATTTCAATTCCATTTCTTGTAAAGTCAATCCGTACAGTTCTCGTCTTATTAACCATTTTATCCTTCTTTAACGAGATTTCCGTTTTTCTACTTGACTAGATTGACCAAGATGTGGTAGCCGAACTAACAAAAGCTATGGAAAGACAAGGCCTTGATATGCGTGTGGCAGCTCTTGTAAGTTACAATTTAGTTTCTGCCTGGATGAAGCAAAATCGACCTTTCTTTTATTTATTTGTTTTTATTTCAGAGGTTGTCTTCCATGTATCTGTTGTTATAGTATTAATGTACATAAAGATTTTCAATTTAGATTTCTAACTAGAACGATACTTAGGTCAATGATACAATTGGGACACTGGCTGGAGGAAGATACTACAACAATGATGTTGTTGCTGCAGTTATATTGGGTACTGGAACGAATGCAGCATATGTAGAGCATGCACATGCTATTCCAAAGTGGCATGGTCTCCTACCTCAATCGGGAAAGATGGTGAGTTGCATTGTAATCATTTTCATCTTTATTCTATATTTGTTGAAGTCTTCTTTTTTTTTTTTTTTTTTCTGAAAATCCTCACGAGGAAGAGGAAGAAATTTATCCAGAACAGTTGTCTTGAGGATAATATACTCCAAATCATAGAACTAGTTGGAGATACAAGTATACAACCGAATCCCGCAAGGAAGGTTGTTGACAAATTCTCCTACAGAAACTGAATTTTCTGACTCTAAAGCACGTGGTGCGCACCCTGTCTAAGCTGCCTAGCCCCACCACTGTGGGAGATAAACCAATACCACAAGTTCGTGCTGTTTGAGAAGCTACAGACTCTGCATATAATCTATATTTGCGTTCAGTTCTCGGTTACGTGTTGGATCTTACAATCTGAACCTTATATTTACTAAAAATATCCTGTACCACCAGAGCCGGAGATTATACTTTTTAAAGTTGAACAGTTGGATGTATGAGAAATTGATTAGACAAAGTAGCACGAATGTGCAAGTTAAAACAAAACAGATCCTTGTTAAAATGTAACCGTAAAGTTATCTCAAACACTCATAGAAGATTAGAAGGTGGTGCTTGAGGAAGCTACATGTGTGTGTGTGTATTGAAGCATCTGATCTTATATCATTGTAGGTTATCAACATGGAGTGGGGCAACTTCAGGTCGTCACATCTTCCTATAACAGAATTTGATCAAGCGTTGGATCTTGAGAGTCTTAATGTTAATGAGCAGGTAATGGTTTTTCAACAGTGTACTGTTGTTATTGTTGGATATGTAATCCTGACCTTCTTGTGCTTCCATGCAGTAACACCTTCACTTTATTTTAACAGATTTTTGAGAAGATTATTTCTGGGATGTATTTGGGAGACATTGTACGAAGAGTTCTACTCAAAATGGCTGAAGAAGCTGCATTTTTTGGTGATACTGTACCACCGAATCTCAAAGTTCCATTCATTTTGAGGTATGTTCCATCTCATAGATGAAGAAACAATGTGAGACTGAAGTATGCCACTGTCTCGATTCATGACACTGGCTCTTATTCGTTTCAACTTTTACGAGTTCTTAATACGCTACTTTTATTGGATATATCATCTTTGGAAGTGGTATTTCTTTCTTTAACCGTATCCTTGGCTTTCACATAATACTTGCTTCTGTTGAGTTCTTATGTGAAAGATATTTCCGCTCCTATAGCATCTTCTTTTAAGAAATGAACCCACTTATATTTCCCACGTTCTTTGTCAAGGCATTTTATCAATGACATTCTGGTTCTATACAAAGTCCTCACTGAATGTGCAAATGCAGGACTCCTGAAATGTCAGCCATGCATCATGATACATCCCCAGATCTCAGGGTGGTAGGGACCAAATTGAAGGATATCTTAGGGGTATGATTCTGTTTTTTACTTCCGTCGAACATTACTCTTTATGTACACACTCAGTAAAATGAAATTTCGGTTACCTCAGATGACAGATGAAACTGAAAATAGAAGCAAATCTCTTGATTCTGGGTAACTTGGGCAACTTAAATTTGTACCCAACTAGAGGTCTCATGTTAATTTCTGTGTTTTCGATGTTTCAGATATCTAATAGTTCCCTTAAAACAAGAAAAGTTATTGTCAAGCTCTGCAACATTGTGGCCACACGAGGTGCCCGTCTTTCTGCAGCAGGAATTTTTGGCATCCTAAGGAAGATGGGACGAGATACAATTACTAACGGGGAAAAACAGAGAACTGTTATAGCCATGGATGGAGGATTATTTGAGCATTATACTGAATTCAGCAACTGTTTAGAGACCACTCTTCAAGAATTACTTGGAGAAGAAGTTGCTGACGCAGTTATCATCGAGCATGCCAATGATGGGTCTGGTATCGGGGCTGCCCTTCTTGCTGCTTCTCATTCTCAATACCCCGAGGTCGAGTGATCTTGATATCACTTGGTTAAATAACCAAGAAGTTTTCTTTTTTGGCCACATTTTTTTCTTTCTATTTTGAATACAAATTCGGCTAGAATCCTATATTTATGACCTGAAAAGTTGCAGGATGGGGTAAAAATGAGAGGTTACTATAATTAGCAGAGCTGAAAGTGGGCATGATCATATCACCCTTCGGTCTGCATTTTGCCCCATTTCATCTTTCCTGCTATAATTTGGTATATGACCAATTTAATGTGTTTGAGAAATTATGACAATACAATAATAATTTTACCCACTCTGGGTATCTGAAATGGCATCGACTTTCTTTTTTCTATTTGTTAAAAAAGCAATTTCAATGGCGGTGCGACAACGTTGTAAAGGCCAAGTATTTCTCTCATTTGGCCGGAGTTCCGTTGGTTTAGACTGAGAAAGCAGAAGATCTTGATTCTCCAAGTTCTTCTCATTTCCTTAGTGTGTTAGTGTATTGGATTCTCACGGCGTACAGCCTAAAAAAAATTTGGAAATTGCTCGGCTTCTACATGAGAAATGACTCACAAAATCAAGTTTTACCTTTTCTATTCATACCTTAAACAAGAAACAGACGTAATTAACTTTTTCTCACTAGAAGTTTCTTACTGATGACCAAACAACTTCAAGTGATGTGGGTGCAGTGAAGGTAAGCTGTCATGAGGCCCTACTATTCAATTTATAGCACTCCTATAAACTACATTCAATTGATCTTACACTACAATTACACTTTCTTTCTGGTAGCTTCTTACTGCAAGAAACTAGCTGTTAAAACTAACTCTGTCAAATATTTGGAGATGAGCTCAGCCATCCTGCTATGATTTGGGCAAAAACATCTCGTTAGGAGTAGCAAAATTAGACAATCCGTTCGCGATAATGTCCGCAGGTTGTTCACGGTAGGGTATATAATTCAACACCAACCTACTAGCTAGTTACTATTAGATAACGAATAAAGTGATAATCCACTTTAATGTGTCCAGTACGACCGTTTTATATTTGATCTTCGATAGAGATTCTCGCTATAGTGGGCTTCTTCTTGGAGCTTCAAGAAATCGCCCAAAACATTACAAAAACCACCGGTAGACCTTCTCGTATTAAATCTAAATCATCCAACCCAATCAAAATCAAAGTAGCCACACAAATATGATAGATCCCAGATCCCCTTTCATCGAGCCTGATTGTATGGTAAATCCGTGTTTGCATCGACCCTCTCATCGAGCCATTATTCCTTTCAACATTGAACTGAGTAAGTGAATAAAGTTCTAAATTCACACCTAAGACATGTAATAGTTTTCACTACATAATAACAACCTCAAAAAATTTATGTGTGTGTCCTGCATTCGAAGTATTACGTCCATATTAACAAAACCTGTCACATGCATATGTATATGCCACAACCGATAAATATCTGTTATTACTTTTTTTTTGTTGTTGAACTAATATCGGTTATTACTTATTACTACACTGTAACCGAAACATATTCAGTTCCCAATGTCGGTATAAAAAATCAGTGTAACGTTGTTTGTAGATATTGGTTTATACTACGTAATACAATAGTAAATACTTATTATCTAATTATACCTAGATTTAACTAGTATTCAACAACTAATCGTACTTTTTATGTTATTGGTACTTCATCTATATTGTAACTAGTAGAGTATGGTTATTTATGGCTCATTCTAAGTCAAATTGACAGCAGAAGAGCATACAATCGAAACTATGGAGCTATTCGGCTAATCAAAAGCCTGACGTTGAAAAGAGCTAATGGAACCATAGGGACAAGAACCTACCTTAGATGCAACAACAATGCGAAGGAATCAGAAACCATACAAAGCCCTTTGATTTGCTTTCTTCTTCTCCCCATTTACTCTCTAGAACTCCCACCTTTTCCTTTCCCACTAAATCTCTAGGCTGCCCTTCTTTTTTGTTTCTTTTTCTTTCTCTCTTTGAAGACAGAGGAAAGAAAGAGGTGAGATAGGTTTGGTGGCCAATACGCTGACTAACGGTGTTTTTCTTGTATGAACAACTATATTCGGGCTCGATGCGAGTCAACTATGCTTGACTTAGTTGACTTTAATTTAATAAGGGGACAACTCTATAAAGTCTTAAATACTAATAATTAGTAACATGTGGACTACAAACAAAAATAATAGTTAAAGATTGAAAATCTAAACTGTCTTCATCTTCATCTTCTTCCTTCTTCTTAGTCTTATTCTTCTTTCTTCACTTCTACTAAAAGTAAGCTGTAGTTTCTACCATTTTTTTTATCAAACCCTAGATGGATGAAAAAGACAAAATCTCTTCGTAGTCTTATTCTTCTTTCTTCACTTCTACTAAAAGTAAACTGTAGTTTCTACCATTTTTTTTTATCAAACCCTAGATGGATGAAGAAGACAAAATCCCTCAATCTGCACCTGAAGAAGTTTTTCCGGACGTTTTTATAATAGGCATTAATGACATTGATGAGGTAAAACAGAACATAACTTGTGACGAAAATCTGGCAAAATCGGATAATTTTCCAGATTTTTGTAGCAACTTAGCTTCTGTTATGCCATATTTTCGCAGAAAACCGACGAAAATATTGCATAACAGAAGCTAAGTTGCGACGAAAATCTGGAAAGTTTTCTGATTATGCCAGATTTTCGTCGCAAGTGATGTTCTGTTATGCCATATTTTTGCACAGCCCGAATTACCAGATTCATCTTCCTTTTCACCATCGTTTTCAGAGTCGGAACCAACAGATCCATCTTCGTCTTCCACATCTTCTCTGATTTTCTCTGCCATCAGTACCATCTTCTTCTTCATGGTTGGTTTTAGAGTTTAGGATTCTAACCTTTGTCTTTGGGAAGATTCTACAACAACTCCCTTGCCTTTGTTTGATGCCATAACCACCAATGCTTCTCCAATGAATTTCTCTCTACAAATTTGGGTGATGATGAAGAACAAGTAATAGAAGAGATGAAGACTAAACTAACCTAGGGTTTATGGAGAAAGAGGGAGGTCATCAAATAATACATCTGATTCTAAGAGGACTTGAGTGAAAATAATAGAGAGTTGTCCCCTTAAAAACCGATGTCCATATAAACATTTAATTTTTTTGCGGTTGTCCACAAAAGATAGTTGTCCATATAAGAAAACGGTTGTCCGCGTACTGGCCACCATAGGTTTCTATGGTTTAAAAGGGTTTTATATTTCGACCCCCTTAAAGTCGGGGGATTTACATTTGATGAACATGAGGTATAGGTACAATTATATAGTAATAATATAACGAATTTGTCGGGCTTAAGTCCTCTTTCATGTTGTCGAACTTTAGGTCTCTTTCATTATGGTTTAAATTAGGCAGTTATCGTGCTCACCACATCTTCGTGATGTATCAATGCCTTGCAACGACTAACGTAGATTGTAGTCGATTTCTCAAAAAAAAAAAAAAAACTGAGGGTGTAGGAACAATAACCCCGTTAGAAGTTGATTGCTCAAGTGTAGGAGAATTTGATGAGGAAGTAGGTTCCAAAGGAAGATCTCCAAAAGATATTTGAGGAATAGGAGGGGGTATAGTTTTAAGAGAAGGGTAGGCATATAAGAAGATATAATCGGTACTCAAGAAGAGAAAAGAAACTCTATCTCATCTAATAAACACTCCTTGATAGATATACTCTATCATTGTTCAAGGCAAACATCCCCAATGGGCCCCTCCCCACCGGGGGGGGGGGGG
>BEHA01000721.1:63222-91226 GCA_002897215.1 Eschscholzia californica subsp. californica
GGGGGGGGGGGCTGAGGCCCTTAATTTGAATTAAGAGCCCCTCCCCATCGGATGGAGAGACTCCAACCACAGTCGACCCTTATTAAGGGCCGGCTGAGCATCCCCAACAAATCGTTGGGGAGCTCCCATCGATCATGTTGGGGACCACATCTGGCCGTTGGATTTGCTCCAACGGCCAAATTTGGGTTTAACCCCTATAATCCCTCATTTCAACTCTTTCAATTTTTTCTCTTCAATTTTCTCTCTAGTTTTTTCAATCTTCTTCAATGGATTCCTTCAATGATAATGAGTTGTTTAGCCGAAGTTATACAGATCTTATTCAAACTCCCGGTTATCACTCAAGCCTATTAGAAAATGATGAAACTTTGAATGGTTCTTCATGCGTTCCCTCGACGGTAGATGAAACTTTAGATCATTCTTGCAAGCAAGAAGGCACGACTTTAACCAAGAAAGCTAAACGGGTTGCATATACAAACGATGAAGAGCACTTGATGTTTATAAAAACAATCACAAAGGAAAAATGTTTAGATTCCAACATGTTTACAGAATTTTGATGTCACATAACAAGTGGATGGCAGACATGCCAGGAGAGTCAACATTCGGGAAAAGAGATTCTAATACCAATCCCTCGGAGGAAAGACTAATTGGTCGTAAACAAGCCAAAGCAAATACAAGAGCCGGAGAAAATTCGACAAATTCTACCGCTAAAGACAAAGTAGTCGGTGATGCTCCGCCGGAATATTGGCAAAATAGAATGGAAGAATCTCAACAAAGATCGATATCAATGCAAGAATCTATACAAGTTCAAAAAGAGTTTTTACAATCCGATAAACAACAAAAGGACTGACAATATGGGATAGACTTATTGAAGATTGATGCTAGGTCCCTCGACGAACATGGTGCACGGATGCTTATAGCAGCGCGAGAAGCTTGGTTCGGCAGTCAACCACAAGACGCAAGAAACCCCTTCTAGCTATTTTTAACTTTTTTTATTGTTGTTTAGTCGTATTTGTATAGATTTAAATTTCTAACCAATTGTTAAGTTTGTAATCGATATTGTTTAATCGAATTATTTAAGTAAATTGAGAAATTAAAATTTAAGGGCTCCAAGAGAGTCTGTGGTTGGAGATGAATTTTAGGGGCTGAGCTGAGGCTGTTAAATTTGAATGAAAAAGTGGTTTTAAGGGCCTGGGACAACCCCTGGTTGGAGTTGCTCTAAGTGTTATGTTTGTGGCCATACAACTAAAAAACAATTGGCAATAAGCGGAGAGGACCTAAACATTATATTCTTGGTTGCTAGATAGCCATTCTCCCATGTGGGACTATTCTTACACGCCCCTCACGTGTGGCGTGGTTAGCCTAACACGTTTTTTTGGGTAATGTGGAGCACGTGTGGGCCTAACTCTCGTACCATGTTAAGTTTGTGGTCATCCAACTCAAAACCAATTGGCAATAAGTGGTGAGGACCTAAACATTATATTCTTGGTTGATAGATAGCCCTTCTTCAATGTGGGACCATTCTCAAATAAACACCTAAATATGGATAACATGTGCATTGATAAGCCCAAAATGTGTTTATACCCGTAAGTATACAGAATCAAGTAATAATAAATTCGGAAGTCCGGAATCGATCCCTAAGGATAAGTAATTTTGTTTTAAAATCTAATATTTAACCCTCTTTCGTAAAATTAACTTTGTTTTGAAAATGATTCTTATAAGAAAACAATAATAGACTAAAGAATAATGAAAGCAAGATGTGATAACATCTATGATTTTCGATTCGACCACATAAATGCACTTCCTCAAGCATGCAATTAATTAACTAAACCTTTTTCATTGTAACTCGAAATCTAATATAATGGACTATTTTTAAATTTCAGAAGATATTCATGATAAACTCATTTCATAATCATGTATTTCCAACTGCCTATCTTTTAAAGACTATATTCTTTTAACTATTATTCATCATCTAACAAGCATATTCCATCTAACAACTTAACGAAAGTATAAGATATCTAATTATGAAGCATGAACAATGAAAAGAAGATAAAATCTATATGGAAAGACAATTAATAGACATTAAAGCTCAATTAAAGGATTTGATTAATCAATAACATATCTCAAACAGATCAAGTATGCGTTTCCTCTACAATCCTAGATATGAAATTAGCTACTCATTGAATTTAAAGACATTCATTGATGAAACAAGATACAAGGATACAAGAGACAAAGAAAGAGAAGTCATCAAATGAATCTAATCTTTGCTCCAAATATGCTTCAAATTCCAAGTGCTAGATCTTTGCAATTAAGAGAAGATGAGACAAAATAGACTTAGAAAAGAAAATGAAAAAAGGAAGAAAATGTTAGAAGAAAAGAATTAGAAAAAAAGATAATTAGAAAGGATTTGAGAAGAAATTATGGTCGAAGTAGTAATAGAAGAGAAGGATGCAGGCTAGGGTTTTTGTTGTTACAATTAAAAGAAAAGGAAGAGGCTAAGAGTAAGAAGATATGGATAAGAATTAAAAGGAAGGAAATATAGATAAAACGAATACTAGAGAAATGAGAGGGATTTCAAGTCTAACTCAAGAATGAGAAGAATGGGTTGGTGGTTAGGGCTTTAAAAGATAAGGTAGAGAAGGGTAAAATAAAGATATTTAGGTTGCTTTTGGTGTAAGAAATGACACTTGTTGGTTGAATATTGAGTGGAGACCAAAAGAGTAAATCTGGAATTTCTGGTGGAAGTTGTGGTGAAAAGAAGGTCATTTGTCAATTAGTTATAGGCTAGAAATTAGGTTGAACAAAAAGGAGGGACACAGCTGTAATTTTAAATAACCCTAAATACTCATTTTGTAAAGTTCACGACGGCTGGGACGCTGGATATTCTTTTGTTTGTAGAGTTTGCAACTGTATCTGGCTTGGGACTCTTTCCAGCCTAATATCCTTCCATGTCTAGAAGTTTGCAACACAGGACATTTTCAACTTTGCTTTTACACTTTATACTAAGAATTCATCCTAATTACTTCCAAAGCTCTTTCAGATGTTCTTTAGTTGTGGTACAGATTTCCTTATCTGAATTCGAATGACGACGTCTCATCATACTCCAAGTGTTTGAGATGTCTTAGGCGAATGCTAATCATGCCCAACATGATCGATCTTTTACTCTAGGCACAAACATCTTTCTCACGCGTGCTTTCTCATCAGGGCCTACCAGGCTCTGAGTCTTGCTGAGCTCTGTGTCACGAGATTTGGGTCGTATTTCTCTTCTAAAGTCTTGCGCATTGGAATTTTATGGATCTTACCCACTGAGTTTCTTGATTAAGTCCCATCATCCTTCGTTCTATTCTTGTAGATCTTTGATGCCCAAAAGCATTTCATCCTATTGTGTATGGTCCTTTATTGAGTCAGTTGTAAACATTTTGAACATCCCAATGTTGTACTCAATTTTAGTATGTCCTCTACATACGGGACCTAGAAAATCGTGTCACTCCCACTTACCTTCTTGAAATTCCCGAAGTTCAAGATTTTCTTCATTCTTTAGGAAACAAACACCTTTGATTACCTTGTCGAATCGAAGATTCTAACTCTTACTTGCCTAATTCAATCCGTCGATGGATTCCTGAAGCTTGCGTATTTTACTAACCTTTAGGGTCAATTAGGTAGTTTTGACCTTCATATGTGAGTCTGATCTTTTTGGACTCAAGCTTTAGCGACGAATGTAAAGATCTCGTTCGTAGTCTCATGCTATAAATCTGTGGCCTTTATCTTCTCATTTAGCTTTTGGAAATACCAATGTTTTCATCCTTCTCAGTTTTCTCCTCTGGAAAACTAATTTTGCGGCCAATGGGTTTTATTCCATTGACCAAATTTTCAAGGTCCAAACTTGATGAGATATGGATTCCATTTCTGATCTTTTGGCTCCAAGCCAATTTTCAGAGGTGGGTTCCGTTGCGCAGGTCTATGGCTTTTATCTCTTATCAACAAGATCTCATTCTTCTAAGCTAGATAAATAAGCCTTTATGACCTAAAGGGGTTATGAACAACTAAGGAATTTTATCAACTACTTGAGGGTTCTTTTTGTTTTTGCGAATCTAATTTAATTTATGCAGTAGGTATTTTAGCATTCGTCTAACTTTACCTTTTATTCCTCTCTTCCTCTAGGAACCGCGATATACTGTTCTCAACAGTTTTGTTTCTCTTCATCAAATTATTCGATGTACACTTTTCATCGAACTTATTCGATGTATACTTTTCTCCTACTTATTCTCCGTGAATAAAACTAATTATAAGGAGGATACCATCACGAGCAACAACAACTTTGTTCTCTGATTGGTTGTGGAGAAACCTCAAGTTTCTTCTAAAGAAAATTGCGTCAGACTTGCTAATTCTGTGCCCTGTATACTATTTTGCATTGGCTCAGCTTTCTCGGACTCTATAAAGATAGTATTGGAATCCTTCCAATTTCATATCCCTATGGAGTCTTTTCAACTATCAGACGGAGTAAGTTTGATGTGGGAAGCTATATTAAATTTTGTCTAACAATCTTCAATTTTATCCTATTGGACAGTGCCAACTGGATATGTCTGAAGTATGGTTATAAAGAATTTTGACGATCAACCTATGTGGTTGACTCAAACGTCATCTATCCTTTCGGATGATTCTACTTTCTTGTCGATATGATTCTTTACTTCGGGTATGGAACTGGTTGTTCATCCATTTTCAACCATGAAGCATTCTTGGTTATTCTGGACACCCTATCCTCATCCCTTTCTAAGGGGATGATCCTGTTTATGAGCCACATGTATCTAATGATTCTAAATCATTTGATTTATTAACCTGTCTCATCTTACAGGTATAACCCAAGTTTGGAATCTGTTGGCAGAATTGATTTGTTAATTTAGAACTATTATAACATCTCAATATAGAACTAAACTTCTTTATTGATTCTATGTTAATACTTAGTACAAAGATGACGTTTACTAGAAAATAACAACTAATCTAGATTAGTGCCTAAAGAAGACTTCGATCCCTTTTAGCATCCTCAGCAACCATTGCCTCTACTCCCTCTTCGATCTTTTCTCCTTTAGCCAAATACTCAGTCCACAACCGTTCTGAATGGTAAAAGCATTAGGTATCTAATACCGAAATGAGAATTTATTGTATTTGTTAATTAACAACCAATATGTATACCTAAATTGAAAACCACTATTTTGTTTTTCTTTTCTTCCTAGAACTTAGGGCAGTTTCTCTTCCAATGACCCTTGCCATCGCAGTAAAAACATTTGGTATTAGAAGGAGGACCCTTTTCCTTGGCTTTAGCAACTCGTTTGCCTTTTCCTTTGGACACTGGTTTCTTCTTCTATTTTATAGCCTTCTTGAACCCTTTGTCATTCGGAACCTTAAGTACCTCCTTCTTTGGTTCTACTATTGCAACATCCCGTTCGGCTGTCTGAAGCATCGCATGGAGTTCCTCCTAGGTTTTATCCCATACATTCATGTTGTAGTTCATCCTGAACTGATTGAAACCACTATGAAAGGGAGTAAAGGATAGCGTCGGTAGCCGCCTCTTGGCTATATGGACAATTCAACTTCGCCAATTTCACAATTAGTTTAATCATTTGCCGAGCATGAGGCCATACTAGTTTTCCTTTCTCGAGGCACATGCTTAGTAATGTCCTGGAGGTCTCAAACCTCTCAAATCTCGACTTTTTTTAGAACGATTCCCTAAGTTGTCGAATCATGGTATAACCATCATCCGAATAATCTTTTCATGCTCATTTTCTTCAGCAGTCAAAGTAGCATCCAATTTCAAAATTGGAGTGTCTAAGACATTCAGCTTGTTTTCTAATCTGAAAACTATTCCCAGATTTCTTTACCATTCGAGGAAGTTGTTCTCATTCAGTTTCTCTTTGTCGAGGAGTGAACGAAAGTTGAATGCACTTTCTTTTGCCATTTTAAAACTAAATGAAAGAATCGCAGAATTCAAACTTGTTATCATTTTGGAAAAAAACCAGTTTTCCCACACTAGTCAATATAAAACCGTCCCTAATTGAATAACGCGATTCCAAGTTCCCATTTCTTGGAATCAGGTAATTTCTCTCTTAAATCCATGTATAATTTTTTACGGAACAATACACTTTACACTACACAAGATCAGATGGACTGGTTCTTTATATGGAATATGAACACAATTCCCGGATTAAACTATTTCTTTGGAAATGCAGCACGAATAGCTTACCAGTAAAAGCAAAAATTGGTAAATTTATTGGTAATAATTACTCCTGTGTTAACTGTAATGAGGAGGAGACTCTTGATCATGTTATGCTGCATTGCTCTTTCGCGAAAGCAATCTGGTTTCATTTCCAAGTTAGAACGGATCATATCACTACCACAATTTAGTGGATTCAACAATGGAAACCTCTAGAGGAAGAAACTATTAATCTATATGCTAAAATTCTATGGTTTCTGTGGAAAGCCAGATGTGAGAACTGCTTTATGACGAATAAACAAAATCCATTACAGATGATAGAGAGGATTAACAATACCACAACCACTCCACTCAGAACTGAGTATAACATTACCACTAAATGTAAGGAAAAAATGAATATTCAAACATGGAGACCTCCATCGACACCATATATTAAGATCAATGTAGACACCTCCTTCGTTAACTTAAATGAACAGGCTGGAATCGGTTACATTATACGAGATGCAGAGGCCAACTATATAATAGCTGTAGCAGATACGGTACGAGGGCAACATGCGGAAGAATGTGAAAGCTTAGCGATATTATCTGGTCTTCTAGGTGCTATGCAACTTCAATTATCTTATGTGCATTTAGAGAGTGAAAATCAGGCAATAATCCGAGCTCTCAATGGCAATGGAGGAAGTCTTCACTGGCAATCACAAAGTATCATCCAACAGATCAAAGACATCAAGGACAAATTCAAAGGAATTATATTCACCCATGTGTCTCGAAATTGTAATACTTATGCAGATGCTTTAGCTAAATGGGGTCGAACCCACGGTCATAAGAAAATTTGGAATGATGTCGCATCCTTTATTTCCGAATTTTAGTTGGTTTGTTATAGACTCTTTTATTTTTATGGTATTTCTCTTCATCAAAAAAAAAGTTCCCATTTCTTGGAGTTAAGCTTGCTACAAAAAAATATGGCCATTAGACGGTAAAAACCCGTCCCAAAAACACAAAAACCGTCCCAAATAGAGTATCGGGGGCAGTTTTTGTCTGTCCAAAACACTCACCTTTTTTTTTTATTTCGCCAAAATGCGATCTTGGATGAATCAGTCACCTTTAGGGTCTGTTTGATACATGTGAAAATCAGGTTGGAAAATCCATTTTCGTAGGAAAATCGAATTTCTGTTGTTTGATTCGACCAAAAGAGTTGGAAAATCAATTTTCGTAAGAAAAAAGGTTGGAAAATCGAATTTCATAAGAAAAAAGGTTGGAAAATTGAATTTCCTAACAATAAAAGGTTGGAAAATCAAGTGAAATTTTTTTCCATCCAAAACATGGAAAAGTCACTTTCTCACCCTCAATGTCGCGCTCTCTCTCCTCCCGTCTCAGACTCTCTCTCTACTCCCTCAAATCCATATCTTCCAGTAAAAAGAATCTAGCTTTGCACTCCCTCAAATTCGAAAACCCATGAATCAGATTCGAAAACCCTTCCTCGTCATCCCTCTCTACTTTATTTTCTAATCCCTCCAACACCCATCTTCTCTCTCAATCTCTGGACTCTTTCTCTCAAGCGTTCTCATAGATGAACCAGATTCAAATAAACTCTAAATCCAAAACAAAATGAACCAGATTGAATTAAACCCTAAATCCAAATGAAAATGGACCAGATTCAATTAAACCCTACATCCAAAAGAAACTAAACTAGATTCAACTAATCGTTCTCTCTGTTGGTTATTTCCCTAGCTCCTACTTCTCTTTGATTTTTTGCAGAAAATGACTGGAAAAATTCTATTGCCGGTGAAATAGCAAGGACGACCAGAAAAGTCACGGACGCTGATGAATCATCCTTCCTCTAGTTTTTCACTTATGGTGTGTTTGGTTGCAGGATTCCTAGGTAGGATTCCTATCAAAAGTGGAATTTGGTAGGAATCATGAATCCTTGGTCTGTTTTGTTTCCAAGAATCCTAGGACTCTTGAATCCTAAGGATTCCTAATTCCAAAATTTGTATTGGACCAAAATCCCACCCTACCCCCTAAGATTTGCTAGGATTTTGGATTAATGAACCTAAATTTCAAACTTAAAATCAACAAAAATATATTTCCTTCTACAAAATCATTATTTCTTTTCAAAATCATTATTCTTTTCAAAAATCATATTTTTTCTAAAGACGTTTAAAAATACTCAAATAATAATAAATCATAGGATTCTTAGTTGCCAAACAAGCCAAAAGATATTACTTAGATTCATGAATCCGTGGAATCATGAATCCGCGGATTCATGATTCCGCCATCCAAACACACAATTAATTTCTTGTAATTTGTTAATGTAAATAGTTATTCATCCAAATCGTTTAGCGAGGTTGATGGATCATCACTTAATTTTGCTTAGGAAGCTTCACTAATTTGGGTACTGGGAGGATTGATGATGAAGGATAATCGTTCTTCAACCCGTTCGCTCTCTCGTCCCTTCTAAAGGTCCTTAATATAGGGATTCTGAAGGCTTTTAACTTTAGGGATTCTAAAGACACTCCATAATTTAGGGATTCTAAAGACACTCCATAATTTAGGGATTCTAAAAGCACTCCATAATTTAAGGATTCTAAAGACACCTCACATATTTTCCTACAGTTCTATCAAACACCTAACACTTGAAATTCACATGTGAATATTTCATTTTCTTTCTCGTTAGAAAACGCTAGTTTTCACATCTAAAGTTTTCCCACGTATCAAACGGACCCTCAGGGGCCAAAATGGAGTCAACCCATGTAAAAAAGAACAAATTTATACTTTCTAAAATTCCACATCAATACTAGAACAGTAATGAGAAACTCACCCTATAAATACTGATCTTTAACTTCATAAAATTTCATGTATTAGTTTTCCACCCTTTCAACAACAAAAAAAAGAAGTTTTCCACCCACAATACTTGACACATAAATATGCTTACTAGGATAATTTTACAAGATCTTTGGCAACAGTTTTCTTAGCAAAGAGCATAAGAAGATTTCACTCCTTCATTTGTCAATTCTTGCTTTTAGAGGCTTTATCACCTAAAGCTTTTATTATCCCTTGAATGGCGCCCAAGGCAGCAGCAATAGCAGAGAGCAAGCAAATCAGGTTGAGAAGCTGAAGTCCTGTCCATCTAACACTATACTTCTTTATCTTCCTCTGAGATATGTACATAGCTATAGGGAAGTAAATCGTTAACGGCCAATAACTGGCAGCTCCCAAAAGCCCAAGTATTTCGTTAAAGAAAGGAGTTCCAATTCCAACAATTGTACTGAATGCCACATATAAACTCCTCGTTACCAATCGAAATAGGTTAACACGGAAGTGTTTAATACCCGGTAGTGAGTATTCGTGTCTTATGAATTTCGATGTTTCCCATCTATTTCCACAGTAGGTCTCGACAGCTGCAAATAAGGGTTGGCTGAACACCTACAAAAAGCGAATTTACAGGCGAAATGACTATTAGTCTAATGTGGGACTATTCTAAAGGTCTAGTTTGGAAAATGGTGGCCGTAGGTAGATAAGTAAAGTTGGATGCAATATATACATACATACTATAATGAAGTTGAACAAAGAAATAGAAACTTGAATATGAGATAGTACCTGATATGCACCACATATGTGTAGTACAATGCAGACATTCGCAAAGTTGACTAACCACAGAGGATGAAGTTCTACTCCGGTTAACATGTTACCCGGGGCATCGTTTCCGTATGCAGCATAGCCAATGCATCCACACAATGCATAGAACATGCTTGTTACTGTAACAGAGTAAAGGTTTGCCTTCTTCATCCTTTTATTCTCCGCAGGAGCTTTCATCGTGTCCTGAAAACCACATAAGCTTAGAGTTATAGGTTATCACCATATTCTAGTTTTGATCTCAAGAATGTCTCAGTGTTAGGGTTCGTTCATTGAAGAAAATAACAAACTGTCTAAAAGTGGATCTTGGTTAAGTCAGTAAGATTTCAGTATGAAATTAATGTGCTGGTTTTTCTTGTGTGGTCTAAAATCAATCTAAGTTTAATTTAAATTAGATATGAAAACAAGTCTTTGTACCCAGTGCATAATGTGTTTTCGGCTATAAAAACAAGTTTGAATTTGAGAAGACGACTTATTTTTAGATCTAATTTTTACTAGAGAAGTAAATGAATATAAGAACTCAAATTACGCAAGTAAAATACACACACAAAAAAACCTCAAACTCAAATTCAAAACTTCAAAACAAAACATACTTATAGCAAGAAAAACATGATAGTAAACTTACTTGAATTTCAATGAGGACAAAAGCAAATGAGAAGGCTACTTCTATATTTCCAAGTGCATTAAACATGCCCCATGTTTTCTCAGCAACAGATAAATTCGGCCCGAGTTCGAGTCCGATCAAAGTCGTCTTCCCGGTATTTCCTACGTGTATTAATTTTTTTTAAAATTGTCAAAACATTAGATCATAATGGATGATATGATATAAAGAACTGCAATCTAGACGTACCTGAAATGACTCTTTGAATGGAGAAACCCACTCCAATGCCAGCATATAAGAAAGACATGATAGCAGCAACGGTCGAGAGCCATGTCAATTCATGAATATTTGGGAATTGAGAAAGAACAAGCTCGACAATCCCAAACATAATCACGAACGGAGTAACAGATCTTTTACATGAATCTTTGTCATTACTGTACTTGCTCATACAAGTTGATTTGTATATTGAACTGAAATTACAAATTACTTTAATTCCGTATTCATGATAATGTGATGCATATATCAAAAAGTTTTCGAGTTGTCTTAAGTATGAAGGAACTTACTACAAGCTAATCCCTGTAGTAATTGCGTAGCCAATACCACAGCCGATAATGATGATATACTGAGTGATCCCGCAAATCGTTCTCATTCTTGAACCTAGAAAAAAATCCATTTTTTAAGCTACTATAGTACGAGTTCTTGTAACTTTGAGTGAGGATATGTGGGTGTGCGAGAGAGAGCAATGCAAGTTATGACAATCCATTCCCCAAAAGTAGGCACGGCTGCCCCTTATACAAACGAGATTCAAACCGGGCAAAATCGTTCTTGTAAATCGAAATGGCTGCACCACTGCCTACTTTTGGGGTTTATGGAGGCGTCATAGGAAGTTGTACCTAAGTTGTTTTGAACAGCTTCCATATAAGAATAGTTTCGCTTTCCAGTAACAGGATCAGGAGATCTGTAACAATCAGCTAAGAGACAGGAAGTGTAGTAGGTAAGTATTGAAAAGACCAAGAGAGCAATGGGTCCCAAAACCCATCCCAGTTGCGCTACACACCAAGGCAAGGATAGCACTCCTGAACCGATAACCGCTGTTATTATATGTGCCGCTCCAGTCAGAGTGGTTCCTGCATAAATGTGTGCATAAGACTCAGATTACATTTTATGATTATTCATGAAGTACTTTCCATCTTAGACTAGGTAAGGTGACAAATATGAAAGTTATTAACCAACTTCAACAAAGAAAACTAACATATGAAAGAGATGTTTGTGATGTGACAGGCAATGTTGTACTTGTTGAAGTATTTAGGGCTCGTCATGACTCATGACAAGACCACTACAATGCAGGGAGTCAAACGACGTAATCACACCTCTGTTTTATTTTCAATTTCTTCTTTTATTAAGAAACAAGATCCCAAATCTCATCCCATACCCTAATCAACTAGCGGTGGCGTGGCTGAGAATTTGGAGGCCCGATACAAAATTTTAATCGTGGACCCTCCATACTATAATTGAGAAATAAAAAAAAATCTCGACAAAACAACAAGAGATATTACATCTAATAAGATTAAAATCATATAAAAAACTATTTTAACACAAAATTACCATATAGGTGAGTAAGAGAGGGAAACAAATTACACACATGACATATAGCACATTAACACATGACAAATAGCACATAGCATATAATACATGACACATGACACATTACAATTATGTCAATTAACGTCAAATATTAACAATGCTTTTAGGATTGACCCAAGTTAAAGAACGTTAGATTTTAAGAGTCTTATAGAGAATAAGAGAGATGAAGTACAAAGTAGAGAGAGAACAAAAGTTAAATAGAGAAAACAATACTACCTTGGTACTATATAATCTCTTTTGTTACTCAGTAAAGCTTTTTTAGTTATAACTATTGCAACTAATAATTTTCGGGGGCCGGGTAAAATGAGAGCCCGGTATCACTGCAGTGGAAGGACCACACCGGATGCGCCCCTTTACCCACGCCCCTGTCAAATAGATTTAGTCACTCAGTTGCTCAGATATGTTGGGGTAGGCCGAACTAATGGGCTTTTGGGCTTGAAAAGCCCGACTAATAAATCCAAAAAAGGACCCAACTTTTTAATGGAAGTTCTATTGACACCCCTCAACCCAAATTTGAGTGCTCTGAAATCAAATTTAAGTGGAGTGTAAGAAAAATGGAAGTCTTTGGATAAAAAAACTGTGCACAAAAAAAACTGATTTTGTATTAGAAAGAAAGAGTAAAAAAAAGAACCCAAAAGAAAGAAGGGAAAGAAAAAAAAATCTGTGAATTTAACAATGCAAATGGTTGATGTAAATAAAAAATATGAAACAAACCAGTTCTTTTTGGCCTTCCATCATCATCAAAATTTTCATCCATTCCACCAGTAGCTGCTGTTCTCTCAGAATTCTCCACTGTTAGATTAGTGAAATTGGTTATCTCAATCATCTCAGTCCCATTAAAATTTTGATCACCTATTGCCCTTGTCATTTTGGCTTGCCTACCCTTAATGTTTCTATCTAGATAGAGATTATAGAGATTATAGAGATGGAAGAAGATTCAGAAACTGAACATGCAGAAGGAGGGAGTGGTGATTGATATTGAGATGGAAAAGAACTACTGTCTATATATTAGTAGTAGTGATAGTGGGGGAGTCGTTTTCGTGTCAATTGAATGAAATAGATATTGATGATAGAGAGGGAGAAAGATAAAGACAGTGCTAAAAAGAGAGTGAGATATAAAGAAAGAGATATAGAGAGAGAAAAATTCAATGACCCAACAATTATTAAGACCATGTCAAAATCTCTAATCTCTTTATGAGAAACAAATGGGTTTCCTCTCATAGTATGTTTGACTTTTGACTCCAACATAATGACAGTAGATTTACTTTCATGTAATACAAAGATACTTTGTCATTCTCACCTTAATTGGTTTCTACCATATGGCATTTTAATAATGCCAAATGGGAAAAACATGGTCTCTTGAACATTCTTATTATTCACTCCTCTAGTCCTATGATTTACCTAGGTGATGGAGTAAAGTAGGAAGTAAGGTAACATAACATTTTTGAATAGAGTGAGATTCTTAACAAAATAAAAATAAAGAATAGAGTGAGATGTGTGATTAAATATTGTACTATATTTGGCTATGCACTAATGTTATCGGAAAAAAAAACTAACAAAATAAAAATAAAGAATAGAGTGAGATGTGTGATTAAATATTGTACTATATTTGGCTATGCACTAATGTTATCGAAAAAAAAACTAATTATTTTTTTGCACCGCGCTCCAAATTTTTAGCCACACCACTGGAACATGATTGCTTCTGGAGGGATATATCAAACATAAAGAAGTATGTAATTTCCTGTCTATTGGAATTGTTAGTCGAGTAATCTACGAACAAAATCAATTTCTAAAAATCACATTTCTAATTGAACCAAATAACAAGGTAATTTTTTTTCGAGTAGACCATCATTATAAAGACCATACTTAGTCGAGTAATTTTGTATGTCACGTCACAATGCATATATGTTTTTAGATGCGTAATTAATTTCGATTGATGTGTATTTATTCAAATTCATCTATGTAAGTTGTACTCAGTTAAAAAAGTTGAGAATCCTTTATAGGGAAAATGTTTTTGGAAATTAATCATGACCTTTTTCAAACAATAATTTGAAACTCTTTATAGAGAATACTGTTCATGGCCGTTAATATAAAATAAACATTTATTTTTGAGCAAATTTTGTTCTAGAATTTCAATATTTAAAAGATTCTAGCTAATGTAACTAATTGTAGGGAGATTTTCTTTTTAAATCTTCCATCCAAACCTTCTTTGGTAAAACATCGGCAATAAATTTTTTTTTAACTCATCTGCTCTTTGTGGAAGCTTAGTATATTACAGAAGGGTTATTTTTCAAATAGCCCACAACTTTGTGACCGGCTTCCTGCCTAGCCCCTACTTTATAAAAAATATCTAGATGGGCCTCCCTTTTCAGTTATCGTTATAACACCGTTAACTAGTCATCACCTCTCTCTCATCAAACTCATCGCCTCTCTCTGTCACCTCACCTTCTCGCCACCTCATCATCTTTACCGGCGAAGGTCGCCGACAGGTCAATGTTCCGGTCGACGAAACATAAAAAAGAAAAAAGTTTGCTTATCTCTCTTTTCTCTCTCTAATTTTTTTTTTAAATTTCTCCTCACTCTCTTTAAAAATCCGGCGAAGGGAAACCCCTTCGGGGGAGGTGGGTCTGTTCGTTGAGCAGACCTTGAAGGTTTGTTCAACGAACAAACCTTCAACACGATTAGATTTGTTCGTGAACAGACCCTCCGACGAAGGAGTTTCCCTTCGTTGGAGTTTTTAGAGAGAGAGGGGACAGATTTAAATTTTTTTTTAGAGAGAGAGGAGAGATAAAAAATTTCTTTTTTTTTTTTTATGTTTGAAAGTCGTCGGCCGGAAAATTGACCGGCGGGCGACCTTCGCCGGTGAAGACGATGAGGTGGCAGAGAGAGGTGATGAGTTGGATGAGAGAGAGGTGATGACTAGTTAACGGAGTTATAACGGTAACTGAATAATGGGACCATCTGGGTATTTTTGATAAAGTAGGGGGCTAGGCAGGAAGCCGGTCACAAAGTTGGGGGCTATTTGGGAAATAACCCTTTACAATATTAAAGACAAAATTACACCCATTTTCCCTTTCCTTTTCTCTCTCTTTTTTTCTCGAGTCAATTCCATTTTAGCCCCCTTCTTTAACCAACTTGTCGCTTTGGGCCCAACTAGTGTTGGACAGTTCGTTTTAGCTCACATGGACTAAAAAATTTCTATTGTTTCAAGAAATATCCTTGGGGGCCCAAATAGAATTAATTTCCAAAAAATTTAACAACATTAAAGATACCTTGTTTGGTTCAGATTTTAGATTCAAACTTGGGAAAAACAAAAAGCATAGTAATCGTATCTTTATTGACATCAAAGGTAATAGGATAAAGATCACTTGTAATTGGTCTTTGATTAAGAACATCACTAGACCAATTCGAGAAGGACGGTGTGTGGCATTTGTAGAACTTCTAGTGCCCCTGACACTTTGTTATTTGAAGAATTTTTTTTCATAACAAACCTCAATTAGGAACTTAGCACTTGGGATCTCGCTCTCGTTGTAGTGCATTTTGCTGGTGTCAAAAAACGTTAATCTGGTTATTGACGTTACATAAAATATTCGCCCGCTGACTATCGTCAATAAGTCAAAAAAAGACCAAAATCCCAACAGGTCAACTCGTCTCAAGAAACCAAGACCGCTGAGCCCAAAGAGGTCCGCCACCAAAGTCCAGAATCGGGAGATTGGCAAGCTCATCTAAGGAGCTCCAACCTGCCCTGCCTCAAACACAACCAGGTTTTCCATGGGATTCGTAAGGATAGCTGGGGTCTGAAGAAGGCTAATGTCTTACACCCTGAACATGGAAAGGCAGAAGTGTGTCGCACGCTTACCGACATAATCCAAAATCTTCCTAAAGATCTCAGTCAGTCAAGATCTTAAGTGTTTCGTTAACTTGGGCTTTAAGAGTCTCAAAGGAGGAAACATCTCCAAGAATATCTACCAACTCGGCAGAATATTTATCGAGGACCCTTGAACATAGAAACTTTTAAATATCTAAGACACGAGATAAACACAAAAAGGAAACCCTAACCGCGAAACAGCAGTTTCAGTACAACAGGTGGATCTCAACCACCTCAATCTCACCGTCTATTCCAATCGGTAAAGCAGCCTATAAAAGACATCGCATCACCTTCAACAAGGTACGAACGCTTTACGTTCCACAGTGATCAATCAATACTCAATCTTTAACTGCAAAGGGCAATCTGACGGTCTTGAACGCCGGTGAGATTTCCGAACTCCTTGCAGGGTTTCCCCTAAGTTTTCAGGAGCAAGACCGGAAATCGAAGGAGCAGTATCATTCATTCAGATTTGATCCAACATCAAGTCTCTTATTTTAGACTGATAACCAGATTGCCATTTTTTTGACATCAACAGTTACAGTTTGGAATAAGAGACTTGATGTTGGATCACGTCTTAATAGATGATTCTACTCTTTTGATTTCCGCTCCTGCTCCTGAGAACCTTGGTGAAGGTAATTTAATGCCTATTTATAGGCTGCTTTGGACCGAGTTTCGATGGATGGTGTAGATGAAGCGGTTTAGATCCATTGTTCAAGATTAAGACTACTCTTTGGTAGTTAAGAGATTTAGGATTTCCTTTTGAGCTTATCTCGTATCTTGGATATTTAAAAGTTTTTATGTTAAAGGATCCTACCGAGTTGATAGATTTTCTAGGAGATGTTTCCTCCTTCGAGACTCTAGAAGCCCAAGTTACTCAAATATTTAAGATGTTTCCCGACTGAGATCTTCGGAAAGATTCAAAATTGAGTCGGTAAGCGTGCGGCGTACTTCTGCCTTCCACTACAAAAAAACATCCAATAAGGACAAACGTTTTTATATTTGTCCCTGACAAACACAATAACAGGGACAATTTTATGCTATTTGTACCGGATAGAATAACAATTAAGATCAATAAATAAATCATAGAGACACACTTTAAAAAAATAAATAAATCATAGGGACAGTTATTCCCTCAGCAATTTACAAAAAAATTCGTTGAAATTTTTGACCCAAAAAAAGGCGCAAAACTTTTTCTTTCCTCCCTCCATAATATTTTTTCTTTCTTTATTTTCTCCCTTTTCTTTCTCTCCCCTCCTCACCACGGTTTTCTCCTCTTCACGACTTTACCACGATTTTCTTCTCTCCATGATTTTTTCCTCTCATCTTCATTAGCTATACTTTTAGTTTGATGCATCATAGTTAGGTTTAGTTGTTTGATGGTGTATGCTTATAGATTGATAGTTAATAGTTGCAAGTACGATATTTCGATAGTTTGAGTTTTGACTGTAGGGTTATTCGGCTTTAATTCGACTATTTTCTGGGATTTGGTATGATAAGTTACCAAAACCTTGAGTGATAAGTGAAGATATGAATGCTTAGTTTGTCATTAATACCTGTTAAGATGGATGTTAAAATCCTAGGTTCTCACCTCCATTTGAGTTCATTTTTATTGTTTGTTTTCTTTAAGTATTTTGTTATTTGATCATCACCAAATCAACTTTGAAAAATCGTACTAATTTGAGGTTAAGAACGAGTTTGACTAGTTTTTGAGGATTGAGCCGGGTTTTACCGGATTTTATTACTTGACGCCCTTATACTTGCGAGTGAACCCTTTTTGGGTACATCACAATGTAAGCCGCATTGTTTTCATAAATAATGGTAGGTGACTTTGTAATTGCAGAAATATCACATGAAATTCTAATGTGGCTGATAATGGACCTTAGCCATACACATTCTCTAGTAGCTTCATGAAGAGCAATAATCTCTAAGCGGTTGGAAGATGTAGCAGGCATGATTTGCTTACTTGATCGCCAAGAGAAAGTTGCACCGCCACTATTAAACATACTCTTTTTGTGAAACTCCTTTTGTGGGCTAGAGCTATTTTTGCATCGGTGTATCATATTAACTGTGAACCATTAGATGAATTTTTCGAATAAAATAACCCCATGTCAGTAGTTCCTCAAAGATATCGCAGAATATGTTTTACTCCCATCCAATGTAACTTTGTTCTTACCTGACTGAACCTGGCTAATACATTTACTGCAAAAGAAATGTCTGGCCTAGTACATTGAGCCAAATATAATAAAGCATCAATTGCACTTAAATATGATACTTCATGATCAAGTGGTGCTTCATTATTTTCTTTAGGACAGTAAAGATCTTTTATAATAACTAGAGATCTGACAACCATTGGAGTACTAAGAGGGTATGGAGTGTCCATGTGAAATCTTTTCAAAACCTTTTTAGTATATAAATTTGATGGATAAGTATGTCACGTACACTTCTCTCGATTTGTAAGCCAATACCGAATTTTGTTTTTCCTAGATCTTTAAATATTCTGCAGCTTTTGAGATGTCTTCAACTGTCCCAATTCAATTTATATCACCAATGTAATTGCAATGATATCTAATCCAGTATATTATTTCTTAATGAATACACATGGACAAATAAGATCATTTACATATCCTTCCTTGGGGAAGTATTCACTGAGGTGATTGTACCACATTCGCCCTGATTGCTTTAACCCATATAATTAAAGATCTGTTAAGTTTAGGTGAACACATGACACGTGGTTTTCTATCAGGTAATTTGAATCCTTCTGGGACTTTCATATAAATATCAGTATCTAGATTGCCATATAGATACGCAGTAACGACATCTAGTAGATGCATATCAAGTTCTTCTTGAGCATAACTAGTTTAGACTAGTTCTTCACCTTGGGCCCCTTGTCGTGGCTTGGGGTTACCAGGGCAGTTGCGTCGCTTGAGCACAACTAGTTTAGACTAGGACTTCTCCTTGGGCCTCGGTCGTGGCTTGGGGCTACCAGGACAGTTGCGTCGGCTTGAGCACGACTAGTTTAGATTAGGACTTCACCTTGGACCCCTGGTCATGGCTTGGACTACCAGGATAGTTTTGTCAGCTCAAGCATGACTAGTTTAGACTAGGATTTCTCCTTGGGCCCCTGGTCGTGGCTTGGGCTACCAGGGCACTTTCGTCGGCTTGAGCACGACTAATTTAGACTAGGACTTCTCCTTGGGCCCTTAGTCGTGGCTTGGGCTACCAAGGCAGTTTTGTCGGCTTGAGCACGACCAGTTTAGAATATGACTTCTCCTTAGGTCCTTTGTCGTGACTTGGCTACCAGGGCAGTTTTGTCGGCTTGAGCACGACTAGTTTAGAATAACTTCTCCTTGGGGTAATACTTGTTTTAGAAAAATATTATATATTGATAGATATTGTAGCTGTAGTGTTACTTTATAGCCTAGCGGCTTTATTATAAAAGAAAATGGAAACAAAATAACTGCAAAGGTTGTTCCTCTCTAACATTGATAGGGGCGTATTTCTCTTTCTTGCAGTTCAGGTCGAGATTAGGTAGCATTCTCGGGCTATCTCCTGATTTCCCTGAACTGTATCAAGCAGGTTCTTTCCCAAGATTGGTAATTTCATCATTAGCTGGTTTATGGAGATGACAGCCCGGATTTTGTTAGGAAGTTTCTTACCAGGATGACGTTGTAAGCGTGCAATTTTTCAACTATAGTGAACTTTAGCATCATGACTTGTTTGCTACCCCATCTCTGTTCGTCATGGGCAGCGATATGATCCCGTCGGTTTCGACTTGATTATCACCGAATCCTGTTAGATAAGATTTATAAGGTTTAGGTATTGAGGGCTTACCCCAAGTTTCTTGAAGCATGTCCTGCTCATAACTTCGGCTGAGCTGCCCGTATCGATCAAGATTCATCCGACGTTCTAGTTTGATATCACGGTTGTTATCACCAGTTGGTCAGTATGTGGGGTCATTACCCCTATCAGGTCGTCATTTGTGAATGTCATGGGTAGTGCCTCCACGATGGGCTTCGTAAACAGGGCTGGTGGTGCTTTTGCTTTGTTAGCGTATCTCCGCTGCTCGCCTTTACTATTCCCGCTAAGGACTGGACCTCCAGCTATACTGTTGATATTGCCTATTGCCCCGTATTTTCCTCGGGTCCTTTGGCAATTTTCTTGGCAGAGGTAGAATGGGTGTTGGTATCGAGCCCTGACCCAACTCCCCCTTTGCTGGAGGGCTCATGTATTTGTAATTGTAAGGCTGGTGCTCACGTTTGACGTATTTGTCGAGTTCTCCCTTCCTTACGAGCTCTTCTATCAGATTTCTGAGATGTCGACAATTGTCGTTCTTGTGGTCATACCTTCCTTTTAACGTCGCACCAAGCTGTCATGTCTCTGGGGCCGAACTCTTCCCTGTCGTCCTTGGGTCTAGGTAATTTTACTTTCTCCTTTTTGACGAGGTGAAGGTAATGAAATCAGGCCTTCCTCACCTGCTCTAATCTCGTTCTCTGGCGGGTCTGACCTCTTCCCGTTCTTTCCTCCCAGAAGGCTCGGCTTCGTACGGACGTTGACTACTTCTTTCATTCTCTAGTAGTTCTCTTCTTTCCGTATGAAGAGTTGAACCCTCTCCACGAGTTCTCCGAGGGTATTAGGTTCATTGCCTGAGATTTCTCACACAAGATCTTCCTGCTTGACACATCTTTTCAAGGCGATGAGAGCAACTTTTTGATTGAGGTCGCGTACTTGCATCATAAGGTTACGGAACCTCTGCCAATAGTTTGCTAGAGACTCGTTCTTCCCTTGGATGATGTTGAACAGGTCTTCAGTTTTCCTTCTGATGGATCTGCTACCTCGGAAAGCGTCGCCGAAAGCCTGCGCTAGTTCATCAAAAGACTTTATCAAGCCCGCCTTCAAGGCCTGGTACCATGCCTGAGCTGGTCCTTTCAGAACCATAGCGAAGACTACACACTACACGTTCCAGTCAAGTGTGCAGAGGCTCATTAACGAGACGTAGTTATTAATAAATACTACTGGATCCTCTACCCCATGTTAGTGCTCGCGATTGGGGCACTTTAAGTTCTTGGTTTCTCAGCTTCCAATATCTTTGTGCTAAGAGGTGGGAAGTTTATCCCTGCTTTTGCTGAAGCCTCCCTTTTTTCGCACATCTTGGTTAGTTCTGCTACCTGATGTACGAGTATGTTGCTGATGACCGGGTCGTTCATGTCTCCTTGTCAATGCTTGGAGGCCTCGGGATATATGGCCAGTTTGGGTTTAGTGCTCCAGCCTAATCTAACTCTCTTCCAAGTATAACTGGTCGAGAGCACTTGGGCAACCAGCGTCCTGCCCAGACGAAAAGGCACTGACTGGCGTGGAAAGAAACTTACGAGTTCGATTTCTTATTGTTTCCACCTTTTCTCCCACCGTTGACTCTTTCCGAGCTGACCCCACCTTTTCTTCAACTTTGCGGAGGTTTTCTTGATGCTTCTGCATCCCTTCCTCTTTCCGCAATTGATCAGCCTTGAGTTGCTCGATTTCAGCCATGAATTCTTCCGAAGAGGGAAGTCTGGTCTGAGATCCTTCGTGAGTGTCGTCTTCCGAAGACATGACTGCTTAAAGGGATAAAAGTGACAAGTTTTAGATTAAATAAAGATTCGGGTTACTGAATTGATGATATTTGCTAGAGTCCTGCCCTCCTTCTAGCGCAAATTGCTGATGTCAAAAAATGGTTTTCCGTTAATCAGACAAGAAATAGAGACTTGATACATGGAATCCGATTTCTCTTTGCTGTTGAAGATTGAATATTGATTGAACCTTCTTGGGAAAGGTGGTGATGTTACTCATGGTGTCTTATGGAATCCGATTGGGGGCCCTTTTATAGGCTGAATTAAACCGACTGTGATAGACAATATAGATGAGGCGATTGTGATCCACCGTTTAGGCAAGCTTCCTAGTATTCGTAGTTACGGTTTCCCTTTTAGTTTATCTTGTATCTAGGATAAATAAAAGTTCCTATGTTCAAGGATACTAATTCGCATATCCTGTCGAGGTGATAATTCTCCTAGGAGATGTTTCCTCCTTTGAGACTATGGAAGTCCAAGTTTGCTTAAACACTTAAGATCTTTAACCGTCTGAAATCTTTTGAAAGACATCTGGAGTAAGTCGGTAAGCGCACGACGCGCTTCTACATTCCCAGTTTAGGGCGTAAGGCATCGGCCTTGCTTACGTGAGCCTCCCTTACTCCTTTAGAGAATCTCAAGGCTGATTTGATTGTGCCGCGAGCTTAACAGGGCTAGATCCCCTTAGCTGATCCTGACCGACCTCTTATTTTCGGGGGTAGGTCGCAGAACGTTGAAGGTCCAGCAGTCCTGCTGCCTTAAGCCGGGTTGACCCGCTGGGCTTCGGGGTCTATTCTTGACTTATTGACGTTAGTCAACGTCTGGACATCTTGTGCATCATCAAAAGGGATAGAGAGATTGATTGAATGATATATTTTCTTCTTCTCTTTTATAAGGAGGAAAACAGAGAGCAAAAGTGGGGGATCATCTTTAGACTGTAACATGGGAGCTCGGCTGACATCAAATCTTAGCTCTATTCTTCTTCCTTTTTCTCTGAGCTTCAAGAAGAAATCTTAAGAGAAAGAATGAGAGGAACAAAGGTGAAAGAAACAAGCTCGGGTCATCATCATCTAATCTTGAGAAAAAACAGAGGCATTCATCATCTTTCCTTTGTGAGAAAGAAAAGAGAGTGAGTAAAAAGACATAACAGTGAAGCAGAGAGAAAAGGAGAGAAGAAAGACTGATTTGTTCTTCTTTTCTTATTTGAATATAAAAGGATCATAATCACCATCTAAAACCCTTACATTTGTTGATCTTCTTTACTTCACATTTGATTTTTATTTCATGAGAATGTGTATGATATTTTTGATGGTCATGAGTAGTTAGTTTTCTAATTTAAGATTTTTGATGAAGTCTATGATATTATTACTTTCTTGATGTGATCAAATGCAAGTCAATTAGTCCTTTGGTTGTATATGCCTTAATTGCACGTATTCTCAATTAGTGATTCATTCTTCATTATGCATGCTTCTTGAGTTGATATTCCATGTTTAGGGTAAATGCTTTGATGGGTTATACTTCTTACTTGATGCATAATAGTTGGGCAATTAGTATATAGGGGATTAATGCAAATACCTTTAGTTTTTTCGTTTTAACGAAGATACCTTCCGGACTTCAGACAATTCATGTTTTAGAGCCCGAATAAATAAAGGAAGTGGTTGACTAATGCAATTAAATCATCTTTACAATTATTCCATGGATGGATTTGAGACCCTAGGTTTTCTCCCTCATTGATTCTCTTTCTTTTTATTTATTGTCAACACCAAACCCATTTCCAAATAGTGATATTTCTAGGTTAGAATAAGTTTGACTAGTGTTTGTGGATCGACCCCGACCTTACCGGGTTTTATTATTTGATGCCCGTACACTTGCCGGTGGTGACCTTATTTAGGGTGACCTTTTAGGCCCATCATCACGTCGGATCTTGAGTGTGTTCTTGTTCGCCTCCTACAAATTCAAGGATGTATAGCTCGTGGTAGTTGCACCATATTTCCTCGGCTCGAGCCTTCTCTTTTTTCCCTATGTAGTTGCCTTTGGGCTTCCGTTCGATCTGCATCAGGGTGTGCCTTGAAGGCGCTGACCAGTGTCGAGAAGAGCTTCCTGAGATTTTTTTTTTACTTTCTCCATCTTCCCTTCGACTGCTTGCTCTCTCATAACCGAGTTGATTTCCTCATTCGCTTTGAAGAGGTTTTCACGAAGGCTTCGTATGTTTTCGTCGTCACGAAGCTTCTCTTCTCTGAGGCATTCGACCTCGACCATCAACTCCTCTAGACGAGAACGTCTAACCTCGTTGTGAGTATCTTCGTGTGAAGACATCTTTAGAGATGAGTCTGCACAAAATAGTAAAAGATAATTTTGTAAAGAACTGAATAAGGATCTGGTGTGCCGAATTGATGATTTTGCTAGAGTCCGCCCTCCTTCTAACGCTAATTGCTGATGTCAAAAAATGTTAATCTGGAATAAAAGACTTGATGCTGGATCTCGTCTGAATGGATGATTTTTACTCCTGTGATTTCCGCTCATGCTCTTCAGAACCTGGGGGGGGGGGGAACCTGCAAAGAGTTCGGGAACCTCTCTGACGTTTAAGACAGTCAGTTTTCCCTTTGTAGTTAAAGTATTAAGTATTGAATGGACCTTGGAGTTCTTACCTTGTTTAAGGTGATTTGATGGCCTTTTATAGGCTGATTTAGATCGACTGCTGATAGACGGTGTGGATGAAGCGGGATTGAGTAGGTAAGCGTGCGGCGCGCTTCTTCCTTCCCATGTTCAGGTCTTATGGCATCGACCTTGCTTTACGCGGACACCCCTGTACTTCCCGCAAATCCCAGGACAAACCTGGTTGTATTTGAGGCAGGACAGGGTTGGAGCTCCTTAAATGATCTTCTATCCTGGCCTTAGGTGCAGACCTCTTCGGGCTCATCGATGTATACGTGGTGAAAGGGGATCTACACGTGGTGAAAGGGGAAAAAACATCAGTTTTGATCAATACGTGCTATTAAGATTATAGATAAGTGGCTGTTATGAACATATTTGTTCATCACGATGTATCCAAGACACCTGATGTTTGGTACGTGATAATCTTTTGTACTAAGAGCGTCTCCAATGCAAAATTCACAAAAATCTCTATTCATCCTAAGTGTCAAGTTCCAATTGAGATTCTCATTCCTATGTGGCCTTAATAGAGATCCTCAATTTCTTTTTGTCTCCAATGCAAAACTCTAAACTTATCTTATTTACTTATGTGGCATAGTTATTTTCGTAAATAAATAATTAGTTATTTTAGAAAATATAGAAGACTTGATTTCTATTGGTTGAATATCAAATATTGAGGAGCTGGACAATTAGAGATATCTCAAGAGGACACTCTAGAAATAGAGTGTCCTCTTGAGATATCTCTATTCCACTCTCGACATGCCATCTTAGAAATCCAAATAGAGTGTTGCATTGGAGATGATTTTTAAGAAAAAACTCTAAAAATGCTACATGGCACTCGGAGTTTCTAAGATTGAGTGTTGCATTGGAGATGCTCTAATGTAATCCCCTATTAAAAATAAACTTTTTTACTTTATCTCCATGCCCAGCATCATCTCCCCTTCTCTTTCTCTATCTCATTCAACTCTGTCTCCCTCTCATCTCCATGCATCAGTACGTCTCCTTCATATGTGGCAAAGGGGAAGGGGTGCGCGCAATAGATCCCTTTCCATTCATATGTGAGGAAGGGGCTTTTTCCCTCATTACAGAAGACGAATGGGATTCCTTTGCTACGGATAAGGTGTAAAAAAACCCTTGTGTAACTAATGAAGGGAATGAAGATCTAGATGTAGTGGAGATGGAGAAGATGAAGAATTTGGAGATATGGTGGAAAAGAGGAAGAGATTGGAGGAAATATGATGGATAAGATGAATAGATGGTGAAGCAGGTAGGGAGAAGCAGGGCCGGCCCTGGGCTTAGGCGACCCAGGCGGCCGCTTAGGGCCCCCAAAATTAGAGGGCCCCTGATTTAAGTAGCATTATATACATAGATAATATTATTATATGTGTTATTTTATGCACATGTACATCACATCTGTTTGGGTAGTATAGTTGACAGAGTAGTTTACTAGTGAACCTAAGGTCAGGGGTTTGACTCCTATGAAATGGTATGAAAAAGAAATTAAGGTTGACCCTTCTTTCTGGCCAGCAGGAATCTGGCCAGTTTGTGTCGCCTCAATTGTGACAAAATATTTTTTTTGAAAAAAGACAGCCTTGGAATTCATATACATGTCATCGAAAAGAAAAAAAAAACCTAACACCCTACAAATACTGATCTTTAACTTCATTAACATTTCATTCTCTTTCTCTCATGTATTAGTTTTCCACCCACAATACTTACTAGGCTAAATTTGCAAGATCTGTGGCAACAGCAGCAAAAGCATCAGAGAAATTCACTTCATTTGTCAATTCTTGCTTTTAGAGGCTTTATCACCTAAAGCTTTTATTATCCCTTGAATGGCGCCCAAGGCAGCAGCAATAGAACAGAGCAAGCAAAGCAGATTGAGAAGCTGAAGTCCTGTCCATCTAATACTATACTTCTTTATCTTCCTCTGAGATATGTACATAGCTATAGGGAAGTAAATTGTTAAGGGCCAATAACCCGTAGCTCCCAAAAGCGCAAGTATTTCGTTAAAGAAAGGAGTCCGGATTCCAATAATTGTACAAAATGCCACATATAAACTCCTCCATACCAATCGAAATAGGTTAACACGGAAGTGTTTAATACCCGGTATTGAGTATTCGTGTCTTACGAATTTCGATGTTTCCCATCTATTTCCACAGTAGGTCTCTACCGCTGCAAATAAGGGTTGGCTGTAAACCTACAAAAAGCGAATTCACAGGTGGACGACTATTAGCCTGACCAATTTAGAACTGTTCTAAAGGTCTAGTTTTGAAAATGGTAGCTAGCTAGGTAAAGTTGGATGCTATATGTACATACTATAATGAAGTTGAACAAGAAATAGAAACTTGAATATGAGATAGTACCTGATATGCACCACATATGTGTACTATAATGCAGGCATTCGCGAAGTTGACTAACCACAGAGGATGATGTTCTACTCCAGTTAACATGTTACCCGGGGCATCGTTTCCATATGCAGCATAACCAATGCATCCACACAATGCATAGAAAATGCTTGTTACTGTAACAGAGTAAAGGTTTGCCTTCTTCATCTTTTTATTCTCTGCAGGAGCTTTCATCGTGTCCTGAAAACCACATAAGCTTCAAGTTAGCACCATTTTCTAGTTTTGATTTCAAGTGAGTCAATTATTTATCCCTCAATCTAGATGGAAAGTAAATTTGACTGAAATGGGTCAAGAATGTCTGAATGTCTTGGTTCATGGAAGAAAATAACAGACAACCCCTTGCAAGAAAAACATGATAGTAAACTTACTTGAATTTCAATGAGGATAAAAGCAAGTGAGAAGGCTACTTCTATATCTCCAAGTGCACTAAACATACCCCATGTTTTCTCAGCAACAGATAAATTCGGCCCGACTTCGCGGCCGGTCAAAGTCGTCTTCCCCGTATTTCCTACGTGTATTAATTATTTGAAAATTGTCAAAACATTAGATGATAATGGATGATATCATATAAAGAACTCGCAATCTAGACTTACCCGAAATGACTCTTTGAATGGAGAAACCAACTCCAATGCCAGCATATAAGAAAGACATGATAGCAGCAACGGTCGAGAGCCATGTCAATTCATGAATATTTGGGATTTGAGAAAGAACAAGCTCAACAACCCCAAACAAAATCACGAACGGAGTAATAGATCTTTTACATGAATCTTTGTCATTACCATACTTGCTCAAACAAGTAGATTCATATATTGCACTGAAATTACAAATTACTTGAATTCAGTATTTAGTTCATAAACCAATTCATGAAATTGTGATGCATATAGAGATTGACAAGTTCTATATCAAGAAGTCTTCGAGTTGTCCAACATCCAAAGTACGAAGGAACTTACTACATGCTAATCCCTGTAGTAATTGCGTAGCCAATACCAAAGCCGATAATGTTGATATACTGAGTGATCCCGCAAATTGTTCTCATTCTTGAACCTAGAAAAAGTCCATTCTTTAAACTAGTTCTTGTAACTTTAACGAGTTTATGTGGGTGTGTGTGTGTGTGTGTGTGTATGTGTGTGCGCGCGAGAGAGAGAGAAAGAGAGCAATGCAAGTTATGATAATCCATTCCCCAAAAGTACGCATGAGTGCCCCTTACAGTGACGAGACTCAAACCCCGCAAAATTTTTCCCTTTAAATGAAAGTTCATCCCTGCCTACTTTTGGGGGTTTATGGAGGCGTCATAGTAAGTTTGTACCTAAGTTATTTCCAACAGCTTCCATATAAGAATAGTTTCGCTTTCCAGTAACAGGGTCAGGAGATCTGTAACAATCAGCTAAGAGAC
>BEHA01000721.1:91730-147653 GCA_002897215.1 Eschscholzia californica subsp. californica
AGTATTAGAAAAATGTAAGTCCCTCACAGAAATAGAGGGGCGCAAAAGATTTTGACTTAATTTGTAACTTAATGACTTACTTTCACTAAAAGAAAAAAGAATTCAAAGTTTGACTACGATACAGACAGTTATTTTGTTTTAGTGAGTGAGTCAGTATGATGTTTTATACCATTAGTATTTACTTTCAAGTAACACTCATGACTCACCCCTTCTTGCTTTCTACTGGGTATTTAAAAATTCTCAAATCTATGAAATAAACTTAAACTTTTGTCTGGTTAAACCTAAAAAGAATTTATGAGTTATGGGCCCACTCCAGAAGGAACTCTTTTTAATAAATTACAGAGTAAAACTTGTATTTTCATTGACAAAGTTCACCAAACTTCATTTAATGGAGGTTTTACTGTTGTTAATCAAATGGCTGAATCCAATCAGAAACGTGGAAAAATTCACTTTCTCTAGAATATCACTACTGATTGAAAAAGCCTTAAAGATTTTGCTGAAGAAGAGAGTGAAAGAAGATTTTTGATGTAAATATAAATAATGAAACAAACCAGTTCTTTTAGGCTTTCCATCATCATCAAAATTTTCATCCATTCCACCAGTAGTTACTGTTTTCTCAGAATTCTCCACTATTAGAGTAGTGAAATTGCTTATCTCCATCATCTCATTCCTACCAAAATTTTGATCACATACTGCTCTAGTGATAGTGGGGGAGTTGTTTTGCTGTCAGATGGGAAATAATGAAGATCTGATTTCAGATGCATAATTGATTTCGAATGATGTGTATATACTTGGTCAGGTTCATCTTAAGTTGTTCTTTTTAAGAAAAGATTGAAGAGAAAGCATGTTTGGAAACTACTTGTGACATTTTTTAGACAATCATTTTGAATTCTTTAAGGCCATGTTTGGCGTGCAGGAATAGAATATGAATGTCGGGATCAGATTATTTAGTTTCACGTTTGATTTGTTGTACAAGAATATCAATGTAAATTTTTGGAATGATAAATATATTGATGAAGACAAGGAGATTATTGTAGTTGTAAAGGCCAAGATGCCCTAAAGAAGGGCAGTAACTTCTATTATATAGCTAAAAGATTACAAGTGAAAGGGCTAAACTACCCTTAACAAACAAATGAAAATACATCTATGTCATATACACTTATATCCCCCCTCAAGCTTAGCAACGGTTTCCGAGACTAAGCTTGTTACGTAAAATGTGAAAACGAGGTGTAGAGAGGCCTTTTGTAAATGCATCAGCCACATTTTCATCGCCTGGAATGTAATGAACACGAAGTTGACCATTGTTGACCCTTTCTCGTACGAAATGAAAATCTATGGCTGCATGTTTCGTTCGAGAATGTAAAACCGGATTGACAGCAAGGTATGTTGCACTTATATTATCACAAAAAACAACCGGGGGTGCCTCTAGATAAAAACCAAGTTCCTTCAATAGATTTTGTATCCAGGCAACCACAGCAGCCGTGTGGGCCAAAGCCCTGTATTTGGCCTCGGTTGATGACCTGGATACTGTAGCCTGAGTCTTCGATGAACAACTAATAACATTGGGTCCCAATAAAACACATAGACCTGATGTGGAGCGTCTATCATCGGGTGACCCTGCCCAGTCAGCATCTGAGTAAGCCGTGAGTTTGAAATTAGACGAACGCCAGAGTATGATTCCATCGGAGATTGTTCCCTTCAAATATCGAAGAATCCGTTTAGCCGCCGTGAGACGCAGAGAAGATGGTGATTTCATAAACTTAGATACTTGATTGACTGCATATGTAATGTCAGGTCGAGTGAGATTCAAGTATTGTAACGCCCCCACCAAGCTTCTATAGATTTGAGGATCTGAAATGGGATCTCCATCATGAGCCGATAATTTCGATCCTGATTTAGCCGGCGAGGGTGATGGTTTGGAGTGAAGTAATCCATATCTATTGAGAAGATCAACAATATATTTATGCTGTGTGATCTTTATAGAGTCAACAGTTCTCTGAATTTCCATGCCCAGGAAGTATGACAAATTATCCAAATCAGTAATTAAAAATTGTTGATGAAGAAGAGAAATCAACTGATTTACCTCTGATGAAGGAGTACCCGTTATTAAGATATCATCAACATATAACAAAATAACCATGAAATGAGCACCTGTTCGACGATAATACATAGATGGATCTGAAATAGATTGTTGAAAACCTAAAGTAATCAAAGAAGAGGTGAACTTTTGATGCCAAGCTCTGGGAGCTTGTTCGAGGCTATAAATGACTTTGTTTAACTTACAAACATAAGAAGGAAACTCGGGATGTTGAAACCCCTTTGGTTGTGTCATGAAAACAGATTCCTGTAAATCACCATTTAAGAAAGCATTCTTGACGTCTAATTGTCTCACCGGCCAATCATGCATCACTGTAAGAGATAACACTGATCGAATTGTTGCTGGTCGAACAACAAGACTAAAAGTCTCATTATAGTCAATACCTTGCTGTTGATTGAATCCTCTAGTCATTAAACGAGCTTTGCACCGTTCCACCGATCCATCTGATTTTTGTTTTACTTTGTAGATCCATTTACAGTCAATAATGTTCATATTAGGGTTAGAGGGAACAAGATCCCAAGTATGGTCTCGTTTGAGAGCAGAAGTTTCTTCCTCCATAGCTGTTCTCCAGTGAGCAAGTTTAGAAGCCTGACTGTAGCAGGTTGGTTCATGGAGATTAGGGTTCGTTATGTGCGAGAGAAGAGAAGGAGGTAACTTATGAGTGGAGGTGAACAACACTTTGGGCTTACGTGTACCGTCACGGCTCCTTGTTATCATTGGATGCCGTGAAGGTAACTCCGTCTGAGTGTTAACGTTGGCTGTATTGGGTAATGTTGACTCACTGTCGTGTGGGACCACAACCTCATCTAACAGAGCAGCAGACGCGTCAGGAGGAGAAACAGGTGGAGGAGAGGAGACAACTAAAGGGACAACTGGTGGAGATAGCGGTCTCTGAGTAACAGCTGTAGCAGTTGTCGAAGGGACAGATGGACGGTTAGTGATGAAACTTGGGCCAAAAGGAATAGGATTAGTTGTATTCTGAATTGTTAAAGTTGATCGAGGTATACTCCAAGAGAGAGAAACTCCATTAGTTGAAGAAGCAGAGGAAGAAGATAAGGAAGAGGACGAAGAATGTAATCTACTGAAGGGAAAATCATGTTCATAAAAAAGAACATGACGGGAAATATTGAATACCCATAAAAATGCAAGGACAAGATTTGGGTTGAAGTTTGGATGTGTTGTATGGTACCAATAGTGGGTAGCAACGACATCCAAATATTCGAAGATCATTGTAGTGTGGAGACCTGGAGTAGAGTTTATGAAAAGGAGATAATCCATGTAGGACAGTGGTGGGAAGACGATTCAGAGTGTAAATGGCAGTGCTGAAAGCATCTGGCCAGTAGGTAGTGGGAGTTGAAGACTGATAAAGTAAGGTCAGAGATGTCTCAACTAGGTGACGAATTTTGCGTTCTGCAACCCCATTTTGTTGGGGTGTATGAGGGCAAGAACGACGATGAATAATGCCTGATTCAGCAAAGAAATTTGAAAGTTGATAATTAACAAACTATCCTCCTCCATCTGATTGAAATATTTTTTATCTTTTGTGAAAATTGATTTTCGACTTGAGTTTTAAAAGATTTTATAATGCCTGCAACTTCTGATTTTTGTTTCAGAAAGTATAACCAAGTGTATCTTGTAAAATCATCAATCAATAGAAGAACATATCGATTGCCTGAATGAGAGATAACTGGAGCAGGACCCCTCAAATCAGCATGAATGATTTCTAAAGGTAAAGTGGAAAGATGAATAATAGAATTAAAAGGAAGAGCATAATGTTTAGCTAAAACACACTCTTGACATAAATTGTTTTTTATTACAGACTTAGTAACTGGTAATTGAAACTTAGACATGATAAATTTAAAATTTCGAAAATGTGGATGAGCTAATCTCTTGTGCCATATTTCAGGACTGGTACGAGATCCTTTTGAAGCCACTTGGGTGAAGAAAGCATTGATTGAAGATGGAGCTGGAAGTGTAGAGAGTTGAAACAGACCATCAATGATAGTTCCGGCGAGCAGGTTCTTCCCTGTTGGAAGTTCCTTAAGAAAGAAACCAGAACGATGGAACACAATGACACAGTTAATATCTCGAAGAAGTTGTGAAATAGAAATGAGGTTTTTCTTAAAATCAGGAACTAGAAGAACATTTTTAAGGATAAAGTTATGATGAGGAAGATGAACATTACCAGTACCAGCAACAGTAGAGGTTTGGCCATTGCCAACCATGACTTGATCAGGAGTGATTGTCTCTGTTCGAGAGATAACAGAAGAAACATCAGAAGCTATGTGACTGTTAGCACCAGAATCCATGTACCAATGAGGGTCATGAGAGTAATGATCGAGACCAAGACCAGAGAAGGATTGAGCTAAGTCATTTTGACGAGTGAGATTGAAGCACTGTCGAGCAGTGGGACCATGACGACCATAATATTGACAAACAACCGAGTATCTATCTGGAGGAGGGCCCAAAACAGATCCAGAACCTCGATTGAACCCACCTCTACCACCATTTCTGTAAGTTCCTCTTCCACCTCTCCTATTGTTTGAACGTCCTCTGTAAGAGTCAGAATTTGTGAGTGGTGGGCAAGAGATAGGAGGAGATTGAGTAAGTAAAGCAGTAGGTGGTGGTGATTGGGTGTGAAGAAGCTCAATTCGAAACTCTTGAGTTAGAAGAAGAGAGTACAACTCATCATAAGTGGGAGGAGTGAGTCTTGTGGTAATAGAGGTGACAAAGGATTCAAAGTCAGGACCTAATCCTGATGGAACAATGAGAACCAGTTCTTGGTCTGAAACAGACTGACCAACTGAGGATAGAGAATCAGAGAGGTTTTTAATTCGTAAGAGATAATCAGAGATTGTTTGTGAACTTTTCTTGCAGGTTTGAAGCTGAAGTTTGAGATTCATCAGCCTTGCTGAGTTAACAGAAGAAAAATTTCTCTCAAGGGCTTCCCAAACAGCTTGAGAGGTGGTGAGACCAAGAACTTGAGATAAAACAGGTTCTGTGAGAGTTGCATTGATCCAAGACAGCAACATTTGGTCAATACGATACCAAAAGCAGTAGTCAGGGTTGGGAATAGAAAGAGAAGAAGATGAAGACGAGGGAAGAGTCTCAGGAGGAGAAGGACATGAACCATTAACAAACTTGAACAGATCTTGACTATGAAGAATAGGTAGCATTTGGATACGCTAGAGAAGGTAGTTGGTCCTATCAAGTTTGATAAAAATGAGATTTGAAATGTTGGTAAGGGAGGGAAAAGAAAGAGAGAGAGAGAAGAATGTTGAACAGGCTTGGAAATAGTTTCCATATTTGATTGTTCAGCCATTGAAAAAAAAGAGAAGAAAAAAGGAGGGAGAAGACAACACTGAAAACAAGAATAATGATTTAGGTAGCTCTTGATACCATGTAGTTGTAAAGGCCAAGATGCCCTAAAGAAGGGCAGTAACTTCTATTATACAGCCAAAAGATTACAAGTGAAAGGGCTAAACTACCCTTAACAAACAAATGAAAATACATCTATGTCATATACACTTATAATTATCACTCACGAATATATTTATTGGATTGATGAAGATCAAACACTTCTCATCTGGATCAATTCAACTCTATCTGATTTACTCGTATCTAAAGTAGTTGGAACAACTACTTCTGCTCAATTATGGAAAAATCTTGAAGAATCTTTTGCTGCTTCATCAAACACTCGTATTCTTCATCTTGAAAGACAACTAAGAGATTACAGGAAGGATAATGATAGTAGTCCTAAGTTTCTTGCAAAAATCAAGAGAATTTGTGATAGCCTTGCTGTTGTTGGGAGTCCAGCTTCTTCCAAAGAGGTTACTGTAAGTATCCTAAGTGGTTTACCATCTGAATTTGATTCATTTCATCTATACGAATAAGGAATCCACCGGTTACTATCAATGAATTACATAATTTTCTACCAAATGATGAGATAACTCTGAATGATAAGATGAAGAAGATTAATCTTAGCACTGCTTTAATGACATCCAATTTTACTGGAAATTCTCAAAATAAGAACAAGTATCCACATCAATTTCAAGGAAGTTGTTCATATCAAGGAAGTTCTTCAAATCAAGGTTATTTTAATAGAAATCAGTTATATAATCACAATTAAGGCAAAAGTTCAAGCTCTTTCAGAGGATGAGGAGTGGAAATTCAGTTGAAAGAGGAAATCATAATCGATTTCCACACCAAAATTTCAGTTCTTCTACCAATGGTCGACCTATTTGTCAAATATGTCAAAAAATTTGTCATACTGCTATGGAATGTTATCATAGGCTCAATTTCTCCTATCAAGGAAGATCACCACCTACCAATTATGTTGCCATGCTTGCTTCTGCTAACGACTTCGGGCATAATCCTCGGTTTGTTAATTCAGGTGCAACTAATCATATCACATCTGATTTGTCTCAATTAACTTCTTCTTCTGACTTCAATGGTCGTGAAAGAATCACTACTGCTAATGGCCAAGGTATGATCATTACTCATACTGGTAATACTTCTTTTATTAAAAATAGCAGAAGGTTTAAACTCCACAGTGTTCTTAGAGTACCTTAAGCCTCACTTAACTTATTATCAGTTCACAATTCACCACTGATAATAATTGTTCATTAACTTTTGATCCATTTGGGTATTATGTGAAGGATCTTCACTCGACCAAGACTCTTTTCTAAGGGCCAACTGAAGCTGGTCTATACCCAATTTCTTTATCTTCAAATAAAAAAAGCACAACTCATGTTCTTTCAATTCAACATTCATAAGAACATTTATGGCATAAGAGACTTGGGCATCCATCTTTTCAATCTCTTCAAAGACTAAAGCCTTCTATTTTACCCAATAATACTTCTATGAAACCCATATTTTGTAATGAATGTCAATTGGGTATAAGTAAGAAGTTACATTTTACTATTTTAGTAACAAATACTTCTAAACCACTAGAATTACTTCATATAGACCTCTCGGGTCCTCCACCTGTATCATCCGTAAGTGGTTATAGAATTATGCTAATATCATTGATGATTTCACAAAATTTTGCTGGCTATTACCTTTACATAGCAAGTTAGACTTTAGAAATGCATTTCCTGTTTTCAAAACAACAATAGAAAATCAATTATCTTGTAAGATCAAAACTCTAAGAATAGATGGAGGAGGATAGTTTTTACACTCTTATTTCAAAGAACTGCTTCAAGGTTCAGGTATCACTCACCAAATGTCCTGTCCCCATACACCAGAACAAAATGGAACTGCTAGATCCAAGCATAAACACCTTCTAGATGTGGCTAGAACCCTTTTAATTCAGTCTTATCTTCCTCAAAGTTATTGGTTAGAATCCTTATACACAACCAACTATCTCATTAACAGACTACCAACTAAATCTTTTGCTTTTGATTTTCCATTAGAAAGGTTATTTCATTATCCACCTGATTATAAATTCCTAAAAGTGTTTGGTTGTGCTTGCTTCCCTTTTCTTAAACCATATTCTTCCAAAATAACTTTCTCTTAGAACCAAGGAATGTGGCTTTATAGGTCACACACAAGATCATAAAGGTTACAAGTGTCTAGACATACCCACTGGTTGAGTATATATCTCTAGACATGTGATTTTTAATGAAAACTATTTCCCTTTCTCTTATATCACTCTGCCCATACCTATATCTCATATTCCAATACCTTCTCCCTCTATAGTTTCTTCTCCAATTATCAATACCTATGTCCCAGTAATTGTTGGATTATGGTGGTCGTATAAGCGGAATCTCAGACATCTCATGTCTTGACATGAGTACGTCCCAAGATCATCATGCATAAACTAATAGTTAAGCTAATAAGAAAATAGATGATTGCCTTAATCGCTATTTTTCTCGAACCTTTCCAATCGCTAAAGAAGACCAAGAGCTCCAATCGTCACTCCTCTACTTGAAACATCGAATGTTTTATTTAATCTCCCTCTTTGAAAGCTCGCTAGCGCTCCAATGGTGCTTTGATAAGAAGAACACCTTCTTCTTATTTGACTAGTTGATAGCTTGGGAATTAGCTTACTTTCTCCTCTCTACTTGATGTGGTGAGTAAGAAAGCTTAGAGAGAAATTCCACACCTTATTCTCTGCTCTAAGAGTCTTTATAAAGAACCCTAATAAGAATCCACCTCCAATTAGGTTTTCTAAAAGACCCTTTAGAATAAGATTTAAAGAAATTGTCGAAAATAGCAACTAGTTGATATTTTCTCAATTCCTTGAGGAGGTGACGTCCAAACCCAGTCAAAATTGTCAGATTTTATGTTCCTAACATGAGGAACCGACCCACCAAAAATCAGCCCAATCCGAGCTCTAAAAGTGCCCGAATCGGTTTAGGCCCAAAACCCTATTTTTTAGGCTTTTTTGCTATCTTTTGCCTAAATTCTCTTTAGGCCTATGAGATATGTTTATGGGACTCTCCCATGGTTATATCTCACTCCCACTAATCATATCATCCGATTAAATACCCATTCTTATGTGTAACCCGTTGTAGGATTTGATCGAAGTTAGCCGCGAATTTTTTCGTAATTCGACAATCGTAGTTGGTTTCTAGCTAAACACTACGACCCCTAAATCAATCGGACTTGATGATCTTCTTCATCAATTATCCTAGCCGACAAATTACTCGCATTGCAATCTTCGTCCAAGGACATCTCCTTCAGACTCCCACTTGGACTTAGAACAAGTGCAATGCTCGATTCCCGTGTCAATTTGTATCCCATTTGATACGTCACGTCATTCAGACTTTCTTGACATCCGAGTACAACTGTAAAAGACAAACGATTAACTCCTAATCCGTTTGAGCGTGGCCACGCTTTTTCAGTTGTCAACTCATCAAGTGGCCTTGAGACACTTTGTACCTAATGTGATTAGGATGACACAATCCATTCTTGCGCTCCCACTTAACTTCATGTCTATCCTGTCCTTCCCAGTATCCGCCTTTATAATCTCGTTTTACGGCGCGACGTTTAACGGAACCAAAGTCGGGCATTCCTTACATAAGATGAGTGGAACACTCATGTTTTGAGGAATCTCTCCAATATTGTCTTAATGAGAAGCGTTCGACGTTCATCACGAGTGATATATTTCTCATTAGAGAGTTATCCAGTGTATAAACCTTTTACACACCCACGTATTCGAATTGAATACTCCCATTCTATAGCCCATGAAACTGTGCTATCTCATCGACCTCACGTGCTAGTTTTCCTTGGTTATTGTTGTCCAAGCAATGACCTGGACTAGGGAGATGATAATAAATATTCAAAGTTCACTTAATAGGGTTTCATTCATCAGACACGTATCCGACAAATCTATTCGGAATGTTTTATTATCTGTTGACTGTCGTTTAAATACTAAACCAAATTTAGACGACTGTGAAATAATTAACTTATTTCTGATAACGAGAGTTTTGGAAATCTGAGCCTCTTTCTTAAAACTCCTTTTACCCGCTCAATTTTACTTGTCGAGGTTTGTTCAGAATATACCTCATGCCTTAGACTTGTGTATGAATCTCATACTTTGTCTTAGGTGACAGTTTAGTTTGACTACCGATGTAGTCCTTCTTAAACTTTGATAATTACCAATTAATTTGAAGATTTCTTTCTTCAACCTTGATAATTTCTAGTAACCTTTACTAGAGTTAAGGCTTTTATTCTTTATGTATTTGCAATAGTTTCCGGCTTAAACACTTTCAGCCTACTTTCCTTCTATGTCTGGAAGTCTTCTACTATAACTTGTTTCAACCTTTTGTACCACTTCTTCCTTTAGCCTTCTAGGATGTTCTAAGAAGTATTTCGGATTTTCCAATCCAAATTTGGATGATTAAATGCTAATCATGTCTAACATGATTGACTTTTTGTTTTCGAACATAAATGTCTCTCTCATGCGTGCTTGCTCATCGGTGTCTTTTAGACTCCGAGTCTTGCAACGCTCTGTGTCATGAGTTTTTGGGTCGAAATTCTTTTTGACTTTTCCGAGTCTCAGATTTTCGGTTTTGGGTCTCAAGCGTCTCAGCGTACTAAGTCTTTCTAATCCTATCATCTTTTTTATCTATGCTTATAGATCTTAGATGCCCAAAATGACATTTTATCCTTGTGTGTGGTCCTTTTATTGAGTCAGTTCGTTACTGTTATACAATATCTTATGTTGTACTCAATCTTTTATATGTACTCTGCATACAGACCTGGAAGGTTTGTTACTCCCACTTACCTTCTTGAAATTTCGTGATTCAAGAATTTCTTCATTCCTCAGGAATCAAAACTACTTTGATTACCTCTATGAATCGAAGATTCCGACTCTTGCGTGCTATATTCCGTCGATGGATTCCTGAAGCATGCGTATGGACATAACTAGACTGGAAGAATTTCATTCTCCTTGTCTAGTTTCGGGAAACTCTAATGTTTCCATCCTTCTCAGTTTTCTACTCTGGAAAACTAATTTAGGTCTTCCGTTGACTTAAATTATCAAACTACATGTCTTGACGAGATATGGATTCCATGATCATTTTGGCTTCCAGCCAAAATCTAGAGTTAGTTTCCGTCTCTGCGCAGGTCTTTTATCTTTTCAGAAATAACCTTTATCTTCTGAATCTTTGAGATTACTTTTGACCTTAAGGGCTTTTGAACAAAAATTTGGAATACTCTCAGTCGCTAGAGAGTTCTCCTGCGAATTAACATTCGCTTTAGTGCCGTAGGTTTTTAAGATCACATCTTTACCTCTTCCTTTTCCAAGGAACCACGGTTTACTGTCTTTCACCAGTTTTGTTGCTCTTGGTCAAATTTAATCGGCATGTACAATTTTCATGATTGTTCTTCATGACTCTTCATGATTTTTCTCATGGTCGAATTAATTCGACTTATACTTTTCTCCCACTAATTCTTGTAATAATTAGTACTTTTCTCCTAGAACACTAGGTATGCTAATTACTATAAGAATACTATCATGAGAAACACACACTTTGTTCTCTTGATCGTGTGTGGAAAAAGGCCAAATTTCTTCTAAAGAAATTAATGCTTGAGACTTCAGCTAATTTTTGTATCCTCGTAAAACGCTTTTACACAAGGTTTAGCCTTAGAAGGTGTAGGTTAAGTGTGAAAAACAATCGTTTCTAGAATATATCCCAAAATATTCGGAAGACTTGGCTTAAATCCATCATTGATCGAATCATGTATAGCAGTGTTCGATTACTCCCACTGAATCCACCATCCCTCAGATGTGTTTCATAGAGCGAATTGTGAAACGCTTTCTCAAACCCTTTGATGGTTATCAAGTGTTTGACTCAAGTTTTCACCACTCCAATCTAATCGGATGGCTTAAACTCTCTTATCAAAGTGATTCTTTACTTCAGTTTGTACTTTGTTTGAACCTTTCAAACATTCCGACTTACAATATATGATTTGTATGTTTCCATAGTTCATGAAGTTGTCAGAGTACGTATTGAAGTTTCTCTCGTTAGCTTCTGCAAGTAAACTTATAGGTCTGCATAACACCGTATGAGTCCTAATAGATTACTAGTCTCTATGCCTTTTTGAAAAGGGTGACTATGTTAATCAGTCCTTAAGATCCAATTGACAATGCTGAAGTTAATGAGTTTGAATATCTTGATCTCAGCCATTATCAATGTTAACCTTCAGTTAATTTTACCACTGAATTTTAGAAGAACAAAATAACTATTATTAAAGTTCTAAGCTAGATCAGTGTCTAAAAAAAGACTTCGATCCCTTTCAGCATCCCTAGCATTATTGCTTCTGCTGCCTCTTGGATCTTTACTTCTTTAGTCAAGTATGTGATTCCCTTGAGCTTTACCGAGCCGCACATCCCGTCTTAAAATATCTGATGAAGGAATTTTACGATACTTGTTTTTAACTTTGTTAACAAGGATATTGGAACCAGAATTCATAATTCCATTCCTTTTGTCCTCCAGGTGCTAAGGGTAGTCTCCTCTTGAATGGTTTAGCCATTGGTTGGAAACATTCACAGTAATGAGGATACTCTTTATCATCTACTCGGCAACTGCTTGCCTTTTCTTTGATCAAATGTTTTTCTCACTTCACTGACCCTTTGTCCTTTTGAATCTCAAGAAACCCTTTCTTAGATTCCTTTTATCATATCTCAAGAACCTTTGTTAGATTTGATATTCCCGTGTGTTCTGCTCAATTGTTCGTAACAATCTGAGTGACTCATCTAAGGTCTTATCTATCTTCGTTCAAACGACATTGAATTGGGTAATAAATGAATTATGTTGTCTTCCATTAGGATGACTTTCAGATTGCCTTGGAGGTCTCGTGCCTCTCCATTTATGACTTATGTAGGAACCTCTTCCTCAGTTTGTTTTGATGGTCTAGCTAGCATCCATTAATCTTTCAAAGAGAATGTTATATGATTGCTTGCAAAAGGCTTTTGACCTTCTTCGATATGAGTCAACATTGGGATTGGGTATTCTACTACACTTTCCTTTTGAATCTGAGAACTATTCTCGGATTCATTCTTCCATTCTAGGAAGTTGATCAGCACCTCCCTTAGGGGTGATTTAGTGTTGAACCCGTTTTCTTGTGTCATCTTTAAAACTACATAAAAGAATAACAAAGTTTTAAACTCGTTATCATTTTGAAAAACATTAGTTTTCCCACATTATTCAATATAAAGTCGTCCCTAATTGAATAAGTGATTCCAAGACCTCAGTTCTTCGGAGTAAAGCGGACTAAGGCCCTACCATTTGACTCAATCGTTCCGGGTGAGTGAACTACTTCATTGATCATACCCTTATAACTCTTGGTTGATAGATTTCATTGATGAATGACTAATCTATCCTTTTGCCTCGACTATTCAAAACTCTTTTGCTGATCTCGTTGAGTAGAACCATTTAGACATGTAGGCCTCTTCTATAAGCCTACCCGCATTGTCCCAAGGTAAAGGAGGTACTCTGCTAAGGCCGACCCACCTTCCTCAAACAAGGGCGCAAAGAGTGTCTTAATTTGGATAGGCACTTTACTCAAAATTGCTTTTCAGGACTTTTACGCTAGTCTGGCGTTAGTTATAGTGAACTATTTAGCCTAACTAACATCCACGACATAAAGCGTAAATAAGTAAGTAAATGCGCGCGAGAAAGTAAATCAAGCAGACATGGATCCTAGTATGGCCCCTAACCTAGAAGATCTAATCTCCTTTGGTTTTCTTTTTGTTTCGCCTTTCGGTTCGTCTTAGATCGCCATCATTGAACCTCCATTGATTTCTCCAACTCGCCTTTGGATTCCATCCTCGAGTTTCTTCAATGGACTCATTAGACCTTAAACTCTAATTACAAGACTCTAACGATTCGCAGATTGTATAAACTTGAAATTAAAATTAATTACAAATATGCACCCATCCGTGCTTGAAACAAGAATAAATAAACAAATCTATGGCCATACTTGTTTCCCGCATTCACATCACATGCATTCATATAATATATGAAGGCTAAGAATTATATATCTATGATAATCCGGGAGATACTTTTGTCGACATCCCATGTCACATTACGGGTCTTAACTCTATTATCTAAGAATTCGACTAATGGCGCGTTCCGGTTTTATCTTTTATGATCGTAAAATCAATCTCAAGAAAAACTCCGTTTTTGGGTATTGAAAGCCTGGGCCAATTTCTGAAAAAATTGGTTTGACTTTTAACGATTTTGAAGTTCGTTTTTAAGAAAAACCTTTTCGAGTCTTCGGTTGACCCGATTTGATTTTGGTTATATTTTGGTGGAACCGAAAGAAAAAGTTGAGAATTTCGTCAAAAACTCCAACTCGAGTCGAGACTCGTATAACTTTGACCTTTAGACCCTTAGTCACCTTCGGAATAGCCCAAGACCAACTTTTAGTCAAGGCCCAACACCCGGAAGTCAAGGCCCACTAGCTTGGTCCGGCCCAAAGATGGTCGGGTCAAGTGTAGGCACGGCCCAAGACTGGCCCACACAAAGGAATGGCCGAGCCAGACGCATCTGGATGCGTCCTGGCCTAGGTCCGGACGCGTCTAGATGCGTCTGGACCTCAGGGCGAGCCTTATGGGTGTCTCGGGTGGTGCCCGGGAAACCCTAGGCCGTCTGGATGCATACCTGATGCATCCTGACCCTTGGTCGTAGCTCCTGGTGTCTCAGTCCAGTACCGAGACACCAAGGATGCTCCAGACGCGACCATCACGTTTGGTGGAAGCTACCCAGACGTCTCAGATCACATCCGAGACGTGCTCGGGCTTCTCGAGCCACCAGACGCGTCTGGTGCTGTCTCGAGCATGTGTCCCGGGATGTCTGCGGTGCGTCCCAGACGCGCCCTTATCCTGGTCCTGCTGGTCGCTTATATCTCGGCCTAGCCGAGACATACCCGGGATGTCTGGGACGCCTCCTCATCCCGGTCCAGCAGACGCAACTGACTCGGACATGCAGTCCAAGTCGGTCTCGGTCTTCTGACCGAGACGCGTCTGCTGGTGCTGCTGGCCGAGACGCGTCCTGGCCAGCATGCCTATGCAGCCCAATTTTAGTAACTTCCATGTTTTTTTTAGTTGCTTCTAAAGCCTCAATTGCCAAATTTTAGAAACTTCTAAAACCAAATTGTTTTGTTCTTGAGAGAATTCATAATTCATGAAGATCAAAACTTTTGAAAACACTTTTCAAAACCAAAATTCAATCAAATTGAGTCTTTTGAAACACTTTCAATCATCAATTTTGATTTTCAATTTGAAAACTCATTGAATCCCATTCAGTATAATCAAATTGTAAGTTTAAAACACTTTTAAACTCAACTATCAAGCTAATCAAACATGGATTAGTTCGATTCTTAGCAAAATTTAGTTATTTGCAAGAGGCTCTGACGCCACTATTGGGTTATGGTGGTATCTACTAATGTCGTATAAGCGGAATCTCAGACATCTCATGTCTTGACATTAGTACGTCCCAAGATCATCATGCATAAACTAATAGTTAAACTAATTAGAAAATAGATGATTACCTTAATCGCTATTTTCCCTCGAACCTTTCCAATCGCTAAAGAAGACCAAGAGCTCCAATTGTCGCTCCTCTACTTGGGACACCGAATGGTGTATTTAATCTCCCTTCTTAAAAGCTCGCAAGCGCTCCAATGGTGGTTTGATAATAAGAACACCTTCTTCTTGTTTGACTAGTTGATAGCTTGGGAATTAACTCACCTTCTCCTCTCTACTTGATGTGGTAGAGTAAGAACGCTTAGAGAGAAATTCCACACCTTGTTCTCTGCCCTAAGAGTCTTTATATAGAACCCTAATAAGAATCCACATCCAATTAGGTTTCCTAAAAGACCCTTTGGAATAAGATCTAAGGAAATTGCCGAAAATAACAACTAGTTGATATTTTCTCAATTTCTTGAGGATGTTACGTCCAAACCTAGTCAAATTGGCAGATTTTATGTTCCTAACATGAGGAACCGACCCTCCAAAAATCAGCCCAATCCGAGCCCTAAAAATGCGTGAATCGGTTTAGGCCCAAAACCTTGTTTTCGGGCCTTTTTGCTATCTTTTGCCTAAATTCTCTTTAGGCCTATGAGATATGTTTATGGGACTCTCCCATGGTTATATCTCACTCCCGCTAATCATATCATCCGATTAAATACCCATTCTTATGTGTAACCCGTTGTAGGGTCCGATCGAAGTTAGCCGCGAATTACTTCGTAATTTGACGATCGTAATTGGTTTCTAGATAAACACTACGACCCCCAAAATCAATCGGGCTTGATGATCTTCTTCATCAATTGTCTTAGCCGACAAATTGCTCGCATTGCAATCTTGGTCGAAGGACATCTCCTTCAGTAACTTCATCACAAGCATTTCAACCTTTACCTACCCCCACATTATCACAAACTATCTCTTCATTACCACAACTTATCTCTCCATTATCACAACCTATCTCCCACTACCTGGACCCATATTATCTCATTCTCCCTCTTTCACAACTTCTTCTTCTTCTAAAAACCCTAATCCCTCTATTAATCAACACGCTAGCAAACTAGGGCTAAATCAGGACTTTTAAGCCTAAATCCATGCTTCTTGCCACGAAACATCCTATATCACCATTACTTGTAGCACAGGCTCTACCTTCAACTCCTACCTATTTCACACAAGCTAACAAAGATCCTAAATGGATAATAGCAATGAGTGAATCATTCTCTGCCCTACAAAGGGATGATACTTGGTCTCTAGTACCACCTCACCCAAATTAAAACGTATTTGGATGTAAGTGGGTTAACAAGATGAAACAGAACTTTGATGGTTCCATTGAAATGTACAAAGCAAGACTTGTTGCCAAAAGATACCACCAACAAGAGTGAATAAACTTTCAAGATACTTTTATCCTTGTAGCTAAACCTACTACCATTAGAGTCCTTTTGAACTTGGTTGTCCAAAATGACTGGGGAATGAGACAATTAGATGTTAGTAATGCCTTTCTTCATGGCACACTGAAAGAATCAGCTTATATGACCCAACCAATTGGCTTTCAGGACTCTTCTAAATCAAATCATGTGTGTAAACTCCATAAGTCTCTATATGTTTTAAAACTAGCCCCAAGAGCCTGGTATGAAGAATTGGTTGATTCCTTACTCAACCTTGATTTTCAGAAATCTAATGTTGATTTTCACTTTTCATCTATCATAATGGTTCTGAGTTAGCTTACATGCTGGTCTATGTGGATGATATATTGGTCACTGGTAATTGTTCTACTCTCTGTCACACGCTTATTTCAGATTTAAGCTCCAAGTTTTCTATAAAGGATCTTGGTCCATTACAATATTTTTTGGGTTTTGGGGCTCTTAGAAATCATCAAGGAATCTCTCTAACTCAATCTAAGTATATTTTGGATCTGTGGGAGAGAACTCATATGTCAGGAGCCAAACCTTGTTCTACTCCACTTGTTGCTAAAACAAAACTCTTACCTACTGATGGTTTTCCTCTTGATGATCCAACTACTTATAGAAGCATACTTGGGGCTCTTCTGTATCTTATATGGACCAAACCAGATATTAACTTTGTAGTTAGTCAAGTGTGCCAATTTATGCACTAGCCTACTGGCGTTCATCTCAATGCAGCCAAAAGGATTTTGAGGTATCTCAAGGGAACTATTGAATGGCATCAGAATTTCTAAGTCTTCTACGTTTGGGCTTATAGCTTATGCTGATGCTGACTGTGTCGGAAGTCCCATTGATGGTCGATCCATGGGTGGTTTCATCATCTTTCTTGCTGATAATCCCATTAGTTGGTCTACCAAAAGCAACCAACTCGGTGTAGGTCTTCCACAGAGGTGGAATATAGAGCTTTAGCTTAATCAGTTCCTGAAGTTGTGTGGATATGTTATCTTCTCAAAGAACTACATTGCTCACTCTCTAATCCTCCTTTGTTGTTCTGTGATAATGTATCAGCTGTTGCTTTGCCTAACAATCCAGTTTTTCACTCAAAGATAAACACATCTTGCCTTAGATTTTCATTTTATAAGAGAGCTAGTTGCTTCTCAGATGGCACTCTCACTAAAGCTAGTTTCGTCTTTATTACATCTCTACAGTCGAACAATCAGCTGACGCTCTCACTAAAGCTCTTCTTGGCCCAAGGTTTCACACTCTATGGCTTGAATAACCATTTTCATAAAAAAACCTACACACTAGATGAAACTACAAACCCTAGATCTTGGTATTACTGGAACATAGATTAAGATTCTTGAAACAAATATATATATTAGAAGCAGTAGATTTATCATTTCCACAAAACTAACTTTTAGGTCACTTTGAATCCCATCTATGTATTAGATTTTGAAGGAAATCGACCCTAACGATATAGTTGATGAACCATACAATCTTTATTAACATTCTCATGCTACATTCATGTACTACGACAATAATAAGGGTTAAACCCCTTTATTTGTCATGATCTTAACATATAACTCCTATAGTTGGATGTCCTTTATGTAGATACATGAACATGTATTCGAATTCACTATGATATGATAATTGTAAGCTATTATCCTACATAGTTCACTACTTGCATTATGTTCTCGGTATGAAACTAGTAGGTCCTAATATATTAGCGAATATGATTTTGATTTATGTCTGTTGTGGTGTGATGCTATTATGTGTGTGTAAGTTGATGGAGTTGGTGGAGGATTGTGGGAGTTTTTATGGTTGGTTCGACCCTCTCTATCGGATGTTTATTGCGATGACCCGACGGGTTCGCATGGTAAAGGCGTACGGATGTACGACTTAGGAATGGAGCGTATGGAGTCGGCGCTAAGACAAGGATAGCCTTGTGGACTGATGTGACACGAAAATGTCACATTTGGAGAGCCTAACTTAGACTAATTAGTCCTTTTTGAGGGTTATCAATAATATTTTATGTGTTTTTCATGTTAGGTACCTATTTTGGAGTTAGACATGAAAATTGGAATAAAGGGAACGAATTGTCACTGTCATTTCATGTGCCGAAAACGAGAGAAAATGACTTCAAGCAAATCAAATTACAAGTGGAGGCAACGACGAGTCCGACGGTGAAAACGGAAGTCAATTCCGAGTTCGGACGGAGAAGATATGAAAGGAAGAAGCCAAGGTCTTTTCTTGAAGGCACTCTTCTTTGTTTCTAGTTGAGAATCAAAGTCAAGCCCACAAAGAAAAGAAGAAGAAAGAAAGGAGTAGAGATTTTAGAGGCACCTCTTTAGGGTCCAAGATGAAATGGTCTAAGGACTTAGTCAAACTTTGACTAAGTCTAGGGTTTGACTCAAGTTTGAGAAAGGGGTCAAAGGCTACTATTCATCTTCTTCATCATCTTCTAGCTGGGGAACAAAAGTAGAGAGAGAAAATAGGCAAGAGGCTAGGGTTTTTGTTCTTTGAGTTAGAGAGCTTGAAGGTTTGGAGAGAGAGAGAAAAAGAGAGCAAGAAGAAGAAGGATCCGTCCAAAGCATAGGCCGGCCAGCACACTAGGCCGGCCTAGCTTTGGCCGGCCAAGCTGCTGCTCGGGCTGCAACACGAGCAGCAGCTCGGGAGAAGCAAGTCGCGGCCAGCAGCTCGAGAAGACTTCAAGGAGCACGGGACAGCAGGCCGGAACAGCAGCAGGCCGAGCTTATGGAAGCTTCCAGTCCGTGCAGATCAGCTCGGGCAGCAGCAACAGATCGGGACAGAGCAGATCCGGCACTCCGGGACGCGTCTGCAGCACGGCTGTCTTCACGGGACGCGGCTGCAGGTCGGACATGCTCGGGACAGCAGCTATCGGCTCAGATCTAAGCTATTTTGGCCGAAATCTTCTTGTCTTTGGCCGGATTTTTCATGGTGTTCTGGCCACTTTCTTGGCCGGAAACCTTGGGGCTTTTACTTCTCATGTCCTTGGCTAGCTTCTCATGTTGTTTGATTTTGGTTTGGGTTAAAGATTGCTAGCGAGAGAAAGCTAGGGTTTAGCTTTAATGGAGGTTTGTGATAAATGGAGAAGATGATGATGGTCGCTATGGGGAACCCAGAATTTTGCTAAGGGGAGATCGGCTGCACTTTAAAGACTCATATTTTCCGACGATCTTAGCCTCGAACCACAACGAAAAAGGGGGATTCTCTCATCATTTTCTTTCCATTTCTTATTCAATCACCATGTTTAGCTAACTTTAGTGTGTCGATTATATGAGATGAAATGTGATGAATTCGTGATTATATTTAATATGATTTGATGTTTTGATTATAAATTGATGTTAATTTATTTCGATTATCGTTTTGATCGTATTTTCATGTGTCTTGTCAAGCACTTCGCATAGTTAATAGACGAAACGAAGTATTCGATATCGATCGTAGTCTATGTCATAATTTCATGTGTCTTGTCATGCATTTCACATAGTTAGGCGACTAGACAACACTTTCGTTGACTCGGGATAAACCGACTTAGACGTTTGTTTGACTAAGTATAATCTCCGGATATACATAGTACTTAGAGACATCTACTTTAGGAGTCGAACATCGATTATACTTTGACACATTAGATCGGACTACATATAGTCATAGGTTTATCATTATCGGATTCCCGGACTTCGACACCTCTCTAACTAATTTGTTTCCCGACTCTTGTTCCTCTGAACTCTTCTCTCGAATCTCTCTCCCCCGTTTTACTTATTTTGTTTAATTAGTTTATTTGTTTTCTTTATTACTTCTTTAGATAGTTATTTAGGGTTGCATCTCCTAAGTACTTGTTTTCCTTTTATTTGATCTTGTCCGACATATGTGTCGATGATTTAGAGACATCTTTTCAGTTTTGGAAACTTGGAAAAGTTTCATTGGTTAGTTTGTTGTTACTAATGAGCTCAATAGTCGATGTTATTTATCTATAGGGTTATTTCCCTAATGGCCCCCAACTTTGTGACCAGCTTCCCGCCTGGCCCCCTACTTTACGAAAAATACCCATATGGCCCCCTTCCGTTATAACATCGTTACGCTCTCTCTTCCAGCATGTTTTCTCTCTCTGCCACCTCGTTAAAACCAGCCACATCATCATCTTCACCGGCAAGGTTTCCCTTCGCCGAAGTTTAGAGAAAGAGAGGAGAGAGAATTTAAAAAAAAAAAATTTAGAGAGAGAAAAAAAAAAGTTTGAAGGTCGCCGGCCGGCGACCCTGCCGGTGAAGACGATGATGTGGATGGTTTTAACGAGGTGACTAAGAAAGAAAAGAAATGGAAGAGAGAGAGTAACGGTGTTATAACGGAAGGGGGCCATATGGGTATTTCTCGTAAAGTAGGGGGCCAGGCGGGAAGTTGGTCACAAAGTTGGGGGCCATTAGGGAAATAACCCTTATCTATCGAGAGAGTTTCAAAATTTGAAGCAGTGAGAGAATCAGATAGTCTTAAGAGTATGAGCAGGAGTTTCATCGACTTTCATTGTTTGCAGGTCACTTCATCCCTACTGAACAAGATAAGATTGAGAGGTTTGTGAATGGGTTGCTTCCTAACATTGCGAGACAGATCATTGGGCAACCTAGCTTTGACACTTATCAGAAAATGGTGACATGCGCCAAGGCACAAGATGACTATATTCAAGAAATGAGGAAGTAAAGGAGTGCCAAGGGAGAGATGAGACATGATAAAAAATTGAGTGGTAACAACAACAAGAATGTTGGTAAGAATCGAAGTGACGGCTATCATGAGCAACGTGATGGCAAGAGGCCTCGTACAGATCGGGATAATAGAGCATTGGTAGGAACTATTAAACAAACAGAACCACTGAATGGCAACTGGGGGAGACATAGGGCTTTCCAAGGAACGTGCTACAATAGTCATGAGTAGGGTCATAGAGCAGTTGACTGTCCTAAGAAGAAGGAGGCTCGGACTGGTAATCAAAGGAGACAACATGATCATAATCAGCAAGGAAGGTTTCAGGGGTGTGGTCAACAGCTGCAGCTGAATGCCGTAGTTCTTAGAGATGTTGGAGCACATAATGTGGTGGTTGAAGGTACTTTTCTTATTCATAGCAATTTGGAAGAGTATTATTTGATCCTGGTGCCATGGGTACCTTTATTCCTACTTCTTTTGTTCGCACGTTGCCTATAGTGTTAGATCGATGTGTGAACCCTTTGGTTGTTTCATCACCTTGGGGCGGGTCTATAGTGATAGACCACATTTGTTAGGGGTGCATTATTAAGTTAGGTGAACGAGAGTTTGCTTCAGACCTCTTTGTACTCCAGTTAGTATGGTATGATGTCATCCTGCGCATGGATTGACTTTCTTCATACCATGTACTTGTGGACTATTTTGCCAAGACAATCACATTTTTTCTTCCAAGAGAAGAGGTGTTGGTTGTGTCTGGACTTACGAGACAGATGAGGGAAATATACTTGGGTAACATGGAACTGATAGAGCATTCGATAGTGGGTAAGACTCTAGAGGTGATTGATGTGGTCTCTGGGTACCATGGGGTGTACAGCGATATACCAGGGTTGCCACCGTGCAGAGAGGTTGAGTTCTGCATAGAGTTGGAACCGGGTACTGCACCGATAGCTCGAACCCATTACCGAATGGCTCTAGTTGAACTACGTGAGCTCAGGGATCAGATTCAATAGTTACTTGACCAGGGTTTCATACGCCAGAGTAGCTCCCCGTGGGGTGCGCCTTACCTCTTTGTTAAGAAGAACTAAGAAGAAAGACGGGTCGATGAGGTTGTGTATTGATTACAGAGAGTTGAATAAGGTTACTGTGAGGAATAAGTACCCTTTAACCGAGGATCGACGATTTATTTGATCAACTGAGAGGATCCAAGTGGTTTTCGAAGATTGTCTTAAGATCAGGGTATCACCAGTTACGGACGAGAGGGGGGGGGGGACATTTCAAGACTGCATCGTGGCACGCTACGATTCTTATGAGTTTTTGGGTTATGTCATTTGGCTTGACTAATGCTCCAGCAGTTTTCATGGATTAGATGAATCGGGTGTTTCTAGATTTCTTAGATAAGTTTGTCATCGTATTTATTGATAATATCCTTATCTACTTCAGAACTAAGGAAGATCATGAGGATCACTTACGACTAGAACTAGAAAGACTGATAGAACATTAGTTATATGGCAAGTTCGAGAAGTGTGAATTTTGGCAAAAAGAAGTAAAGTTCTTGGGTCATGTTATTTCTAGCGTTGGAATATCAGTCGACCCTTCTAAGGTCGATGCAGTGCTTAATCGGAAGTAACCTATATTAGCGACGGAGGTTCGCAGGTTTCTATGTTTGGCTGGCTATTACAGACGGTTTATCAAGGGGTTCTCAAGTATTGCAGGGCCTTTGACGAACCTAACTAAGAAGGAAGTTTCGTTTTGATGGTCCACATAGTTTGATCAGGCATTTTAAGAACTGAAGACGAGGTTGACTACCGCACCAGTTCTGACCATTCTTGAGAGGGGTATTTGGTTGGTGATTTAACTGATGCACCCTCTCAGGGTCTGGGTTGTGTTCTAATGTAGAGTGATAGGGTGGTTGCCTATGCTTCGAGGCAGTTGAGATCGGATGAGCAGGGATACCCAACTCACGACTTAGACTTGGCGGCTATAGTGTTTGCTTTGAATATTTGGAGGCATTATTTGTACGGTGAAAAGTTTGATCTCTTTACCGACCGTAAGAGCCTCATATGCTCTTCTCACAAAAAGAGTTGAACATGCAACAACGCCGGTGGTTGGAGCTGATGAAAGATTATGATTTCACGCTGCAATACCACCCGGGTAAGGATAATGTAGTTGTTGATGCACTAAGCCGACAACTGAGGGGTATCGTAGCAACATTGATGACAAATCAGTGGAAGATGTTAGAAGATGCCGCGGTATAAGATATCGATGTTGTTGGGTCAAGAGTTTACTCAATATTTCTGGGTAGTATGGTTGTTAGACCATCTTTGGGTCGTATAGTGAATGCACAGATGGATGATGAGTGCTGTCAGAAATAGACATCTTTAGTGCGAGAGACGGATACTGAGTTCAGTATGGGGCAAGACAGCAGATTCAGATTTTGAGGGAGATTATTTGTACCGGCAGACCGAGTGTTGAGACGAGATATACTAGATGAGGCACACCAGAGTAAGTACACTGTTCATCCTGGGGGTAACAAGATGTACAAAGATTTGAAGAGGCTATATTGGTGGTCCGGGATGAAGAAAGATGTTGCTGAACATGTGAGGAAGTGTGATGTATGTGTGATGGTGAAAGTAGAAAATCGGCATCGTTTGGGACTTCTAGAACCGTTTCCTATTCGGAGTGGAAGTGGGAATCGATGGACTTCATCACGGGTTTACCACGTTCGAGTCGAGGCTTTAATGCCATTTGGGTGATAGATGATAGGCTGACTAAGTCGACTCACTTCCTACCAGTGAAGACGACAGATAGTGGAGATCGACTGACACAACTTTATATTAAGGAGATAGTCAGGCTGCACGGAGTTCCAGTATCTATTGTGTCTGATAGGGATTCATCCTTTACTTTTCGATTTTGGAAGAGTTTTCAAGCTTCTATGGGAACATCATTACAACTTAGTACAATTTTTCACCCTCAGACTGATGGACATACAGAGAGAGTTAACCGAGTACTTGAAGATATGTTGTTGTGCTCAATACTAGATCTTCGTGGTAGTTTGCAAGATCACTTGCCTTTGGTGGAGTTCGTATATAATAATAGTTACCAATCTAGTATTGGCATGACTCCTTTCGAGGCATTATATGGAAGACCTTGTCGATTACCATTATGTTGGATAGATGTAGGAGATGCTAAAGTAGAAGGAGTAGATGTGATTCGGGACACTTCTGAGAAGATTGTGTTGATTCGGAGTAGGCTCCAAGCAACTCAAAGTCGTCAGAAGAGTTATGCTGACAAGCGACCTAGTGATTTGGAGTTTATCGTCAGATATGAGGTCTTGTTGAAGGTGTCACCTATTAAAGGTGTTTTGCGGTTCGGTAAGAAAGGAAAGTTGGCTCCCAAATACATTGGAACTTTCGGGATAGTTGAGAAGGTGGGCAAAGTAGCCTATCGTACTGGCCTGCAAGTTTGGCAGGAATGCACAATGTATTCCATGTTTCGATGCTTCGAAAGCAAGTGAGAGACGAGGATCAACATTCGGTGGTTGACTACCATGACTTAAAGCTCCAACCAGATGCATCATATGGGGAGGAACCAGTTCGCACTAAAGACTATTCTCATGGTCAAGTTTCAGTGACATCATCACAATGATAAAGAATTTACGTGGGAGCGTGAGGATGACATGCACTTTTGTTATCCTCATCTTTTTCTCTCATCAGGTACATTTAATTTCAAGGACGAAATTTCCTTTTAGGAGGGGAGATTGTAGTCCCCCCACCTAAGTAATGGGGTGTAGATAGCAATGGGCATGTGAATCCTTTTTCTGAAACCCTACTGTTCCTCATGTTTTCTTCCTTATTTTTCCAGCCGTGAGTTAGAGAGAGATAAAGGGGTATTGGTCTTCTTAGAGAGAGCAAGCTAAAGGAAGAAGAAGGAGGGAATGGAACTTGGTGGCATTTCTTCGATGTTCTTCGTGTGGGGCTTGCTTTCCTTTGGATGAAGATAGATTTCTATCTCTCTATGGTTTGAATAGTCATTTTCATAGAAAAATCTAGACAACTAGATGACACTACAAACCCTAGATTTTGGTATTACTTGAACATAGATTAGGGTTCTTGAAACAAATATTTACACTAGAAGTAATACATTATCATTTCCACAAAACCAACTTTTAGGTCACTTTGAATCACATCTATGTGTTAGATTTTAAGGGAAATTTATCTTAATGATATAGTTGATGAACCATACAATCTTTATTAACATTCCCATACTACATTCATGTACTACGATAATAATTAGGGCAACATCCCTTTAGTTGCCATGATTTTATCATATAACTCCTATAATTAGATGTCTCTCACTAAAGGACAATATACTTTATGTAGATACATGAACATGTGTTTGAATTCAATATGATATGAGAATTGTAAGTTATTATCCTACATAGTCCACTACTTACAAAACGTTATCAGTACAAAACTAGTAGGTTATATATTGGCGAATATAATTTTGATTTATGTATGTTGTGCTATGATGTTATTATGTGTGTGTGATGTGATGGAGTTGGTGGAGGATTGTGGGAGTTTTGTGGTTGGTTCGATCTTCTCTACCAGATGTTTATTGCGATGACTGACGGGTTCGCATGGTAAAATCATACGGAGGTACGACCTAGGTATGGAGCGCATGGGCCGGCGCTAACACAAGGGTAGCCTTGTGGACCATACTCTTATACAATAGGGGTTATGGGGAGGGTTCAGATGAAGGATCTGATTTCCCTGGTGGACACGAACTTATCATATCGCTTTTGGTTGTTTGTTACAAATGTGGTTTACTTTATTATAACGGTCACAACTTGAATACTTATTATTCACATCTTTATATGTTGTGGGGTTGTCTATTTGTTTTGGCAGATCTTGAAACTGTGTAAGGCTTTAGAGGTTTCGAAATCTACTTGTTGGGGTCTGACCTAACCTATTATTTTTCAGGACAAGGAAATCGGAAAGTGCCACCTGCTTGAGTCGTAGTTAGCCTTGGAGGAGTTTTCTTAGTAGTTTTCTTTTTTTTCTTTAGGTAGTTATTTGGGGTTGCATCTCCTAAGTACTTGTTTTGCTTTTATTTGATCTTATTCGACATGTGTCGATGATTTAGAGACATCTTTTCAGTTTAGGTTTTCATGACGGCCGACGTGAAAATCTGGATTTGGGGCATTACATCTCCCACCTTCAATTCGAAGGGGGTAATAGATGAGAAGTTATAAAACGAGTGTGATGTACTGGATCATGATGATGTGTATGGGATCATAACCCAAAGGTTGTTAGAGGTTGTTATATTTCTGTTATGAGTTAACATTAGGTGAGAGTTAGTTAGGAGTTACTTATTGCCTCTGCTGTGTCAAAATGAATTTTGGGAAAAAGGACAGCCTTGGAACTCAAAATACATGTCATCAAAAATCTAGGGAAAGATAGTTTAGGGGGCCATGGAAACCCATCAAACTTTAGGAAGCCAGTTTGGTTTATACTTTAGGGGCCAAAATGGAAGTAAAAACTAGGTAGTGAAAGTTCCACATGAATACAGATACAGTACAGAGAAATTCATAAAAGTCAATATTTCAAAAAACCATAAATTTCTCTTAGAACTATGTAGTGAAAGTTCTACCTAATTGGACCCTCAAGTTTATAAATAAAAACCTTAAAAAAACAAAAAAACAAAAAAAAACAAAAAAAACATCAGTAAAAACTAACAAATGGGAAATGTTAAGTGTACAAAGAATCTTTGACAAGATTTTGTACATGTAGCACTCCCCCTATCTTTAACTTCAATAACTTAACTACATAAATATACTTACTAGGATGATTTTACAAGATCTTTGGCAAGTGGCAACAGTTTTCTTAGCTAAAGCATCAAACAAATTCACTCCTTCATTTGTCAATTCTTGCTTTTAGAGGCTTTATCACCTAAAGCTTTTATTATCCCTTGAATGGCGCCCAAGGCAGCAGCAATAGCACAGAGCAAGCAAAGCAGGTTAAGAAGCTGAAGTCCTGTCCATCTAACACTATACTTCTTTATCTTCCTCTGAGATATGTACATAGCTATAGGGAAGTAAATCGTTAACGGCCAATAACCCGTAGCACCCAGAAGCGCAAGTATTTCGTTAAAGAAAGGAGTCCCAATTCCAATAATTGTACAGAATGCCACATATAAACTCCTCCATACCAAACGAAAAAGGTTAACACGGAAGTGTTTAATACCTGGTATTGAGTATTCGTGTCTTATGAATTTCGATGTTTCCCATCTATTTCCACAGTAGGTCTCTACCGCTGCAAATAAGGGTTGACTGAACACCTACAAAAAGCGAATCCAGAACGACTATTAGTCTAACCAATTTGAAACTATTCTAAAGGTCTAGTTTTGAAAATATATGCACACTATAGTGAAGTTGAAGAAGAAATAGAAACTTGAAATTGATATAGTACCTGATATGCACCACATATGTGTACTATAATGCAGACATTCGCGAAGTTGACTAACCACAGAGGATGATGCTCTACTCCAGTTAACATGTTACCAGGGGCATCAACTCCATATGCAGCATAACCAATGCATCCACACAATGCATAGAAAATGCTTGTTACTGTAACAGAGTAAAGGTTTGCCTTCTTCATCTTTTTATTCTCTGCAGGAGCTTTCATTGTGTCCTGAAAACCATGTAAGTTTCGAGTTAGAGGTTTTGGAGTATCAGTTAGCACCATATTCTAGTTTTGATTTCAAATGAGTCAGTTATTTACCCTCAATCTAGACCTAAATTAAATTTGACTGAAATGTGTCATTGTCTGGATTCATAGAAGAAAAGCATGATAATAAACTTACTTGAATTTCAATGAGGATAAAAGCAAATGAGAAGGCTACTTCTATATCTCCAAGTGCACTAAACATGGTCCATGTTTTCTCAGCAACAGATAAATTCGGCCCGAGTTCGAGTCCAATCAAAGTCGTCTTCCCGGTATTTCCTACGTGTATTAATTTTGAAAATTGTCAAAACATTAGATGATAATGGATGATATCATATAAAGAACTCGCAATCTAGACTTACCCGAAATGACTCTTTGAATGGAGAAACCCACTCCAATGCCAGCATATAAGAAAGACATGATAGCAGCAACGGTTGAGAGCCATGTCAATTCATGAATATTTGGGATTTGAGAAAGAACAAGCTCAACAACCCCAAACAAAATCACGAATGGAGTAACAGATCTTTTACATGAATCTTTGTTATTACCGTACTTGCTCATACAAGTAGATTCATATATTGCACTGAAATTACAAATTACTTGAATTCAGCATTTAGTTAATCAACCAATTCATGAAGTTTTCTGAGTTGTCCAACATCCTAAGTACGAAGGAACTTACTACATGCTAATCCCTGTAGTAATTGCGTAGCCAATTCCATAGCCGATAATGTTGATATACTGAGTAATCCCGCAAATTGTTCTCATTCTTGAACCTAGAAAAAAGTCCATTGTTTAAACTGCTATGTACTAGTTCTTGTAACTTTCACGAGGATAAGTGTGTCTGTGTTTGTGTATATGTATGCGCGTACCCGCGTGTGACAGAGAAAGAAAGAGAGCAATGCAAGTTATGACAATCCATCCCCCAAAAGTACGCAGGGGTGCCCCTTACAATGACGAGATTCAAACCAGGCAAAATCAAAATGATTGCATCACTACCTACTTTTGGGGGTTTATGGAGGCGTCATAGTAAGTTTGTACCTAAGTTATTTCCAACAGCTTCCATATAAGAATAGTTTCGCTTTCCAGTAACAGGGTCAGGAGATCTGTAACAATCAGCTAAGAGACCGGAAGTGAAGTAGGTAAGTATTGAAAAGACGAAAAGAGCAATGGGCCCCAAAACCCATCCCAGTTGCGCTACACACCAAGGCAAGGATAGCACTCCTGAACCGATAACGGCTGTTATGATATGTGCTGCGCCAGTCAGAGTGGTTCCTGCATGAATATGTGCTTAATTACTCAATTACACCAACTTCAACTAAGAAAGACTGACATATTAAAGAAATGTTTGTGATGTAACTGGCAATGTTGTATTAAACTATCAATGGTGATAGGGGGACTCCCTAGAGATACTCCCAAGTGTACTCCCCCTCACAAGACAAGGTCACTTTGGTCTTTTCACTCTGACAATACTGTGAAATGACCAAAATGGCCTTGTCATTGTGAGGGGGAGTGCACTTGGGGAGTATCCCTAGGAGTCCCCAATTCATTTTCCTTAAACTATTTAGGGCTTGTCATGGGCTCATGGCCCATCACAAAGTCCACTACAATGCTGAGAGTCAAACAAGGTAATCACACCATTGTTTATATTCAATTTCTTCTTTTATTATTTATTAAGAAATAAGATCCCAAATCTCATCTCATGCCTTAATCAATTAGACTCAGTTGCTCAGATATGTCTGGGCAGGCCGAACCTTTTGGGCTTGAAAAGGCCACCTAATCAATCGAAAAAAGGACCAAACTGTTTAAGAGAAGTTCTATTGATACCCGGCAAACCAAATTCCCCCCGAAGTCCTTAAATAGAAATAGAGGGGGAGGGGGGGTGGGGGCGGGACGCTTTTAAGTAATAGGAGTGTTATGTGCGCAAAAGGTTTTGACTTAATTCGTAACTTCAGGACTTACCTTTACTAAAAGACCAAAAAAAATTCAAAGTTTGACACCATACAGTATGTTCTTTTACTCAGTGAGACAACATGTCATACATTAAGTCAACCTACCCCCTCCCCCTTTTTTTTTATGAGGGCTACCCCCTCCCCTTACTATGCAATGGATGGTTAGAAATTCTCAAATCTATCAAATAAACTTAACTTGAATTTATGAGTTAAGGGCCCACCTTAGAAGGAACCCTTTTTAATTAATTACAGAGTAACACTTGTATTTTCATTGACAAACTTCACCAAACTTCATTTAATGGAAGTTTTATTGTTGTTAAACAAATGGCTGAATCCAATCAGAAACGTGGAACAATTCACTTTTCTCTAGAATATCACTACTGATAGAAAAAAAAAAAAAAAAACCTTAAAGATTTTACTGAAGAACAGAGAGAATGAAATAGATATGCAAATTATGTGGAAAACAGAGCACAAAAAAGAAACTGATTTTGTTTTAGAAAGAAGATAGATGAAATTGATAACCCATAAGAAAGAAGGGAAAGAAAGCAAAATCTGTGAATTTAACAATGAAAATGTTTGATGTAAATAAAAATTATGAAACAAACCAGTTCTTTTTGGCCTTCCATCATCATCAAAATTATCATCCATTCCACCAGTAGTAACTGTTTTCTCAGAATTCTCCACTGTTAGAGTAGTGAAATTGCTCATCTCCATCATCTCATTCCCACCAAAATTTTGATCACCTACTGCCCTTGTCATTTTGGCTTGCCTACCCTTAATGTTTCTATCTAGATAGAGATAGAGATTATAGAGATAGAAGCAGATTCAGAAACTGAACATGCAGAAGGAGGGACTGGTGATTGATATTGAGATGCAAAAGAACTACTATCTATATATTAGTAGTAGTGATAGTGGAGGAGTTGTTTTGTAGTCAATTGAATAGAGGGAGAGAGAGAGAGAGTGCTAAAAAGAGAGTGAGATATAAAGAAAGAGATATAGGATTTTTGACTTTTGACTCCAACATAATGACTTTTTTCAACAAAAAAAAAAAATGTAATACAAAGATACACTGTAATTCCCACCTTAACTTTTTTCTACCTTATGCCATTTTTTTGGGTTAATTCCGTTTTGGCCCTCATATTGTGACCAACTCACCGTTTTGGCGTCTAATTGTTTCGTTTTTGCTCCAAAGGGCCAAATTTTTTACTAAATTATCCCCGGGGGCCAGAACGGAAATATTTCTGAAAAATTGAAACACACAAAAGCCACATATCACTTATTTCTTTCTCCTCCACTTCACCTTATCTGTCCACCATCACACCACCTCCTCTCCACCTCACTTTTCTTCTCCGGCGAATGGTGACCGACCGACCGACATAAAAGTTCCGGCCGATCACCTTAAACATAAAAAAAAAAATCTTTCTCTCTCCTTTTCTAGAAATTATTATTATTATTATTTTTTTTTTTATGTTTAAGGTGACCAGCCGGAATTTTTATTCAGGTCGGTTACCATTCGCCAGAGAAGAAAGGTGAGGTGGAGAGGAGGTGGTGTGACGGAGGAGAGATAAGGTGAAGTGGAGGAGAAAGAAATAGGTGATGTGACTTTTGTGTGTTTATCATTTTTTTTTCAGAAATATTTTCATTTTGGGCCTCGAGGATAATTTGGTAAAAAATTTGGCCATTTGGGACCAAAACGAACTGTCAGACTCAATTAGGGGTCAAAACGGTGAGTTGGACACAATAAGGGGGCCAAAACGAAATTAACCTTTTTTTTGTTGTTGAAAGTATCTTATGGCATTTGAATATGCCAAATGGTAAAAAAATGTTTCAAGAACATTGTTATTTTTTCACTCCTCTTACCTGTTATTTACTTAGGTGATGGAGTAAAGTACGATGCACAATAGCAGAACATTCTATCATTTTTGAATACTCTACTATATGTTGTTTTGCGTTAATGTTATCGGAGAAAGAGTCTCAAATATTTTTTTGTACTGGGGTCTAAATTCTCGGTCACACCACTAGGATATGATTATGTATGATTCCTTGTGAAGGAAAATATAAAGGAGTTTGTGCAAACTCTCTTTCTATTGAAAGTGTGAATCAACTAATCTACTAACAAGTTCAACAAAAAAAAAACTAATCTACTAACATAATCAAGCTCTAAAAATCATATATCTGTATAAATCAAATAATAAAATATATTCCAAATATTAGGAATTAAATTTAGGAATTGATGTATTTCATTCACAGTAGTAATCATGATAGAGAAATTGCCCACATTCTTTTGTTTTTGATTGTCTTCAATTAGTAAAAAGAATTCGATTAAACCCTCGTTAAAACCATCTTTCTATATTTACAATCGTTATGGATTACAAATTTACTAGGTATAACGAATGTTGACGTCACAATGAATATCTGATTTCAAATGCATAATTGATTTTGAATGATATGTGTATACTTCGAGGGTGGTTGATTTTTGCATTAAATATGTGATTTTCACTTAGTAAATGCGGGCCGACAATTTTAGGACGTATGTTTTTTCACTTAATAAATGAGAATTACTTCCAAGTGGTGTCAAAGTAAGTGCAAAAAAGACATAAAAGACCTAAACGAATTTTAAATTTACTAATACCTATTAACATTCTAAAACCCTATGTATTCAATTCGAAGACATAAAAGTGTGCATGGAAAAGTAGTAGAGGCCTTGAAAGAGAATTTTAGAGAGAGAAAAAGAGTTTTGGAGAGAAAAATATTTCAAGACACAAAAGACCTACCTCATTAAACCATCTAAACCCCTAAAAATTTAAGTCTAAACAACAAGTTGGTGGTGGGAAAAGGTGCAACTACGGGTGCAAGAGAAATGTTAAAGAGAGGAGAAGAATTCTAGAGAGAGTAAAAGACATCTAAGTATTGTTGTCCATAAGTTTTTCATATAATTCATTGTTTAATTAATTTCTTGTAACATAATAAATAACTCGATAAAAACTTATCACTTTTAAAAGACCAACTTCATAGATGACCTTCAACTTTAAAACTTATGCTTACACAATGAGTTTTAAGATATTTTTTTAGAATTTTGAATTGGTTATTAAATTTCTTAGTCTGTTTCTATTGTATGAGAAGAATGTCGAAGCTAAATATTTTGCACAAGGACTGTCGAAAAGAGGCAAAAGGAAATACGAAAATATGAAAATTGAACTCGGCAACGAAGAAAGATTTCATCTATTTATTTATAATTAGAGTCGGTTGCAGTGTTTGGTTACGCTGAAAGTTCTCTAAAAAATTGGTCTAACATTATTAAGTGGTCTTAAGAACAAGTGGAGTTCTCTAGAGAGTGGGATATGGTTTGGAGACAACTCATACATAAGAATGGTCATGGTTACAACGCAGATCATAAAACATTCGATTGGAATGATGAGATATGGAAAATTTTAATTGAGACAATTGACATATTTAAGATAAAAGACTAGTTTATTAAGTTTAGTATAATGTAAGTATTAATTATGATTTCTTTTTTGAGTAAATAAGTGTTAACAAAAGTTAGAAAATTAAGAGATTTGTGCGAGGATGATCCAACTCCGAAACGAAATTGATGAAAAACAAATGACATTACACTTATAAGTGATAAAACAAACGACATTGCATTTATTAAGTGATGTTGACGCAGTGATAAACAACAACGTCTTATAGACTCTTATGATCCAATACTACATTCTTGGACATTTCGACCTCAAGATCAAGCTGCAATGATCCAACTCCAAAACGAAATTGCAGATGAACTAGTTAATAGAGCAAATGTTATAGCTTAATGTGTATTTTCTTACATTGCTTTATCTGTCATGAAATTTATTTACCTTATCAATCTATGATGTGAAGTTTGATTAAATATAATTAATTCTTTGAGTAATTACGTACTAACAAAAGTTAAAAAGTTAAAACTTAAAAGACTTTATAGAAGGATAATTTAGACAATTAATATTCTTTATACCGCTTATAAGTGATAAAAACAAACAACATTACACTTATAAGTGATAAAAAACAAACGATGTTGCACTTATTAAGTGATAGAACTTAGTAAGTAATATTCACTTACTAAGTGCTAAAAATGAAAAACCCTCGGCCTCAAAATCCATCAAAATTGCGATGAAGAAAGAATAAAGCACTCACTCTCTCTATTCACTCCATTAGCTTCAATCCATCAGAATGTCACGTATGCTGAGAGATATAAAAAGTAAATCTATAAAAAAGTTTACTATATCTTCCCATACTAAAGCTCTCGGCTAAAAAATATTTCTTTTTAAACGGTATGAAATCAATTGAAATAAACAAATAACAAGAGAGAGAGAGAGAGAGAGAGAAGAAACAATAGAGTTACCTTTAAAAGAGTGAGAAAAAAAAGGAGAGAGAGCTGATATGGTTATGGCTGGCATCCTGAGTTTTTTTTTTGTCGTGATATTATATTAAAGACGATTTTAATATTAGTCATGCTAATATTTTATGAAGGATAATTTTGTCTATTAAAACAAATGATTCTGGGTAATGGGAATAAAAAATCCACCCCCTCCCTGGCTTTGTTTTTACCCCCTTTAGGAGGAACCCCATTTCCTGAGGAACATGATTCCACTGGCATTCCCGCGAGCCAAACAATAATTGGATCGTGATTCCCGGGAATCACATTCCATGGCACACTACTCCCGCAAGCCAAACATGGCCTAAGAGAATATTGTTTATGGCAGTTAAGGTAATATAAATATTTATTTTTGAGTGAAATTTATTGGGGAAAAAAATTAACTTCTTGATACTTATAGGGGCCCAAACGGCGAGTTGGTCACCAATTGTGGTCAAAACGAAATTAACTTTTTTCCCCATTTTTTCAACCTTTCTCCATTTTGGAAGCAGAGCCAATTTTGGCTCGACTCGAATCTTCAAACTCAGAAACGGAATGGACCATTGTGTTTGTCTCGTCGAACTCTTGAATTTAGAGTAAAGAATCACTGAAATCTAATTCCGGATGATGAGATTTTCAAGTTTAAAGTTTGGACGAAGATCGGTTAAGTTAGGAATAAAACCTAAAACGAGCAAAGTTAGATTGGGGGACCATCTGGGCGAAGCGAGCACGTCCAGATCTGGACGGCTCGCGTTCTACCCGAGTGCATCACGGTTGTGCGTTAAAATCTTCGGGACAACATTGGGTCGTAGCAAGACGCGTTGGATCTGCGACATCCTACGGTGCGCGTCAACTCCACTGCGGGCTAAGCTCGGGATTTCGTCAGATCTCGATCTAAAGACCATTTTGTTGATGCGTTGGTTGTATTCGGGATTTAGCTAAAATCATCTAATGATCAGCGTTACGATCCACGAGTTATAGCTTGATCTGACAACCTAAAATGCAGCCGAAAATTCACAGTTATAAAACCAACTCATTTCAAGAGTTGTGTCCGAAAAATCCAAGAGATATGTCCTTAAAAAAACTAATGGATGTGTCCCTAATGAAGTGCCAATTCGATTCCTATATAAACAACCCAAATTCATTCAAAAAATTATTCAATTCATTATCTTCTTCTCTTCTCTTCTGAAATCAGTATTCTAGTTTATCTAGAATATAATTTTGATTTCAGAAATACTCTAGTATATCTAGAATTCTGAAGAAAGAAGCCTCTGAGAGAATTCCGTCAAATCTCTTCTTATTGTGATTCTGAAAGCAGTATTCTAGTGTGTCTTGAATATAATTCTGATTTTAGAAATAGTCTAGTGTGTCTAGAACTCCAAAGGGAGAAGTATCCTAGTGAAGTTAAAAAACTTAAGTGTCTAGAATATCCATTCACACCAGTCCAAGAGCTCATACTATTTACGAAGGTTCGCCCGCTTTCAGAACCATCTTAAATTCTGAAAGGATAGTCGTTGTATCCTGAAGGCATACACCCTAACTGTTGCTACTGTTACGAGGGTGTACAATATCTTAAGCATCTGGCTGGTACCCTATATGCAATACTGAAAGATTCCATCTAAGTCGATGAATAAGAGAAAATACTCTTGAAATGTGGGAGGAACCGAAAAAGAACCGGAATGTCAGTTACAATGAAATAAATGGCAAAAAATTCTTTCAATTCTCGTTTGATATAATTGAGACGTGAAAACTAGAACCGACCAAAGGTCGATAAGGTTTCATTGAACTAAGAACTATAATTATATTCACTAAGTCGTAACAAGATTAAGAAATCAAATGTGTATTAATATAAGTAATGAAGTGAATATCTAAGTAAGAATTCACTCAGCAAATATTAAAAACACACAAATGGAAAAAACCTTCTCTTTTTAACCCTAAATTAAGTACGAGATTCAACAGTGAATCATCTGTTAAGATAACAAACGTTACTCGTTAGGAATAAGGAAGTGTTTGAGAAGATACGATCCTAATGCTTTTCTCGTTACTCATGATTGATAATTTAAAGCGCTTGTTTGGACTGAGAAAGGTAGAATAACCACTCAAGTACCACAATATTAGCATAAATACTTGAATTTAAACAAAGTCAGGAAAGAGTTATTTGAGTAACAAATAGTTCTTAGGTATCTGAGCATAGTCCTATAATTTGGTTGTACATATCATAAACAAAGAAAAACGAAGATATGTTGACAACTCTAGAATCTCAGACACAAAGTTTAACAGTGGACTTGAAAAAATCATAAAGAGCTAAATTATCAAATCAAAAGCTCAAAGTGCAGACGTGCATAGCAAGATCGACAATGACATCCTAAAAGCCTTGATGGATTCATTGTTAGGAGAAAACACTGGAAGTGGGTTAAGTAGGTGTGAACTTCCTGAAGGATATGTGTTTATGGTTAAAGCTAGTGCGTGTAATAAACCCAAGCAGTTATTGCGTAGGCACTAAAATACGGTAAGTCTAGAGAATTGAAAACTAATAGACTAGCACCGTATAACAATTGCTCCTAAGGAATAAATTAGAATTTTGTTAGATCCTAAGTTACCTGGCGGATCCGTATAGAACAAGGGTGAATAAGAGAGTTGAAATTGCATCATCGTGGGGAATGTGGCAAAATTGCCTAAAGGAAATGAGGAAAGGCATGGTTAAATCCTACCTAGATGACTAGAAATCCCGTGATCTAGGTTCAAAGGGAAACTGAAGCTATATCCTAACTCGATAGTAACACTATAAGAGATTTCCATCTCTTACCCATTCCTAAGATGAAAACAGTGTTGCCTGCATTGAGAGGTTAAACATTAAGTTTCATGATCTTTCCTTAGATAAACTCTAAACCTAATGAGAGGCGGCACCACCTCTAAGTTCACATAGTTGAAGTTCTTTCAGTATCTTTGCTACTTTTGAGATACTTGTCATTATTGACTGAACTTCATTAAGAGCATTAAACTCAAACTCACTTCGTAGCAACCAACACTTTTCATCTTTGATGGGGTTATATATAAATCAAAGTGTTGAACTATTCACTTATCAATAACTTTTTATTACCCATTGAACCAAAGACTAGTTATTTCCTAGTATTAGGTTGGGTTGCCATCATTTGCGACTTTTATTTTAAGAGTTTCAACCCCATCACACTAGATGTTGATTTTACCATATCTCTTGGTAGAGGTTTGGTAAAAGGACCCGCTAGATTTTGATTTGATCTCACAAATGTAATTGAAATAATTCTATCTTGAATTAATTGTTTTACATACTCATGTCGTAGACTAATATGTCTAGACTTTCCACTTTATACTCCACTATATGCACGTGCTAATGTGGCTTGACTATCACAAAATATTGAAACAGGTGGAATTGGTTTTTTGATGAACGGAATCTCAATGAGTAGGTCTCTTAACCACTCGATTTCTTTTCATGTTGCCGCTAATGCTATGAATTCGGATTCCATAGTCGAATGAGTTATACAAGTTTGTTTCTTGGATCCCCAAGAAATTGCTCCACCACCAAAAGTAAATATCCAACCCGTGGTTGACTTTTTATCATCTCCACTAGATATCCAACTTGCATCTGAATATCCTTCCAAAATTTCAGGAAATTTTGAATATTGTAGGTTTAAATCTTTAGTCTTTTTAAGATAACCTAAAACTCTTTTGATTGCATTCCAATGTGCAATACCTGGGTGACTTGTATATCTACTTAATTTACTTACAACATATGCTATATCTGGTCTTGTGCATTGTGTCGCATACATAAGACTTCCGATAACACTTGCATACTCAAGTTGAGCAACCGCTTGTGGTGGTAAGAGTTCGTGGGTCAAGAAGTCAGCGGAGACCGGGTCGTTGACTAGAAGTCGAACCTCCACCTGTTAATAATTTTGCAGACACCGACAACATCTTTGGGCTTAACCTGTGACAAAAGAGACAACAAAGCACGTGACCGTGAGATCTTAGGGGACACCGGGATGGTGCCGGCCTAAGGGGGCTCCGGCGGTCAAGTCAGTAAACTTGGCAAAGAGTAAATAAGAACTGTAAACCAGAGTTGAAGCTATGGAGTTAGATATGCTGATTGAGCGAGTCGGTCGTCGGGAGAAAAGGTGATACAACCAAGTGTATGCCTGCTTTAGTTCTCTGGTCGTCGAGCAAATTAAAGCGTCTGCACCCCTTAGTCGTGTGTTTAGAGAAATGATCAGTTGCCTCCCTTAAACAGTTGGTCGTTAGGAGAGAGAAAGATGAGTCGCTTTCTTTGAACAAGTGATCGTAAGGAGAGAGAATGATCACCCCTCTTCCTTGAGCAGATGATGGTTGACTGCCAGTGGTTTGGATGATTAATAGGAGAGGGAAAATAACTGGTTAGTTGATTACGAGTGAATTTGGGAGTCGGTTGTTGTTATCCGTAGTCGGATGCCTTAGTCGATTACCAGTTGATCCTTATATAGAGTTTTGTGGTCAACTGTCCGTTTTGGTCAACCATCACCTGGTGGTGAGCTGTTGTCTTGAGTATGGTAACGCACAGAGTTATTACCATGAATGGGGATATCGCAACTCCCATCCAACGGATATATTGGGGATATTGTCATCTTGAATGACCGTAACGCTTCCCCAACAGAAATACGAAGAGAGGTCAACTGAGGGGGAGAGGACGGACCTCTTCTATCTAGAGCTGGTTTCATTTCCGTATTTTGGTCTGCTGAGGGAGTGAGGACGGACCTCTTTATCCAGAGCTAGATGTATTCCCGTACTTTAACGTCGCTTCGGGATGCCTGAAGATAAATGGGTCGGGCACATTGGTCAGTAATTCATGGTCTAGGTCACCGCGTAAGCCCATCCATCGTGGATTTCTGGGGGCGCCCTTGGTGACGTATTTTGGCCCATACAATTTGTCCCCCACTCTTTAAGTCGATGTAGTGCGGAGGCTTAGAGAGTAGTTTTTCAGAGTCGCAGAGATTGATTCGGAATTCGATGCCGTTACATTTGCGGTAGCGATAAGTGTCGCTTTTTGTGAGTCAAAGACGGTTGGAGATCGATAAGCTATTGTCAGAGCGATCTGCTGCTTCTGTAGAAATTTCCGAATATTTCTAGTGGGAGCGGTATGAGTCATCACTATAAGGCTTCAGAACCAAAAAGTGTTAGCCTCGTGACAACATAACGTGGGCAAAGTGTTTTGTAGAAAATATTTGACCGACAAGAAGTTGGCTGACCCAGACAAGTCGAGATTGATGGTTGGAGATGGTCGCGGGGCACGGATCAACATAGGTTGGGAAAGGTAAGCGAAGGGGCAAGGTAGCATAGGCTGACCTCGGGTCAATTGTACGGTTAGCACATGTTGACCCGGGGTTAGGTGCGTGATCCTGGTTAGCATGTTGGTGATCGCGTAGCTGACCCGTGGTCAACTGCGTGGTCAGCGCGTGTTGACCCGGGGTCACGTGCGTGACCTTGGTCAGCGCGTGCTGACCCGCGCACTGACCACGGGTCAACTGCGCGGTCAGCGACAGTTAACCCGAGGTTAACGGTGCTAAAGGCCTTGTTTTTTTTTTTAATTTATTTTTATTTTTATTTAATTTTTTTTTAACTGCATATGAAAATTGCTTTAACCATCTATTGGTCACTTGACTCTTCCCCATACCTTTTGTTTGTCTAGTAGCTACTTGGTAAGTGAACTCCTTTATTACCTTGGGTAGTTGGATGAACATTAACCTTGGGAATGTCACCTGTTGTCTAGTCAACAACATAGTCTTGGGTTGTAAGAAACCACTAGTCTTAACCTTGGGAATGTTACCTCTTGTTTGGCCTACAACTTAGCCTGCACAAATGACAATTCAATTAATTTTACCTTGGGTAGTTGGATGTGGTTGTCCATCTTTACTCCCTCCTCTTTCTATAAGAAGGAATGTCTTCCCTTCTTTCTTTCTTAACTGCCTCTGGATGCAGAGGTGTTTGGAAGGAGATGAGAGGCAGGTGATAGCAATTTTGTGGGATTTTCTTAATCTTCTTCATTTTCTCGGATTTTCCAGGTGAGTTTTCTTCATCGCCACCCGCTAGATGTTGACTGTCGTGACCACCCCCTTAGGCATATGATTTTCTTGTTGTAGGGAGAAGAAACCATGGTCTTATCTTTTTTAAGTTAAGTTTATGCTTGATGCTCTTCGATATTAAATCAAAAGATGAATTCTCGTTCACTCGTAGCGGGATCTTCCGGTTGTAAGTCCAGGACGGGTTTAGGAGCGAATCCTCCTTTCAAGTTAAAGGAGGTTGACATAGTTACCATTCGATGTTTATACAACGTCCCTGACTTGGTAGAAATTCGCTTGCCCAGACCTGGCGAGCTTGTTACTAGTAATTCCGCCCCTTAGGTAGCTTTTTATGAACTCCCGTTTAGTTTTGGGTTTCGTTTTCCTATCCCGGATATTGTGCGTGGTTACTTATCTTATTACCGAATAGCTCCGGCTCAATTGATGCCGAATGTGTGGAGAACTTTTATGGAGTTAGAGGTCTTGTGTCGCCTGGAGAAAATTAATTTGACACTGCCGAATGTGTGGAGAGCTTATCTGATTTCAAGACGATCAAGTCTGATTCTTTAAATCACGCAAGAATCAGACACGATCGTCTTGAAATCAGATAAGTTTTCCTCCCATTATATTTTGGTTCTTAAGCTTCTCTACTATCTTTCTCTCTCCCTCTCTCTCTTGTTCTCTCTTTCTCTCTCTTTTGGTTACTCCTTCTCTTCTCTGTTTTATTTCTTACTCTCTCTAGAATACCATCCGTCACCACTCTCATAGTGATTAGACTTCTCTGGTGCGTAGCTCATTCCAACTCCTCATGCATGCTAAGTAATGATCAGCTTTTGGTGTCTTCTCTCTGTCCTCTTATACCCTCCCACACTTAGCAACTATATAAAACCTAATCCTTCCCTCCAATACCATATCAGTAGTAAACCTCAATCTGGTCATCCCACCATGGCAACCCAACTTATCTCACCACACATGGGCGACTCACTCCCAAATACACAAAACCCTCATCCAACCAGGAACTACAACCCATCAACTCGGGCTTCTGAGCTCGTTGATGTTACCCTTATGATGTAGGTCTCTCCTTCATCAAAATATTACTCTAGCCACAGTCTCGTTTCTTCAGAGACTGTGACTACTACCCTCTTCAAGGTCATCTTAACACTTTCGTCATCAAGCCTAAAAGTGCTTCCATTTTGAATGCACTTAATTTTGGTAGACCCTGGATCCCGAGAGGTATGTTACTAGTGATGAAGACAGTGGAATTCCCCATCACTGAAGGCACAGATGACCTCTTTTTTGAACCTATGTGGTGTGTGCTATACAGAGTACCCCAAGAACTCCAGAACAAGGAAGACTTCAACACTATATTCGATTTCATGGGTAAGTATATTCAAATCAAACCTAGGAATTTTGGTTTAGTGGAAAATCAATACATTAGAGTTCACTTCTTGTATGATGTGAGAACCTCTGCTAGCAGTAATCAACCCCATATTCTCTGATGGAGACAAGAAATCAAAATCAGTTACACCAAGTTTTCTGGAGCCATATGCCAAACCTGTCGTATTATAGATCACCCACTCAGTCACTGTCCACTTCTTTCAACCAACTCAAATGAAGATTTAGATGACTCTACCGACCCCATGGATATTCCTCTTAACCTTCTACCTCAACAAGAACCAGACCTCCCCCAGCTCACAGCCCCACCTTCATCACCTGTAACCCACCCAATCCCCCCTCGCTTGCTCTTTCCACAGATGGGGAAAAGAAAGGAATCCATTGGACCTTCATCATATATGGAATCCTAATCTCCCCCTCTCTCAATCCCTCCTTTTAGGAGAGTCAGTGACAACATTAGATTGACCTCCTCCAGCTCCCCAGACCTTTTGGCTGAACCTCAGTCATCCTCGGGAATGCTACTATATAACAACGAGGCCCTGAACTACCTGGAGGATTCCATGTTCCTCTCTCAGAGTCTTAACATAGTATAAGGGGGGAAGTGATGCAGCTCAAGCACCCCAAGAGAAGTCTTTGTGACTTAGTGGTTCCACCTTTTTTTTCTTTCTTTCCTAAGTTTTTGTCATGTTCTTCATCTTAGTTTGTTTATTAGTGTCAGGAGAGAACTAGTATTTTCTCCCCTTCAGTAGGTACATTTTAATTAAGGACTTATTCAGGCACCTCTCTTTTGTCTCTGTAATATCCTAATCAGAGGTGATGTAGAGCGGTAGAACCCATTGACTCTTCAGGTATAAGACACTAGACCCTCTAGTTTCTACCCTTTTTTCTTAGTCTTTAGCTTCTTGTACCTTTCTATTTCCTTTTGGTCTTGTGCATTCTTTTTTAATCATAGTTTTGTTTTGGTCTGCTTATCTTAGTACTTTTGGATTCTCTTTAGTTTTTGTTTGTTTCTTCCTTCTTTAGCACTTGTTGTTTTATATCTCTTAACTTAACTACGAATACCACCCCAAATGACACCTCGATTCTCTCTTGGAATGTTAGAGGATGTGGTAATTTCCTTAACCGTAAGTGATGGGCCTAAAAGGTTACCCTAAAAGGTCACCACCCGCAAGTATACGGGCTTCAAGTAATAAAATCCCGGTAAGGTTGCTCCCTCTTCGATTCCTCTTGATTGTTGGTAACTGTTCTATCTCTGTACTTCTCTCTGAAGTTATTGTTCTAACTTTCTGTTCTTCCTCTTCTCTCTCTCTCTCTCTTGATTTTCTTTAATGCTTCTGAGAAGAAGAAGAACATAGCACCTCTGTTCTGCTCAACGGGGCTTCTTGTTCCCAGATCCAGCAAAGATGCCATCAAGCTCTCTGTTTTCTCACTTTTATAATCCCCCATGCACAATAAGGCTAGCAAATCAGGCCCAAAATGGGCAGCAAATTACTCCCAAAATTGGACAGAAAACTAACCAAGAAAACCAACGCGTGAGTGCTTAGCTGTTGGGTGGCTTTCCCATTTGAGTTTGAATCTCAAAATTAAGTTTCACAGGAACAGCAACTAATTGATCGGATGAAAACCAAGAAGATACAGTGGGTCCCACCACTTAATTTAAATCCATACACATCCAACTTTGGACGGACATCATCTTCCCATGGGTTGTCTTTGATTTTGTTTTCTATTTTTCACATTGAATCCATATAATGTGCCTAATGATTAATAGCCAATGGTATAAAAATCCTTGTTGCTAAGCAACCCTTAAACGAATCTTTGCTCAGACCGAGTCGATCTTTTTGGACACCAAAATGCTAACTTCTCCGTAACTATTGGTTTCTTCACAATTCTGGGTTATTCTTGAAACATAGTTAACTTAATTAGATTTAACAAAACTAACAACTAATAAACAAACTTGGCGACAAATTATTGAGTTCTAACAAACTCATCAGTAAGCATCTTTGGAACTTGATTAAAGAAAAACAACCAGACATCATCTTTCTGTCTTTAAACCTAATGTATAAACCCTAACAGTAGTAAATTGCTCAATCTCCATCAACAGTACCAACAATACATGGTTGAGCCCGCCAACAAAGCTGGAGGGCTAGCCATTTTTTGGAACTTGACCCTTCATCTCAACATTCTCTACGGGATCAAAATATGATCCACACTAGAGGCACCCAGGCACAAACACAACATCAATTTCTGCTCACTGGCTTTTATGCCAGTCCTTATAAGCCCAATAAGATGAGCCCATGGAAAGAGCTTAAGAACCAAAGCCCAAACCATAATAGCTCGTGGGTAATCATTGGAGACCTGAATTGTATTTTCCACCCTTCAGAAAAGGTAGGGTAAAGGAGGCCTTCTCGACCATCTCTGCTAAAATTAAATACATCATTAACGATATGGGCCTCCAGGTCATAGGTTACACTAGTCCACCTTTCACTTGGTCCAACAAACAATTTAGCGGCATTCTGATCAAAGAAAGGCTGGATAGAGCCTTGACCAACCACCAGTGGCTTCTAGATTTTCCTAACTCCCTCCGCACCCACTTGTAGGATCAGATCACAACCCTATTCTCCTCACCACGAAAACCAGCTCCACCCTTGGGCCTAAACCATTTAAATTTATCCGCACTTGGATGTCCGACCCAGAGTGTGCCCAATTCATCGACATTAGCTGGATTAAAACCCTGGCCCAAGTCCACTCTAAACTCTACTAGCTTGCCATAAAGCTCTCCAAGTGCAACAAGTTCGTCTTCGAACACCTCGATACCAAAATCAAACAGCTTACCCAATCTCTCCAAAATGTTAAGGACCACCACACTTACCTCAACCTTTACACCAATCTCGAGGAACTATACCACCAACAAGAGAGCATATGGAAGGAGAAATCTCACAATGTCACTATAAACCTAGGCGATTGCAACAACAAATAATTTCACTCCCTAGCGATCACCCGTAACAGGAAGAACCAAATCCGCTCCATCAAGAAAGAAGACAACTCCTGGACCTCTGAGGAAATCGAAAAGCCAATACCATTTCATCCCACCTCATCAAAATTTCTACTTTTGAGGGATCCAATATCAAAGAGGAACTTATAAATCTATTCCAACCCTAGATATCGGATGCCCAAAACCACTATCTTACTATTAACCCCTCCACTGAGGAAATCAGAAATGTGTCTTTATCCTTAAAGTTGACGCCATCCCTGGTCCAGATGGATACCCACCGTATTTCTACCAATCTAACTGGGAAACCGTTAACCAAGACATCTCCCAAATGGTTGCCACTTTCTTCCATACTACTCAACTCCCTACACTCTCTAACCACACTCGCATCTGTCTTATACCTAATACCCCAAACCCCGATAGACTTCGGACCCATTAGTCTGCTCAATACCACCTACAAGATCATCACCAAAATCCTTGCTAATCGCCTCAAACTTCAATTATCGGAGCTTATTTCCCCATTGCAATCAGCTTATTAAATGGTTATGATTCATACTAGTGTTCTAAGCGGAATCTCAGACATCTCGTGTTTAACACTAGCATTCTCAGGATCACCATGCATAAGCTAATAATTAACTAAGAGTTATAGGATTACCTTAATCGCTAGTTTTTCCCTCGAACCTTTCCAATAGAATGTGAAGACCAAGAGTCTTACGTGTTGCTCCTCTACTCAAGACACCGAATGATCTACCTGATCTCCTACCTTGTAGCTAGCTTGAAGTCCAATGGTGGTTTGATATGAAGAACACCTTCTTCTTTATTGACTAGTTAGATAGCTTGGGAATTAGCTCACTTTCTCTTCTCTACTTGATGTTGTAGAGCAAGAAAGCTTCTTGAAAAATTCCACACCTTATTCAAGTCCCTAAGAGACCTTATATACAGTTCTAAGTTAGAGTCCAATCCTAATTAAATCCCTAAAAAGTCCCTTTTGAATAAGATTAAGGAGATAATCGAATATAGAAACTAGTTTCTATTTCCACTTTCCTTAAGTTGTGGCCGTCCAAACCTACCCAAATTAGGCAGATCTGACTGTCCCCATTAGGGGAACCGGCCATCCAAGGTCGTCCCTGATCCGGGCCCAAAAGGTCTCCCTTTTTCCCCCGACCCAAACCCCATCTTTTGGGCCTTTTGTGTTATCTTTGCCTAAACATGTTTTAAGGCCTATGAGACATGTTTATGGGACTCTCCCATGATTATATGTCTCATTCTCACAAGTCATATCATCCGATCAAATAGACATTCTTATGTGTAACCCGATGTAGGATCCGGTCGAAGTTAGCCGCGAATTACTTCGTAATTCGACGATCGTAGTTGGTTTTTAGCTAAACACTACGACCCCTATATCATCCGGACTAGATGATCTTCTTCATCAATTGTCCTATCTGAAAAATTGCTCGCATTGCATCTTTGGTCGATAGACATCTCCTTCAGACTCCCATTTGTACTTAAAACAAGTACAATGCTCGATTTCCGTGTCAATTTGCATAACATCTGATACGTCACATCTTTCAGACTTTCTTGATACCGTGTACAACTATCAAAGACAAATGATTAACTTTTAATCCATTTGAGCGCGGCCACGCATTTTCAGTTGCTACTCATCAAGTGGCCTTGAGACATGTTTTTTTAATATAATTAGGATGACACCAAAGTCGGGCATTCCTTACATAAGATGAGTGAAACACTCATCTTTTGAGAAATCTCTTTAATTTTGTCAACGAGAAGCATTTTAGCTTTCATCACGATTGATGTACTTCTCATTTTGAGGGTTATCCAGTGTATAATCCTAATAGTACACCCACGTAGTTGATTCGAATACTCCTATTCCTATAGCCCATGAAACATTGTTATCTCCTCGATTCACGTGTTAGTCTTTCTAAGTCATTGTTGTCCATGCAATGACCTAGACTAGGGAGATGATAATTAAATAGTCCAAGTTCACTTAATAGGGTTTCATTCATCAGATCATGTATCTGACAAACCTATTCAGAATGTTTTATTTTCGATAACAAGAGTTTGTAAATTTGAGCCTCTTTCGTAAAACTCCTTTTACATACTCAATTTACTAATCAAGGTTATTCTCGGAATGTACCTCATGCCTTAGACTTGTGTATGGATCTCATACTTTTGTCGTAGGTGACCGTTTAGTTGACTATGAATGTAGTTCGATTAAACCTTGCTTTTCCATTGATGGTTTCTAGTAACTCTTTACTAGGATTAAGGCTTTCATTGTTTCGTTCGTAGAGTCTGCAACAGTTTCATGTCTGGAAGTTTACATTAACATGTTCAACTTTCTCCACTCTAACTCATCTTAGCAATTTTACAAGCCTTTTAGGATGTTAGTTGTGGTTTCAGATTGTTTTATCTGAGTTCGTAGGTTTACATCTCTCATTACTCTAGTATTTGAGATGTCTTAGGTAAATGCTAAATCATGTCCCACATGACCGATCTTATGCCTCTAGCATAACAATCTTCCTCATGCGTGCTTGCTCATCAAGGTCCCCCGACTCTGAGTCTTGCCAAGCTATACGCCATGAATTTTGGTCGAATATCTCTTTTAGAGTTTTTCGTATTTGGACTTTTAAGAATCCCAAGTTTTCTTATCTTAGTCCTATCATCTTTTCATCTATATCCATAGACCATTAATGCCGACAGCATTTCATCCTTAGTGGTCCTTCCTTAACTGATTTCAACATCCCTATGGTGTTAGCAATTCTGGTGTGTACACTGCATATCGAACCTGCAAAGCGTTACTCCCACTAACCTTCTTGAAATCCTGAGATTCAAGATCTTCTTCATTCTTTAGGAATCAAACGACTTTGCTTTCCTCTTTTGAATCGAAGATTCCATCTCTTGGTTGCATCATCCCTTGATGGATCTCCCGAAGCATGCTTGTTTACTAACCACTAAAGTCGACGACCGTTATGGTTTTGACTTCCTTGTGTTAGTTATGGACTTAAACATAACTAATGTAAGATCTCGTTCATAGTCTCTTGGTATCAGTCCACGATCTTAACTTTTTGTCTAGTTTGGGAAAATTCTAATTTTTCTATCCTTCTCAGTTTCCTTCCTTGAAAATTAATTTTCGTCTAATGGTTTCGCTCCATTGACTAGATTATCAAGTTTGGGATCTTGATGAGAAAGGATTCCATAATTTATTGACTCCTAGCCAATATTAGAGTTGGTTTCCGTCTCTGCGCAGGTCTATATTCTTTATCTTTTATTAGTAAGATTTCAATCTTCTGATCTTTTAGATAAACTTTAAAGACCTTCAGGGCTTAAGAACAACAATTCATAATACTCTCAACTCCTTGAGATATTCACGTTTTGAGCAACTTTCAACTACTTGAGAGTTCTCTGACGAATCTCCATTCGTCTTGGGAGGTATGTACTTAGTCCTTTTCCTCCCACTATTCTATAATAGTTTTGTTGCTCTTGGTCGAGGCATTCGACTCTTCCTATCACTTATCCTACACAATCAATTATTTCTTTCGGAACTAATTATTAGGAGGATACCATCACGAGCAATAAACACTTTGTTCTCTTAACTGGTTGTGTGAAGCCCAAATTTCTTTGCGAAGAAATTGCGTCAAATTGCTAATTGATGCCTTGTAATCCTTATACATGTCCTTTTAGCTTTTAGACGGATTTCAGTTAGGTGAGAAAACGACCGTTTCTAGAATATATCTCAAAGTTTGGAAGACTGACTTAAATCCATTATTGATCGAATCATGCGTAGCAGTTCGATTACTCCCACTAGATTCACCATCCCTTGGATGTGTTCCATGGAGTGAGTTTGGAAAAGCTGTTTCTCAACTCCTTTGATGGTTATCAAATGCTTGACTCTCTTGTCAAAGTGATTCTTTACTTCGTTTTGTACTCTGTTTGAACCCCTCAAACATTCTGACTTTATACTTTATGACTTTTACGTTTCCGTACTTCACAAAGTTGTCAAAGTACGTTTTGAATTAGCTTTCGTCAACTTCTGCAAGTAAACTTATAGGTCTGCATAACAAAGTACGAGTCCTAAAGGATTATTAGTCTCTATGTCTTTCTGAAAAGGGTGACTTTGTCAATTGGTCCTTAAGATCTAAGCGACAATGCTAGAGTTAACGAATTTGAATCTTTTGATTTTAGCCATTATCAATGTTAACAATTTCGGTTCTCCAAGAACCTTCAGTTAATTTACCACTGTTTCAAAACATTTGATGTTTCTAGGAGAACAAAATAATTACTATTAAGTTCTAAGCTAGATCAGCGTCTAAAATAAGACTTCGATCCCTTTCAGCATCCTCAGCAATATTGCTTCTGCTCCCTCTAGATCTTTTCTCCTTTTAGTCAAGTATGTAATTCTCTTGAACTCCCACTGAACCGCTCATCTGGTCTTAAATACCCGATGAAGGAATTTTGTGATACTTGCTTAACTTTGTTAACAAGGATACTGGAATCGGAATTCATAATGCCATTCCTTTTGTCCTCCAGGTGCAAAGGGTAGTTTTCCTTTTAAACCTTCACAGTAATGAGGAACAATCTTGATCATGAACTCGGCAACTGCTTGGCTTTTCTTTGATCAAATGTTTTTCTCATTTGACTGACCATTTGTCCTTTTGAATCTCAAGAACTCTTTCTTAGATTCCTTTATTCCCGGGTGTTCTGTTCAGTTGTTCATAACAATCTGAGTGACTCATCTAACGTCTTATCTATCTTTGTTCAATTGGTATTGAATTGGGAGATAAATGAACACTGTTGTCTTCTCTTAAGATGACTTTCAGATTACCTTGGAGATATCGTACCTTTCCATTCATGACTTCTGCAGGAACTTTTTTCTCAGTTTGTCTTAATGGTCGTGCTAGCATCCATTACTCTTATAAAGAGAATGTTCTACAATTGCTTGCAAAAGGCTTTTGACCTTCTCCGGTATGACCTTCTCAGGTCTCAATGGTCGTGCTCCTTGAGTTTCTCCCTGTTGAGAAGTAAGCGAAAGTTGAAGTTCTCTTTTGTCATCTTAAAACTACATGAAAGAATTGTAAAGTTTTAAAAGTCGTTATCGTTTTTTGGAAAATTCAGTTTTCCCACATTATTCTATGACTCAATGGACTCATAGACCTCCATTGATTTCTCCCACTCGAATTAGGATATCCATCCTTGAGTATCTTCAATGGACTCATAGACCCTAAACTCTAATTATAAGACTCAAAATTAAAATTAAAATTATTACAAATTGCACCCATCCATGCTTAAAACAAGAATAGAATAAAACAAATTCTATGGCCATACTGGTTTCCGCATTCACATCACTGACATTCATATAATATTTAAGACTAACAATTCTATATGCATGATCATCCGGGAGATACTTTTGTCGACATCTCTATGTCACATTACGGACCTTAAGTCTTAATTTAAAGAATTCGACTAATGGTGCGTTCTGATTTTATCTTTTATGATTTCTAAAATCAAATTCAAGAAAAACTCTGTTTGGGCTTATGAAGAGCCCAGGTCATATTCGGAAAAATACGGTTCGACTCTTAACGATTTCCCAAATCAATATTAAGAAAAACCTGTTTCGGGCCTTCGGGTGGCCCAAAACAATTTCGGTAATATTTGGGTGGAATCGGAAGAAAATTTTGACTTTCGTCGGAAAAACTCCCACTCGGATCAAGACCCGTAAAATTTCGGCCCTTGGAACTAGGTCAAACTCGGAATGACCCGGGACAATCCTTGTTCAAGGCCCAAGACCCTAAGGTCAAGGTCCAACAAAGTGGTTCGGGCCAATGGAGGCCTAGGAAGTGCATAGGTCCGACCCAAGGCCAAATGCTCGGGCCGTGCCTTATCACGTCATGAACGAGACCAGACGCACCTCGGTCTCGGCCTGGACACAAGATGCGTCTAGCCTAAGTCCGAGTCTCATGGGATGTCTCGGATTAAGTCCGAGACTCTCTAGGTTGTCCGAGACGCATCCTAGATGCGTCTGGCCCTAGGCCATCTCGGTCCAAGACCGAGATGCTTAGGGCACCTAGATGCGTCTGGTGGAAGCTTTCAGTCGTCTCGAACCAAGTCTGAGACGCACATAGATTACCAAGAGCAACCCAGACGCGTCCTAGACACGTCTACTGGTTGCTTTGGACGCGTGTTCGCCGTCTCGAATCAAGTCCAAGAAGGTCTCGGTTGACCTGGACGCATCTGGGACGCGACCAGGAACCGCGTTTGTACGTTTCAAACTCTAAGTCTGGAACGGTCTCGGCCTGCACGGACGAGACGTGCACGCGGTCGAACGCGTCTAGGACGCGTCCCACGCAGATTTAGCAACTTCCAAAAAAAAAGTTTATTTTGCTTCTCAAGCAGCTAATTCCATCTTTTTAGTAACTTCTAAAAACTCAAAATTTGATTATCATCCAATTTACACAAATCAATGAAAATCAAAACTTTTGAAAACACTTTTCAATACCGAAATCAATCAAAATCGAATCTTTTGAAATTCTTTTCAATCATCAAGTTTGAAAATCAATTTATAACTTTTAGATCATATTCAAAACCATCAAATTGAAGTCTAAAACACTTTTAGACATAACTATCTATCTAATCAATCATGGATTAGTCTGAAACTTAGTAAAAGTTAGCTATTTGCGAGAGGCTCTGAAGCCACTGAAGGGTTATGATTCATACTAGTGTTCTAAGAGGAATCTCATGTCTAACACTAGCATTCCCAGGATCGTCATGCATAATTTAATAATTAACTAAGAGTTATGGGATTACCTTAATCATTAGTTTTTCCCTCGCACCTTTCCAATCGAATGCGAAGACCAAGAGTCCCACGTGTTGCTCCGCTACTCAAGACACCGAGTGATCTACTTGATCTCCCACCTTGTGTCTAGCTAGAACTTTAATTGTGGTTTGATATGAAGAACACATTCTTCTTCATTGACTAGTTAGATAGCTTGGGGATTAGCTCACTTTCTCTTCTCTACTTGATGTTGTAGAGTAAGAAAGCTTCTTGAGAAATTTCTCACCTTATTCAATTCCCTAAGAGACCTTATATACAGTTCTAAGTTAGAGTCCAACCCTAATTATATTCCTAAAAAGTCCCCTTTGAATAAGATTAAGGAAATAGTCGAAAATAGAAACTAGTTTCTATTTCCAGTTTCCTTAAGTTGTGGCCGTCCAAACCTACCCAAATTGGTCATATCTAACCGGCCCTATTAGGGGAACCGGCCAGCCAAGCCCGGCCCCGATCCGGGCCCAAAAGGTCTCCCCTTTGCCCCAGGCCCAAAACCCCTCTTTTGGGCGTTTTGTGCTATCTTTGCCTAACTTCTTTTAGACATATGAGACATGTTTATGAGACTCTCCCATGATTATATGTCTCTCCCACTAGTCATGTCATCCGATCAAATAGACATTCTTATGCGTAACCTAATGTAGGATCCGACCGAAGTTTGCCGCGAATTACTTCGTAATTCGACGATCGTAGTTGGTTTCTAGCTAAACACTACGACCCCTAAATCGTCCAGACTTGATGATCTTTATCATCAATTGTCCTATCCGACATATTGCTCGTATTGCATCTTTGGTCGAAGGACATCTCCTTCAGACATCTCCTTCACTTATGTGTCAGGCAGGCAGATCACAGATAGCATTATTATCAGCCAAGAACTAATTCACTGGTTCAAAAAGAATCATCGGGCCAAAAGCTATTTTGGGCTAAAATTGTACATGTCCAGAGCCTTTGATCGTATTGAATGGAGCTTTTTGGAAAAGATCATGGACAGGCTGGGTTTCTCGAATCACTAGATTCAACTCATTAAAACATGCCTTGCCACCTCCTCGATTGTTGTTCTCATAAATGGTCGCCCTGGTCCTACTTTTGAGGTCAGTCGCGGTATCTGTCAAAGGGACCCCATGCCCCCTTTTCTTTTCACGCTAGCAATGGAAGGCCTCAGCCGTCTGTTGAAGAATAATTCTAGGCAAAACCACTTCACAGGCTTCCCTATCCCAAACTCCACTATGGTCATCAAATACCTTTTATTCGCAGACGATTGTATTATTTTTGGCCAAAATACTGTGGATAATATCTATAACCTCAAACAGATACTAAATAATTTCTGTTCTGCCTCTAGCCAAATGATTAATTATGCGAAATCCACCATTTTCTTCTCCAAAATCTCTCACCCCAAATTCAAATGTATGATCATCCGCAGCCTCAAAGTCCGGCAATCGTCTACTCTAGATAAGTACCTAGGCACAAACCTCTTTATTGGCGTGAGGAAAATGCATGCCTTTTCCACTATTCTAAACCAAATTCAAACCAAACTTTCCAAGTGGCAGCCCACCCTCCTATCCCAAGCAGGCCACTCTGTTGTTATCTCCCAATAGCAGCGACCGCTTCCCGATACCAGATGCAATGCTTTGCCCTTCTAAAAGGCATAAGTAAGCGCATTGAAACCCTTCAACGGTCTTTTGGTAGGAAAAATCCAAAACCATCCACACCATCAAATGATCCTCCATATGCCTCCCCGTAAACTCGGAGATCTTGGTTTTCGTCTACCTCACCTTGATAACCAAGCCTTCCTTAGCAAGCTGGCCTGGCGCATGCGTAAGAACCCAAAACATCTTTGGGCCCAATTGTTCAAAGCTAAATACTTCCCTAACACCATCAATACTAGCCCATCTAAGCAAGCTCAATCCTGGCTTTGGAAATCTATCTACAAACACATCGACCAAGTTACAGCTTAATCTTCTGGGAGGTTAACAAAGGCACCTATCTCAATATCTGACTGGATTACTGGATTCCAGAGCATCCACCTCCTCTTCCAAATCCCATGAATGTCAACCTTGTCGGGGTCGCCCAACTCATCCATAATAACGAGTGGAACACGACCCTTATTAATACCTCCTTCCTTACAAATATTAGTAATGCAATTTTAAGTATCAACCTGCAGGTTAACGAACAAGACACTATCAGATGGCCACTTATACCTTCAGGTAACTACTCTATAAGCTCCATGTACCGGCATCTCAGAGAAACACAGAACACTAACCAGAATAATCAGATAGACTGGTACTTCGTATGGAACATAAATACGATCCCGATGATCAAACTAATTATGTGGGAATGTTGTACCAACAGTTTACCGGTCAAAAACAAAATTGGCAAATACATCAGCAATGATTGCAATTGCACATACTATAATAACACCTAAACACTATACCATGCTCTCCTACATTGATATTATGCTAGGTCAATTTGGTTTTATTTTAATGTCTGAACGGAAAATATTAACTCTGTTATTGATTGGATTTTACAGTGGAAGGATATAGAAATTAACATTGTTGATATATATGCTAAAATATTATGGTTCATCTAGAAGGCTCAATGGGAAAATGCTTTAATGAACAGATATAATCCCCAACACAGGTCACAAATCGGATCAAATTAAACCACTCCTACTGGACAACAGACATGCAATAAGTGTCGACACTTCTTTCAAGTGTTTGACAGAAATAGCAGGCATAGGCTGCATACTACACGACGCTCAAGCAAACTTCATAGCAGCTCTAATAGGTATAAGTAGAGGAAGAAATCTAGAAGAATGTGAATGTCAGGCTATTCTATGTGCTATCAGATGGGCCGCAAAACAACAAATCAGTTATCTTCACATTGAAAGTGATAACATCAACATCGTTAGTCACCTTCAACACCCTAGCAGGAACATACATTGCAATCCATCAGTCATATGAAAGAAATCCAAAGGCTCGTTGCGCAATTTAAAAACATTATCTTCTCCTATATCCCACGTATTGCGAACAGGCAGGCAAACTCCTTAGCCAAATGAGTGAAACGTCATAGAAAGAAACGCAATTGGAGCACCAAGCTGGCATTCCTCTTTGAGCCCCAATCAGTTTAGGAGTGGATTATAGTGGTTCATTCTAACCTTGTATTTTAACAAAAACAAGAAGGAAAAATTGTCATTTTATACCAGAATGGTTATTTTAACAACATAAAGTTAAAAAAGTCATCTTAACAACATTAGAGTTAAAAATTATTTTAGTAATATAAAATGGTAAAAATGTCATTTTGGTAAGCAAGAGTGAAATGTCATTTTCAAAAATATAAAGGTAGTGGATTTTAGGTGCAAAATCCTATTATTAGGAATCCAACTTTAAAATCATGCATCCGAACACACATAATTTGTTGTTTCAAAGTCGGTTTTGTTGAACTTAAATGTCTATTTTCGAATGAAAACCAAGAGTACCATGGACAACGAATTCACCCAGTGTAACTAAACCTCTTGTATATATCTTTTTTATGTGTGAGTCTAGGAGACTTCAAAGGTGAGTCTATGCCAACTCTTTTATATGGTCTAGAAAGAAAGATGATTCAATGGTTTATTTTATTTTTGGCATAAAGCAAATTCGCCCTTATATGGGTTGAAAGGCCATAATTTTCAACTTTTGCCTTAGTCCATCCATTTTGGGTGGTTGTTGATTGAGAGAATACTACTAAGTGATATGTATCGCGTTATTCTTTGGGGCAAAAAAGTGAAAAAGTAATTATCATTATTTTTCGGAGGATGATATTATTTTTATTGAGTTGTTATACAACCCATCAATGTAATCCACTTGTTAGAGTACTTGAAACTTGGGGTATTTGGTGTGAAAAATTATTCAACACAGATCATTCATTCACTTAATGATCATAGCTTCTTAAGTAGTGACTTGTCTAACGGATGGACTAAACTAATTGATAGTTTAACATTTCTTTAAGTTTACTTGCTTTTTTATGTGAAACATTTTTTGAGATTCATCTTATACGATACTTCAACTAGATTTTCTCTATTTTTAATTATATACTATTTTTTTGTTGATTGATGTTAAAAATAGTAATGTTGACATAAATGGCTTTAGTACTACTTTAGTGTGAATATTAGGGCCTAAGTACAGAAGTTTGTCGATGACTACCTCCCATGTTGACCCAGCCATGTCATCGCTCCATTCTGCGTGGAGGTTTTGGAGGAAGAGGGTTAGGGTATTTCTTCTTTGTGCCTTTGACCTTTTGATCTCTATCTTTCATTATTCTTCATCCTTATCTTACTTATGCGATACTCTAATATCGTGATCTTATAGTGGATTCATTCTTTAGATTGATTTTATTCTTAAACTTTTCAATTTTATAACAAACTTTTT
>BEHA01000721.1:148056-158102 GCA_002897215.1 Eschscholzia californica subsp. californica
CCCCTTTTTTATATTCAAAGGTTTGGAATACTGTGTCTGCGTGTCATATCTTTCTATTTTACTTAATACTGAAAATAAGTAAAAAAAAAAAAGGTCCATGGGTATATAGACCAAAATAATGTTCAAAAAAAGTTTATAATCCAATCTTCCCAAAATACTGTGTCTGCGTTTTGGAAAGATAGATTTGGGCGTGATTTGGGGGATTTATTAGCAAAAAATGGATTGAAACAAATCATAATTTCTCTCTCTTCTAAACAGATTTGGAAATCAAATTTCTTCTTTCCTATTATCCGAACCAATCAGAAACCAAAATTCTAACCAAAACAAAACGTCATTACCACGGATATTTCCAAATCAATTTTCTCTCTCTTATTTACGGATTTGGAAACCAAATCAATTTTATCTATCTTAATATGTAAATTTTTTTTTTCGATTCAAATCAATTTTCTCTCACTTAACTTTCAGATTTGGAAAGAATATATTTTTTGGGATCAATTTAGCATGATTTGGGGGTTAATATACAAAACATATATATCACTTTCTCTCACTTAACTTTCAGATTTGGAAATAGTATATTTTTTTAGGAACATTAAAGCAGCATTTGTTTTCGTTTTTACTCATACATAAATATACATCGAATACAAATTATGAAACAAATACGTAAATTATGTGTTATTTATGACGAGGAAACCATCATTTGTCATGTATACACCGTAATTTATCAATTGTATGTGGGTCTTGTTTAATAAATTACACATAATTTCTTTTACATTACACATCGTTTACATTCTGTTACAAAAAAAACGTACAAAATCTTCTCTCGTTAAAAAATGGTGCTCATCCATGTACTCTCCATTTGTAGTCTTGAGCAGGACAAACAACAGTTACACTATATTGTCGAAGAGTATATCCAAATGTTTTTGCACCACCAGGAACACAACTGACCAACTTCAGTAAATATTTTATCCGACCCATCAGGATTTAGTTTCGTTAACTTACTTTGATTTGATGATTATGTTTGAAATTTCATCTGTTATATCAAATCTACACACATAAATACACATACATTAAAAAAAAAAATCATATATTGTATTATAAACTACATGTACAGTTCCGTAAATTATGTATAATGTTTGTCAAATTTTGACAATATTTGAAGGTTTTGAGTGATTTGGTAAGCTTAACAAGGCTACTATTTTGTGTGAAAAGTACGTGTAATGGTAAAAAAAATAATGCATAATTTATGTGCACTTATACGATGTTTTAGAATTTATTATAAATTATATATAATGTATAAAAAATTACGCGTATTTTACATTCTCTTATAAAAACATGGTTCGGAAGATGTTTGCGTAATGTACTAGAAAGTATGGAAATTTACTGTAAATTACCTATATTGTATATTCTGTTATGATAAACGTACGGAATAACACCTGGTTCATAAAATTGTACGAAACCAAAGATCTGAGGTGAAGAAATATCAGAAAATCAAGAAGCTTAAACCTAAATCTAATGAAAAATGATATCGTAATCGGATGAAAACAAAACATAATCGATTTGAAGGAATAAGTAAAGAAGGATTAAACATCAATATTATAAACAGTTATGAATATCTTAGAGAGAGAAAATAAACAGCAAATCGAGTATGTTAATGAAATAGTAATCAAATCTTTGAGATCAAAATCAAAATCATATATGTTTAACTTTAGAGAGAGAGAATCTGTTTGAATACTGAAAAGTAATATTAAATCTTATTAATGGTACGAACAAAGACTTCTGAAAATGTAGTTTATCTTGATGAACGATGAAGGTGTTTATAGCTGCTCTAATGAAGATGAAACAAGATTTCTGATATTAATGGAGGATTATCAGATGATTCGGATTTAGAGAGAGATAAAATAAACAGTTTCGGTTTTTGAAGATAATGAAGATAGAGGTTACTTTTGTTAGAAACGTGATTGGAGAGAGAAGGTGAGAGATAAAAATGGAAAAAAATATTTGGGGATTTTGAAGGTAAATCTGTTTTTATATATTAGGAAGGTTAGTTTAGGTATTAAGATTAGTATTGTATTATAGGGATTTGTGTTTTCTCTCGAGATGGAAACAAATGGACTAGATATCCATTCAACTTAATATTTTGGTTTTTAAACCCTTTACGAGATTAGAGAGGACTAAAACTATGATTAAGGCCCGTTTTTTGGTCTATACGCTCAAAAATTAAAAAAAAACATTTAATAATTATTATTCAGGTCAAAAATCATACAATGACTAAAATACTTTTTTGTCAATTCGTGTAACTAATTTTTTTATTTTCTCTTTAATTTTTAAATATACCTAATTTTATTCTTCAGATGTCAGATATCTATCAAAATTGGATATTTAAAAATGATTTTACATTATTTTTTTGACAAGATCCACTTTCTTTTCTTCAAAAAATAAATCGCAGATAAAACAACGTTTCTTTACTGTTTTTTGTTCTCCAAACTGAGTTTGCATTCGCAATATTGCAAACTCAGTTTGAATTTGTATTTTGCAAACTGAGTTTGCACAAGTTTATAGTTGCAAATTCGATTTACAAACTCGATCTCAATCAAGTTGCACCTGCAACCTAGATCTAAGACTTAATGGGATGACAAACTAGATCTGAAGAAGAATCGAAGAAGAAAAAGAACCGAAGAATAGGAAGGAGAATGTCTTAGGCACCAGATTCTAGCAGCCATGATTAACCTCAAAGAAGCCCCAGTTCTCACAATTAAGCATCATAAATGATATCCACGGTGATTGATCTCTTGTCACCATTGAGATTCTCCACGTTAATGACAGAGAAGGATGTCATTCAAAAGATCTCTCCACAAAATCGAAAACCCTCGAGGAGGGTTTCTGAAATCCTCGAGGAGGGTTTCTGAAATCCTCGAGGAAGGTTTCTGAAATCCTCCTAGAGGTATATGGTTCCTGGAATAATGAGAGAGATGCAGCTAAAGAGAGGTTTATAGAGAGAGATAACAAAATATATACAATGAGAGAAAGAGAAAGCTAATGTCAGGGATAGATAGATCTAAAGACATAGATCTAGAGAGAGAGAGAAACAATGAGACAGAGCGACAGAGAGAGAGAGAGAGAGAGAGGGAGAGAGAGAGAGAGAGAAAGGGAGAGAGAGAGAGAGAGAAAAAGGGTGTGAGAGGAGGTCGGTCTGAATTGGTGGTCTGTGGTCGGGAATGTTGGTAGTGGTCGGAAATTGTGGAGAGAGTGAAGATGAAAATTAGGGGGCAATTTTCAATCAAAGAGATAAATATGCTTCCCAAGTCAATATAGACTCGTGACTATGTCTTTATGCCCTAGAGTTTTTACTTTACGCCTCAAAGCCACGACTAAGAAAAATTAAGACCTCCGTTAATGAAGGTCCTAAAAAATACAATGAGTCTAGGGAGCCCGTCATTTGGGGACTCCCTATGACCCGTCCAACCCAAATGGACTAAAAGACAAAGAAAATCTAGAGAGAGAAAGGGTTTTGGTTATTGTCTTTTAGTCCATTTGGGTTGGGCGGGTCATAAGGAGTCCCCAACAAATGGGCTCCCTAGACTTATTGTAAAAAAATATAAGAGAACATAGAGAGGAAGAAAATGAAAATGAATCTGAACTTAAGCAGAGAGAAAACACAATATAAGACAAGATAAAGATAAATGTAATTTAAAAATAGTAACTTTCAAGAGTTATAACTTTCCTTAAGACAAAAATTTTAAACCACTTAATTAAACATTTTTCAGTAAATTAGGAGGCTATGCAGGGAAAAGAGTCACAACTAATGGGCCAATTAAAGAAGTAACTATTTTTTAAATAGGATTTCCTTTCTGAGAAAGAACACTAAAAGATAAGAAATTAGGGAGCGACTAAAAACATCTGTTGAACATGTTGTTAGTCCCCGGTGGTGGAAATTGACCGAGGTCAATCTCTTTTGACAACAAAATCTGTTGGCACCCACTGAAATTGTTGAATAAGGATTGACCCCTCTGAAACTGTCTATTAAGGCTTTAGGTTGAAGGATCTGATTTCTCAGGTGGACACCAACTTATCATATCGCTTTTGGTTGTTTATTACAAATGTGGTTTACTTTATTATAACGGTCACAACTTGAATATTTATTATGAATACCTTTATATGTTGTGGGGTTGTCCATTTGTGTTGGTAGCTCTTAAAACTGTCTATTACGGCTTTAGAGGTTTCGAAATCTACTTGTTGGGGTCTGACCCAACATATTATTTTTCAGGATAAGAAAATCGGAAAATGTCACCTGCTTGAGTGGTAGTTAGCCTTGAAAGAGTTTTCTTAGTAGTCTTCTTTCTTTCTTTAGGTAGTTATTTGGAGTTGCATCTCCTAAGTACTTATTTTTGCTTTTATTTGATCTTGGCCGACATATGTGTCAATGATTTGGAGACATCATGTGAGTTTTGAAAACTCGGTAAGATTTCGTTAGTTGATTTATTGTTACTATGGAGCTTCATGTTCGATGTTATGTGTATCATTGATGAATATATCGCCTATGTTCACTGTTCTACGGAGAAATGCTTTAAGTTTAGGTTTTCATGGCGGCCGACGTGAAAATCTGAATTTGAGACGTTACAGAAAAGAAAGAGAAGGGGAAGAACAAGAACAAGTGAAAAAAAAAGCATTGGGCGAGTGCCTCCCTAGTAGGTGCCCAATTCGTACCGGGTGCCTACAGAGAGGTCGGGGACTAACATCACTTTTAGCAGGTGCTATTAGCCACTCATAAGAAATTAACATGTTTCCCCACACTCCAATTATGTAATACGAGGGTATAGCCCATGCCCGTAGGGCAAGGAAATTTCTATATGCAGGTTACGCGGTTATTGGAAATGCTTCGGTTATTTACAGAAATTCAAGTAGTAAAATATAGGTTAAAAATAATAAATTGTAATTTCTAAAAGAATAATAATGGAGATATATTGGGTTGTTTGAAGAGAAAAAAAGAGGAAAGAGGGAAATCTAATCGTGTTTTCTAAGAGAGGGACTAATAATCTGAGAAGTGACAGGAAGTGTGTAGTTATTTTGACTTTTAAATTTTTATCTTTTGGAGACTCTTTAAAAATAAGAGTTATTTCCCAAAAGGACCCCTACTTTATGACCAGCTTCTGACCTATCCCCCTACTTTATCAAAAATACCCAGACGACCCCTTTTTTTCGTTATCGTCAAATATTCGTTAAGTTTTTTTCTCTCTCCTCCATCTCATCACCTCTCTCTACCAAGTCATCTCTCTCGTCACCTCATCATCTTCCTCGATAAGGCAGCCGGTCGGTCAATATTTCGGTGATTGACCGGTGACCTTCATACTTAAGAAAAAAAATTTCCCCCTCTCTCTCTCTCCACTAAGGTTTTGGTTTCCCTAAACCCTAGATTTATTGAATCTTCAACAGATCTAGGGTTTGGGGAAACCCAAATTAGATCTAGGGTTTCTCCAAACGCTAGTGGAGAGAGAGAAATTTTTTTTAAGTATTAAGGTCGCCGGCGGTCGCCGAAAATTTTGACCGACCGGCGACTTTATCCGAGAAGATGATGGGGTAGCGAGAAAGATGACTTGGCAGAGAGAGGTGATGAGATGGAGGAGAGAGAGAAAAAAACTTAACAGACATTTAACGGTAACGAAAGAAGAGGCCATCTAGGTATATTTTTTTATAAAGTAGGGGGCTACGCGGGAAGCTGGTCATAAAGTAGGGGGCTTTTGAGAAATAATCTTAAAAAGAACAGTTAAGATTCATAAATAAGAAATGAACGTCCGAGATTTATAGATGCAAGTTATGACATGACAAAAAAACTTATGTCATTTGTTATATAGATATTTCGTTTATGCAAACATCACTTTGAAGTTGTATCGACTCAATTTTAATGAAAATGTCTACTTATTAGGGTTAACCCCCTATTTTGACCAATGTGTGCAATTACGAAATACACTTTTTGAGTGTTGGACAGGAGATGCTCTAGGCAGTAAGACCGTGGGTGGGAGGCGGATTGCTCGTCCCCCATGCACCTTTTCAAAAGCATTTTTGTTTTATTTACTATTTAATCTTTCACATATTCTCATCAAAATCACATTCTTTTTGTGTTTTAAATAACGATTTCTTTGTTTTTTTTATAATTATTAAATTCATATACCGGAGCACTAAGCACTTAACAGGACAAGTTCTGTAACATTTTCACTTCCACCCTTTGTCGCAATTCATTTGCGATCGTTTGTCGGATTAGCAGGGTATTTATACTCGGGTTATGACGGCGATCCCATTTACCAGGTGTCTGACCTGATTCTACTAGGTAGAACTCAAGCGGATATGGTCTCTGTACATGGAGAATGCTGGCGGGATACCTCGGAATCATCTTTTGATTCCATCTTGCAGACACCGTTGTTTCTTATTGGAACTATAGGTGCTTGTTTAATCCATCTTCAATGTTACAGGAAGTTAGGTAAAAGTTTCATCATTCAACCAACCAGAAGGACAGGTACTAGTTTCATCTTTCAATTAATCGGAAGGACTCTCAAGACCAATTGCCATATCATCCTCTTGAAGAGTTGTAGGGCTTATAAGCTACAAAATGAAGGAAACATCACTAAACGAAGCTTTTTTGTGCAATTCCTCTTTTCGGTTTTATGTCGTTGTACTTTGTTTACCTTCATGTTTGTTTTTATTTTAGATATTGTAAAAGACTCTTAAGTTAATGTATTTGCTTTCAACAAAAAAAAAAGCACTTAACAGGACAAGATTCTTATACCTACTTTTTTTTTTTGATGAGAGATTCTTATACCTACTAAAAAATAACTGCGAAAAGCTAAGATTAAATTCTTTTAGTTTTTTTTTTTTTTGTTGAAACATTAAATTCTTTTAGTTGTTAACAAAAAAATCAAAATATTTAAGTGACCAGTTCACATAGATTTATTTATTAGAAAGATTTCTTTTTGGTCAACCAATGTAATTATGGAAATTTAGGACCACCAAAAAGTGTAAATATCTCCTAATGTGAAAAAACAAAAAAATATAAAGACAAAGAAAAGTTGTTCAACTTTTCCTTTTTCTTTTGCTAATTTTATTTTATTGTTCTGTTTCCCAATAATCTTCACCTAATCAAAGAATTTTAATTTTCGTCAAAAACTCTTGGCGGGAGCTGTAAGAAATTTAGTCTTCCACCTTAGATCTCAAGGGTTACAATTAAAAAAAAAACTTAGTAGGTTCTGTCAGTTACAAATAAGCATATGTAACGGTTTTTCTTCATTTGAAACGTCTTATAACCGTTACAAAAGTACTGTACTTTGTAGTGTTTATTCTCTACTGTAAGCATCTTTCGTTTATTATATGATATTAGAAGATGATAAAGACCGTCCTTAGTTGTTCCTCGAAAAAAAAACTCTCTCCCTATGCTGATCCACAATACATAACTCATAAAAAAAAATATAAAATAGATTGTATTGTCATGAGCAAATCATCGTATCGAAAACAGACTATTTATGATAGACGACATACATCAAATATTATGCAACTGAAGTGAACGAGATGAGATGCATAAAACAAAAGAATGAATATGAGTTATATTAAAACTATGTAGTTGCCAATTTTCATGGCACCTGATCTAGAATATCCAGAATGTCTGGCCATATTTGAGTGGGGTTCCCCCTTATTTGTGTATTGATTTTGGGCTTTCCACGCATTCTTTCAAATACGGGAGGATAATTTAAAAACTCAATACAATAGAATTTTTTAGTGGTCTTTTTCCTAATCGCCTACAAATTTTTTATCTTGGTTGATTTCGAAGGCATTTTGGATTTGATTGGACATCGGGTTAAACCCAATACTCAAATCAAGGTGGGTTCCATGTTCTTCATCTATACCAAGAAATTTCTTCTATAAAGAATGATGCCTCTTCAAATAGCTTGCATTAATGAAATCAGAAACTCTAAACATAATAATCTCAACGCCTCTTTTGGATTTGGTAGGAGAACCCTCCATGGTCATTTGCTTGTTAGCCTTGGGTTGTTGGAATGGTGGTGATTGGGGATGGTAGTGGGACGGAAGTTGTGGTAAAGGTGATGAAAAGATGAAGATTAGGGAGCAAAATTCAACCAAGTGAATTTTGGGTATAAACAATAAATATATCCCCCTAAATCAATTTTGATTTACTAAACCTTTATGTCCTGGAGAATTTTCTTTATGTCCTAAAACCATGACCTTTAAAGAAGTATTCAAATTTTGAATGAGTTGTCCTCTTGCTCTAGTTCATACATGATTAACTCTCAAGTGTTGAAGCATGTGACGTTCAAGAAACTATTAAATAAATAGGTTAAATAGGTAGCAGCGAAAGGAAGCTTAATACATGTTTACCATAGGCTTATGAATTATTACGTGAAGCTTCACTCAGTAAGAAATTTTATGGATAATGTTACTCGTACTTCAAAAAAATAGTTTGGGTGCGTCTATAGACGACCCTCCCTTTTTTTACTTTTGGAGCTCTCTCATTCTTAGCGCCCCCATAGATTAGGGTAATCCGAGAGCATTATAATGGCCCTGCATTGAACAATACAAATTCAGGCTAGTCCGAGACCCACGAGAATGCCAAGAGAGGGAATGACCAAGATGAAAAAGACGGGGCCCCTTTGGAGGCACCCAAATAGTTCTTTTTCTAGTTAACTCCCATAAAAGCAGCACTTCAATCAGAAAAAAGTTCATTTTCAAATTCCAACGACATACAAACAAAGGGAATCCCATCACCATGTATAATCATATCTTAGAAATGAATTCTAGCATCAAGAGTTTGGGCTATATGTAAAGGGGGTTTAAGTGGGATCGTATAGGCGTATAGCTTCGACCTTAAACAAAACCTCAAACCTATTGGACTTGGGCCTAAACATTAAAAACAAAGCCGATACCAATGACAATTGAAGCTTCAATCGTCACAAACGGTACGAGTTTCGAAGATGACTCCCAAACTTGAAAGCGAGCTCAAACCTAACTAAGTGTGAGCTAGTGGAGTCTTTAACAGGGCGAAAACCCCGTTTCTATCCGGTTTAGTGGTGTGTATTAGAAGTTGAGGCAATATCAACATCTACCCACTACCCAGTAAGCCAGTACCAAGGGATTGAATAATCACAGTTCATGGAGGTGGTAATTGAGTTGAGAGCGCCTTTAGCAAAAGCGACTGCCTTCAGAAAAAAATGAAGTGCCTTTAAACTTCCGAACTGAGAGAAATAATTAAGGTCAACGGAGTTTCTCTCTCCATTGAATGGTAGGTGCATTTTCCGTAGTTGAAGGAGATTAATGGTCAAATCTGTGTCTGCCTCAACCTCCCAGCACTTCGCGCGTCAATTATTTTCCAAACAAATCTTAACCGCACGATCTCCACTGAGATCAATTAATTAAGTCTTAATGTAAATCAAGGGTATACAGAATTTTGGAGGGATGTTTTTCACGCATTTTCTGCGGGACCCATAATTCATTACTATAAAAATCACGCGCTATCTTCTCTCATCCTTTTCCTCCCCTCTCTCTCTTTCTCCGTTTCTTTCCATTAATGGATTGATTATGTTGTCATCCCAACAGAAAAACTAGGGTTTCTTCTCACATTTTGTCTGAATCAATTTTCGGAATTGAGAGAGATAGAGAGAGAGAGAGAGATAGAGAGAGAGAGAGAGAGAGAGGGAGATAGGCGAAATATAGAAGACGCAATGGTGACATTAGAATCTCTTGATCCTTTTCTTTTCTCTGCGAGCGAGTTTTGTTGTAGTTCTATTGCTGTCTTCATCCAGATCCAGGTAATATCTAGAATCTAGATTATTGAAGTTTTATTCTTATTTGAAGATTTGATTTACTATAGTTTGATATTAATTTGATTAGAAACTTGATGATTTTGTGGTACATTAGGTAAATTTTTTGAAAAGGTCATATGTGCAAGTTTCAAAGTAAGAACACCATAGCATGGAGGGTGGAACCTCTGTTCACATTAGTTTAGGTGGTGAAATATATCATGTCTTCATTGCTTCTTCAGAGATATA
>BEHA01000721.1:158952-199483 GCA_002897215.1 Eschscholzia californica subsp. californica
AATTTACCGAGAGTATCAGTTGTCATGCCTCTGAAGGGGTTTGGAGAACACAATCTACAGAATTGGACAAGTCAGGTTAAATGTTTGAGATATATATTTCTTTGGCTTATGTGAGTTTCATTGAACAACTCGCGAAAGATATTTGAGAAAAGACAAAGCACGGTCCTAAAAATACCATATATACATTTTGAAACGTCAACCCGGAATTCATTATTTGAACCCACCTTCAAACTTTATTTCCTAGATCTACTTATCAGGCATTGTGATTATCTTTTGCAGATTACATCTCTGTATGGTGGTCCTCTAGAATTTCTTTTTGTCGTTGAAAGTACAGAAGATCCTGCGTATAAAGCTGTATGTATGCTGCTTGATGATTATAAGGTAAATATCTTATTATATGCTTTGTAAGACTGGTAAACATATGATAGAATCACACTTTATTGTGATGTTCAGGCTAGGTCCATGGTTTGGAAGTAATTTTTTCCGTATTTCCATGATACATGTGAACCATCGATTATAGTTTAATCTTTGTCTTATTGGTTGTAATTGTTTCAGGATAATATTGATGCACAGATTGTTGTAGCTGGCTTGTCAACAACATGCAGTCAGAAAATCCACAATCAGTTAGTATGTAAAGTGTCTACACCTTATAACCTAATGTATTTTCGAATGAAAAACCAAAGCCTCATCTTTAATTGAACAATAACACTGATAAATGTGCATTGTAAATATCTATATGAAAGTTACCCAACTCTTTGTGATATACATTGTTATGTTACAATGTGAGAAAACAATACGATTCTCACTATTTCGTATTTTACAAAGCATCCCCTGACTACTGTTTTGACTCAACAAAATCTTTTTTCAATGGCCAGGCTGGTGTTGAGACAATGCATAAAGATAGCAAATATGTGTTGTTTCTGGATGATGATGTCAGACTGCATCCTGGATCCATTGGAGCCCTCACGAGAGAGATGGAAAAAAATCCTGATGTATGGCTCATTTCTTACTTCTATTCTTTTCCTAAGTGTACGAATTATTGTTCTGTTACTTGTATTCTCATGACTCTGAAACTCGCTAAATCTTGGATCCTGAAACATATATGCAGTTCATTTCCCTTTTGACTTAAACTTTCTCCCCATTCATGTGCAGATATTCATTCAAACTGGATACCCTTTGGATTTACCTTCTGGGACTTTTGGAAGTTATTGTATTTATGAATATCATATGGTATGGTTACGTTTCAATTAGTTTGATCTTATCCTCTTCTAGTCTACTTGACAATTACGATGTTTGTTAGAATTCTACTCTAGTTATACTCGATGAATAAAATTTCGAAATATTTTGGCCGAAATGACCAAAATATTTCAATTTCTATGCCAACCAAAGTTCCCACCGAAACCGAATAAAAAATTACTATCTCTTAAATATGCTTGATCCGGGAATTAAGTTTCGAAATATTTCGGTCGAATTGACCGAAGTATAATCCATTTCCATGCCCACCGAAATTTCCACTGAAACCGAAATTTCATTCCTTGATTATACTACATAAAGCTGTTCCTTAAAGCAAATGAATTGTTTTGGATGATTTTCAGCCGTGCTCAATGGGTTTCGCTACTGGTGGGAAAACATTCTTTTTGTGGGGAGGATGCATGATGGTAAGGTCTCCCCAATCTCTCTAGTTATAGCTACAAAGGGCTGATCTCAAATTTTTGTTCTTAATCTCTAAGTTTATATTTTCAGATGCATGCAGATGACTTCAGAAAGGATCTCTACGGTGTGGTCAGTGGACTTCGAGATGGTGGATACTCTGATGATATGACCCTTGCAGCAATAGCGGGTACATTTTCTAATCTTGTGTTGGCTATTCTAGTTAACTTGGAGGTATCTCTACTGCTTTGGACAACTAGGTAACTTTATAATTGCACTAGTCGAGGGGAACACTAAGTGATATTAAGCCTAGTGGCGACTAATTGGAGGTCTCTTCCAGATCTCCACAAGGATCAGTGATAAGAGATTAGTAAGTAGGGTCCCTTTTAAAGAAATCATAACTGATTAAAATTTACTATCCTGGAAATTTTATAAATAGTAAGGTAGCTAAAGCCTAAAGTCCTCCGATATTATTTCTGTAGTAGGCCAATTCTTTTTGTGGCTGTGGACCAAGTTGTCATTAGAACTCATTATCCAGCATGTTCCATAGTTAGAACAGACGAACAGTACTTGTTCGTTACCTTTACCTTTCAAATTTTGATACTTTTACACCTTAAAAATAATGTTTGATCAACTTGTCCGTTATTAGGCGCACATAAGAGGCTGATTACATCACCACCAGTTGCTGTCTTTCCCCACCCTCTTGCAAGTGATCTCAGTTTCCCGAGGTTAGTAGTTTCAGGTTTTTGTTCAGACACTATCTGCATCTCTCTTGTCTAATTATTATCTTTTTTATACTTGTAGGTACTGGAATTACTTAAGGAAGCAAACATTTGTTCTGGAATCATACATATCAAAAGTTAACTGGATAATGAATCGGGCACTATTTACTGTTCACTTCTACTTATCATGGGGATTTGTTGCCCCGTACTTTATGGCGATGATCCATATTGCAGCAGCACTACGACTATATTTTACAGGGTATTCCATTGAGGAACAGGTTACTTCTGGTGGTGAGCTCACGGCTTTCCCTTTCTTAGAAATACTTCTTTCCCTAGAGTCTTACTCAGAGTTTGACTCAGAAGCTAACAGGACATCATCTGACACAAACTTTTATCAATGTTCGAAAATCTCAATGATTTAAACTCAAAAATATAAATTGGGCCGTCAATATATCGAGTAACACTCTGAGTAAAACTCTAAGTAATTGTAGCACTCACCTTCCTTTTTAGTTAGGATCGATCCTTAGAGATTCCTTATATCGGGATTTCCTCTAAGAACAATTGATGTAACCTCTAATTTCATGTTACACACTGGTTTCACCCAACAGAGGGGTTGAGTTGATGAAATAGCGATTGTTACGGTACTTGTCTATGAACATGATTTCATCTTGTGTAGATTGTCCTGACTCATCATTGTGAGTCTTTAAACCTCATTGAAGGTTGTTGACTATCAATATTAAGAAGATGAACCTTTTCAAAGGATCATCTCCATGTGCGTTAGCTGACCTCTATCTATATACAAAAAATATCTGTTTGCTGCATTAATTGCTCTACCATCAAATGTTATGCCAGATCTGAATGAGCCCTAGAATTACCCGGAGCAGAAACAAATGAGATGGCTTATGAAAATTATCCTCATGAACTACTCTGTTTTGCACAGGTTTGGTGTTAGCCGGATTTTTAGCGATATGCACTTTCATAGAACTCCTCTCTATGTGGAACCTGACAAAGGTGGAGATTCAACTCTGCAACTACTTATCTCCAGAGGGGCCTCCAGTCTCTCTTGGTTCTTATAATTGGGTACTTGTAAGTATCTCCGAACAAAACTTGAACGTACTGAAACCATATCAACTCTGTAGAAATATTTCATAACATAAAGTTATATTGACAATGTACGCATTGTTATATAACAATTTTATACTTGTAAGGAAATAATATTTGTCTGAGCAGATCTTTCTTGCAATGCTGGTGGATAATTTCTTATACCCTATCTCCGCAATAAAATCACACTTTTCTCAGTCTATTAATTGGTCTGGTGTTCGATACCACCTGAAAAATGGGAAGATCAGCAAGGTATATTTTAAAGAACCCCTTCTTTTATTAACTCTTTCTTAAACACTTAAGTATGTGATTTCATTGTCATGTTTATTACTGGAAAGACCACAAACCAGCATGGGTTACTGAAGTCTTAATTGATTTTATCATTGTTAAAAAATAATTAATTTTATCATACAGATCGATCGAAAAAAAGAGTCCGATTTCAAGTATTCCGATTTAGGAGGAAAATATCTTTATGGGCACAAAGAAGTTTCGTCAAAGACCTCATTTCTCAATTATTTGACAAGAAGTTTGGTGCACCGGCATCAACACAAGAAAGCCGATCCTTAGAGAACTGAACAACAAACATGAGGTGAATCATTTTCTCCTCCCTGACCATATCCTCTAATTTTTCTATTTTACTTTCTAGGGTATTTTTCTGTAGTAGTATCTCCATTCGGTCGATTTGATTCTCTCAGTTGCAATTCAAGATTTTTCTCAGTTGATCTTCGTAACGCCATAATTTTTTGTAATGCCACAAGTATGATTTAACAGTTTCATTTTAGATATCGGGTTCTGTTGATTTCGCTATGTAAGGTAGCTCAAACTACATTTTATTCAATGAATATACCTAATTACCTACTGTTTTCACTCTCTACTTATTGCTAGTCATCTGTTTCTTCTTGTGTTTTTACTACATACAGAGTCATAGACTGTTACGGCACTTGACAAAAACTAAACCCAATATCGACTTCATCTTGAATTTGGTTGGTCAAGTGTGGCCCATTTTCAAACCCGAGCCAGTTTTGGTTATGGACCCACTAGGAAAACAATAGGAACATGATGCAATTAAGAAGGAACTAAGAAAACAAACATAATACACATAACAAGCTAATACTATTATATTTCTTTTGTTACACACTCATTTTCTGATAGGTTAGGATGCTTCGAACCGATAAATCTGTTCTTTTTTCACTCTCTAGAAAAGCCAATAACAAAGACAACACAGAAAAATAACATAATAGGAGATAGCTAGAGAGAGTATACATCAAGGTTGTAAATAAACTATGAAAGCAAAAAAAAGTAGGTTTAGTTATGTTTTAGATTTTTCATATAGAAGCCCTAATCTTCCTTACGCCGTTGTAGATTCAACTGGCATCTTTTCTTGCTTGCTACTACCAACTGAGAAGAAACGAAAAAAAAAAATCATAAGTAACAAGTTATGTGAAAAGAAGGAAGAATTTGTTAGGTGTAAACTCACCGCATAATTCAGATACTTCAGAGCTCTTTAAAACTCGCAACCTTTTCACCGTAGAGACGAACATACTAGAAAACATAGAATTTGAAGTCAGAACTTCGGTCTACAAGTAACTACCTCGACAATTCTCACTCGAAGTTCTTACTTTAGTAAGATTTGGATCAAACCAGATATAGTTTAACTTGTATAAACAATTCATAAACTAGTAAAGATTTACTTGAAGTATAGGGATAGTTAAAGAAACTTGAGTAAATAAAGGTTGATCAACAATTAGAAAAGAGATAGAATTCAAGCAACACTAATATTTTCAACTCTAAACGTTGACGATTAGAAAAACATAGGTTCAGACAGTAAGTTCACAAAGTTATAATAAATCGAAAAATTACTGAAGGTTGGATGAAATGAATACTAGAATTAAGTAGTGGGAAAAGGCTTACTCCCAAGGGACATCACCAACAAGCATCCTGTCTCCTTCATTATCCTCATAAACCAGAGTATATTCTCCACTTTCATCTAATAAACCTGTAATTGCCTCGATAACAACTTTCTCCGTTTGGATATCGGAAGCAGCAGTTTCTCTTTGAGCTAAAAACACACAAATAACACAAGCAAATCCTATATGTTATATAACCGAAAAGCTAAAGGTTCTAAACTAATACTAACATAAAAAATCTAAGACCCATTTCTAGAACAAACCCATTAGGAAATGGATCCTAATGGAGATTTTGGATCTAGGAAATGATTCTTTGGTCGATATGAGTTGGAATTATGAATTATCAGAGTCAAGTATGTTAGTTTTCGAGCAAGTCGAAGAAATGCATCCTTCGGGTATAATTCAGCACACATATAATACATATTTCATTTTATAGTTGATGTCATTTGAATATAAGATTGATTGATGAAAACCTGCAAGAAGAGTTCGAAAGAGTTCATCAACTGTAGAGGAGAGTTTTTCATAACTATCATATGTTCTTAGATCCACTTTTCTTCCAATGGGTACACCATCCATGTTGATCTTCACAAAGAAACTTTTCCTGCAATTTTCTTGGTTTTCTTCAACCTTGGGTAAATCTCCATTTTCTGATTCAGTAGTTGGTTTCGAAGGACTGTTGTTTGAAAGACTCTTTTTCCTGAATGAACGGATTGGTGGCCACCCAACAACTGAAGCAGGAGCTGTTCTGTAATTTGGGTTTTTTTTTCAGAGTGAGTAAAACAAACAAAACTACAAATCAGAATATAAAAGAATCAAAATCCAAAAGAAAAATCTCTATCAAGTTTAAAGGAGAAGACAAAGGAATAAGCTTTACAGTGTTATTTCAGATGATAGGAACAATGAACAGAGAATATGATTATTCCCTTTAGAAGCAAAAAAAGGAAGGAATCAAATACAAAATGCCAAAATAAACAGCTTTTTAAGAGAGATAGACAGAGAGATACCCAAAATCAACAAGATCATAAAATTGAATGAATTGGGGGAGGAAAAGTAAGAATACCTTTTCTGAGAATTGTTGGTAGCAGCTGTATTTGCAGGAGAATCAGAAGTTAGAAAACATGCTTTCTTTTGTGTGTGATTCTTCTGCAACTCTACTGTTTCTTTTGCTTTTCCATTAAAATTTTGTGGGTTAGTTTGAAACTGAGCATAAGAAAGATTATTACTATTATACTGATGAAATTGTTGTTGGGTTTTGATTTGGGAAGTTGAAGGAGATGGTAAAGAACTTGAACACCATGAATGAGAAAAAACAGAACCACCACCACCTTGATGGGTTTCCATGGATGAAAAAAGGTTATGATTCTGATTTTTGTTGTGGGTATTTGAAGTCATGGAAGAAAAACCCTCAAAAGAGGGATCATCAACTTTTTCATTCTTGTGGTTTTCATTAAGAAACCATGATTCTTCACCAGGTGGACCCAATTTTAGCTCAAGCTTTTTCTCTTCTGAAACTCTACCAAAGTTTCTTTCATTTTCTCTCACTATCCAATCTTTATCTTTGTGTATCAAATCAAGAAGCCTAGGACAACATTCTTCTTTGTTCCTTGAATCTCTCTCCATTAATAAAAACACTTGATCTTCAATACCACCTTTACTGAAATAAGCAAAATAAATGGAAGAATCACTACAAGAAAACAAACTTAAAGATAGAGAGAGAATAGAACCCAAGTATCTATCTACATACCTTAGCAAGAGATAGCTGAAATCATAAAGAAACCACTTGTTTGAACGTTCCCAACACTATTAAACAACACCCACACACTTCTCAAATCACTCTCAAAGCAAGAAAACAAGATCAACCAGAAGAGAATTGATGATTTCTTACTTTCTTCTTACTTGGGTTTGGTTTAGTTTTTTCAATCTTGATGTTTTTGGTGTGCAAAAATCACTCTGTTTTTCTCACTCAAGAAGACTCAAGAAGTGAATTTCTTAAAAAACAAAAAGAGATGAAAAGAAAAGAGATTCTTATAATGGAAACTAAAACAAAAAACAGAGAAAGAGACTCACTCACGCAAGTAACTCTATATGACACTCAAAACCAGACAAAAATTACAAAGCAAATGTTGTTGTTTACTTGTTTCTGTTCTTCTTGGATAGAATGCGTGAACTTTTCTTTCACAATCCCTCGTATATTTATCCACAACCCAACTCCTCTCTCTCTCTCTCTCTCTCTCTCTCTCTCTCTCTCTCTCTCTCTCTCTCTCTCTCTCTCTCACTTAACTTTGATTACACTTAAAGAGAAGATTAGGGGAAGCTTCGAATCATCAGTTGTTAATAAAGATGTAAAGGTGTTGCTTAGACACTAAAAAGGAGAGAGAAAAAGACTTAAAACGGCTTTTAAGAGCCTAAGATGGTTTATGTTTTATTTGTTGACTCACTTCCAAGGTGGGTAAGAAAAACCTTCATTAATTGTTAAAGGAAGGTCTAAAGTGGATCTCTTCCTTTACCTTGTTGGCAACTAGTGATTATTCTAGGTGGGTTAAGTCAAGAAAGTATTCATGAGTGAGTGAGAAATAAAGAGAACTTGTAGAGGGTGTAAAAAGAGAGATAGAGAGAGAGAGGGATGTGGATGATCATCCTCCTTTTTGTAGTGCAAAAGTGCAAGAAAGATTATGCAAAAATTCCCATCATGCATCTTGTCTCCTTTCCTCTATATCTCTTATAAGTGCCTTCCACATCCTCTGGAACATGGGCCCATGTCCGTACTGTTTTTTTACCTTAGCTCATTTTCATGGGACTTCAGACTACATATGAGCTCCCGTTCGTGGTTCTCGGCTCAGGCCCTGTGTTTCTCTCCCATCGGGCTATTTTCTAAAGAATTGTTAGGTTTTAACAGTGTAATATGTAGTCGTAGTCAGCTTAATATCGTATTAGCAGACACAAATATTGGGAAGATTCACTTTACGGGAGCCCGCATATGTGATAATATGTTTGTAGCTATCTAAAAGATGGTGAAGTCATATAAGGGTCTTATATAGTTGACATTGACCTAGAGGTATGAAATTGTTATGGAAGAAGCTTAGAGACTATTAAGTAATGTGTTCTAGCTATTTGAGTCAAAATAATAATTTAAATAGGTAAAAGAGTTGAACATTTCACAGTTATTATTCAGGTCAAATATGCATAAAGACTAAATTAAATTACCCCTTGATGTAACTAATTCCTCAATTTTCTCTTTAAACTTGAAATATGTATATATATATATATATATAATTTTTTCGTTAGATGACATTTCAATAAAACTAATACATTTGAAAAGGGTTTTTTGTTACAAGATCCACTTTCAATACATTTTTATAAAAACAACTCGTAAGAAACAACTTTTTTTCTTTGTTTTGCAAACTCGTTTGCAGAATGCGAACCCGGCATGCGGATTTTGTAAACTGCGTTTGCAGAATGCAAATTCGGTTTGTAGATCTCGCAAACTCAGTTTGGAAATTTTGCAACCACAGTTTGCGTAATGCAAACTCAATTTGCAGATTTGACAAACATGGTTTGAAAATCGAGAAGAAATTTCTTTTCTTTTGAAAGTTTCTTCATCAAATTTGACGAAACTTCTTCTTGGTCTTCGTGATCTAGTATCAATGGGCAATGAAAACAAATCAAAGTCTTCATCCATATTAAATAGAAAAAACAATAATGAAGACAAATTGAAATAAAAAATCTCTAAATCCCTAATACCTTATCATCCATAATGAAAATCTACATAGATCTACAAAGTTCAAGGCAATAAACAAGTTAGAAACAAGAGAAAAAGTTTCTTTGAAGCTACTCTTTTTTTTTCTTTGTATTCCTTTCTTTGTTTTTTTTTTGTTTCTTCTTCTTCCTCTTCATCTCTTGTTCATTTTCTTCTTTTGTTCGTAACTAGATGAAGATTGGTGAAGCTCTATCTCCATCTTCGTTTCCTAGAAGGTTGCGGCTTCACATTGTTTCTCTCGCTAAATTTCAGAAAGCTGAGGAGGAGGAGAACCCTAGATATTTTTTTTTTGAGAGAGAGTTTGTTTTATTAGCTAAGGGTGTTTATGGAATGAAAAATACAAAATGAACAAATTTATATGATATTATTTCACACATAGATCACAATTACACATCATAAACATGTCACTTTTAGTTATTTCAATAAGTCATTGGCTTTTTAACTTATTATGTCTAATATTTTGACTCAATAACTATTTTCTAATTAAGTAATTCTAATTGGACGCAAGACCAAAAAATGAAGTATTACTACTGTTTATAGGGTGTCATCGTCATTTTTAGACGCAAATTCTCTCATTCTTTGTGAATCCTTTCATCAAAAGAGACATAAAAGAGGATGAAAACCAACTAGAAGATTATCTAATCTGGCAAGTCAATGACAAAAAACTATTGATGAAAAGGTATGCTCCTGCTTTGTTTTAGCTATGTGAATGTTATACGATCAAATTTATATTTTACAATTTAGTTTATGGATGCATGAATATGATATTACGATCCTTTGATTAGATCTAATAACAAATACATTATAAGTATGTAGTAAGCACATAAAGGGTCACGTAAGAAAAATAAACGATAACATAATCAAGAGCATTAAGGACTGATCCGAAAGTGTAGTTAATAATCCTTAAGACCCATTCATATTTATATATAAGAGCATCTCGGATGGAGACCCAAGAAAAATTCTAAAAATTATTGCTCTCAAGTATCAAAAGTGCATCTTTAAATTGTCTCTTCCTAGGTGGCTATTTAGAGATACTCTAATAAAAACCTTCTCCAATTTAAATATTTAAAAGTCAAACATTACATCAAATAGTAGAGGTGGAATAAATTCATCTATATCACCACGGAGTTTCTAATAAAGTGTTCTGTTGGGAGATTGCTTTTAACAGAATCGTATTCTAAAAAAATCCTATCTAACACTTTAAGTTTTAGAGTTTGAGCGTCCCATTAGAGTTGCTCCAAGTAATGCCACTAATCACCTGAGCCAATGCATCACTACTCAAATAGAGATCTCACGTCAATGCACTTATTTAATTTGTAATATATGAATTGTGAGTTATTGTTGAGTGCCTTAATTGGGTGTTTGAAGGTACCACAACATGTTTCTACTACTACATAATGCACATATGATTTTTTGGTTTATCGTTAATTATGGTAATTTGACGATGATTTCATGCATATGTGTACTTTGAATTATCAACCTTTAGTGGATATAATATCTATGTTGATATATGCTTAATAAGTAATAAGAAACATGATTAAGTGATTATATGTCAATAATCATTAAACATAAGGTTAGGCTATTGATTAATCTTGCACAAAATATTATGATTTTAATTTTTGTCAAGAACTTAGATGGTTATTGCATTAATTATGGGATTGCACTGACATGTCGCCAAAGTGACCTCTGTCGGGTAAAATACCATAGTTGGTGTAGATAAACATGTCTTAGTCCATGTGAAGTGATCGGCCCAAAGGAAGGTTACTTTGACAGGTCTAACGGAAGCCTTAAATTGCCTTATGACTAAGATATGTGATATATTTAGGTGTCATGCGAGTATTGAGTCGGTTCAAAGAAAGGCACAACACTTGGCAGATCTTGTATCAATATCAGAGAGTATCACTAGCAAGTTATTATCTCTGTCCAAAGACTAGGTAGTAATGTTACACTTGATATCTTGAAATGGGCCCACAAATTGCAATATTTGGTTAATTGCTAATTTTTATGCATGATTTTATTGAACTCTAATATGAGCATGTGTGTTTTATTGTCTTTTGTATTTAGTATCATCTATATCTGGCAACATAAACAACATTCCTGTGCTTAACGGCATTAACTTTAAGAAATGGAAGAAGCACGTAATGACTGTGCTTGGTTGCATGGATCTTGACATTGCTCTTAGGATGGATCGCCCAATGCCTCTGTCCAGTTTAAGTACTACTGAACAGAAGGTTGTTATGGAAAAATGGGAGAGATCTGATCGGATGAGCCTGATGATCATGCAAAACTCAATTCCAGACTCGATAAGCAGTGGACTGACTAAGGCGAGTGCTAAGGAGTTCCTCAAGCAACTCTCTGATTGCTTTTCAGCGAGTGGGAAAGTGGAGACAAGCACTACATTATCTAAGCTTGTCACCATGCGGTATAACGGTAAGGGGAACATACGGGAGTACATTATGAATATGTCTAACCTGGTGACCAAACTCAGGGAACTAAGACTTGTATTGTCTGAAGACATACTTGTTCATTTGGTCCTCATATCTCTTCCTGTTCAGTATAACACACTTAAGATCTCCTATAATTCTCAAAAGGAGAAGTGGAGCTTGAACGAGCTCATTGCACATTGTGTTCAGGAAGAAGATAAGATTAACCAGGAAAAGACAGAAAGTGCTCACCTAGCATCAACTTCAGGGGTAAAAAGGCTGGATAAGCAAAAGAAGGATAAAGGTATAGCAAACACAATAACTTCACAAGTCAAAGGCAAGAGAAATTTGGATTCCAGGCATTCCTGTTTCTTTTGCAAAAGGACTGGTATCGTGAAGAAAATGTGTTATGAATACGCCGCTTGGCGTGCTAAGAAAGGTTTGCCTCCACTATTGAAAGCTGATTGATGGTGAAAGATACATCTTTGTGGGCTGTAGAACAACCTTGCAGTTGGAAGCAATCAGTGTTTGTTTTATTCGTAGTTCAATTACGTACTGATTGTTATTTGAATTTAAAAGAAACTTTTCATATACCGTCATTCAGACGGAAATAATTTCTATTTCCTTTTGGACAAATTTGGTTTTAATTGTTCAATTGAAATAGATCATTTAGTGTTTCCCTAAATTCTAATATTGTGGATTATAGTACTTAAATTGATTAAAGATATATAATCAAACACCATAAAGGCGAATGTGGAGTCAGGCAAAGATATTTGGGGTTCATTCCCTTAGGTATCGTGGAATGACAAACATTGTCTTGTCTGCTTCAATAATAACACATCGCATTAGGAATACCTTTACTGAAAGCAGTTTGATCGCTCAAACAACCCTTCTTTTTAATCAAGAAACTCATGTTCGTCGAGGATGTTAATTACAGTGGGAGTAATCAGAATAAAGAGATTGTGTTTGAAGATGAGTATGCAAATATTCGTCTTAAAGTCACGACTGACAATAACTAAATTTTTTTTGGATACAATTATTGTTCAGCCTGTGAATTAAAGTATTTAATCAGATACAACCATGTTGGTTAACCCCACATTTAGTGAACAACCTTTTCTCGTACTAGTTAATAAAGAACCTCTAAAAGAAACAGAGGAATAGCTAGAGAGATTATGGTTGACATTAACGACCTTGAATTAAGGAACCACTTAGGAGATCCACTATGACTTTGTTGTCTATCTTAATGAGCACAATTATGACTTAAGGTTTGAAGTATTTAACTTCTCCTAGTGAAGTCAAAATGAGCTCAAAAATCTGATGACTGAATTGAGGTCATGAAAGGAGAGTTGAAGTCTATGGACGACATTAACATTAGGATCTTGTCGAGTTACCTGTAGGGTGAGATCAATTGGTTGTAAATGAATTTACGAAACCAAAATGACTCAAAAGGTAACATCGAAAGATATAAAGCACGTCTAGTCGTCAATGACTTTACTCATAAGGGAGGATTAAACTTCGAAGAGGTATTCTCGCCTGACTTTACGAAGTATTCTTTAAGTCAAATAAATTGTACCAAAATTTTGATGAGGTATTTCCTCTTTCGGTTCTATGAGGAAAATATCATCGATCAGTGCATATATCTCAAGATCAGTGGGAGTGAATTTATGATCCTAGAACTATATGTAGGTGTGGTTCTACTAGCAAACACTGATATAGGATTGTAGCATTAGACCAAGGGCTTTCTCTCAAGCGAATTTAAAATGAAAGACCTTGTAAATGCTTCTTATGTTTTGGGTATTCAGATAGACCAAGATCACCCTAAGGACACTCTTGGTCTTTCCCAAAAGGCCTATATCGTTAATTTCTCTATGGCATCCAGAAATATTCGCTAGGAGATACGTCAGTGAATAATGAAAGCAAGTTTAGTTTGCTACAACTTGTGAAGTTCGACCTTGAGTAGGAAACTGAGACAATCCCAAACTCGTCTGTGGTTGGAAGTCTCATGCATGCACAAGTTTGTACATGTTTGGATTTGACACTTGTTGAAGGAATGTTGGGTAGATATTCAAGTAACCCAAGGCTAGACCGTTGAAAGGTCATCCAACGGGTTATGTGATAACTACAAAAGAGCGAAAGATTAAATGCTCACTTTTGAGGAGAACCGATCATAGAGAGATCATGGGTTGCTCCGATACAGATTTGCTGGATATCTTTATCATAAGAAATCCAGATCAGGTTACATTTTTGTGGTGGTTGGAAGGGTTAATTATTGGAAAGTGTAAAACAATCCCTATGACCTTCTCGACCATGAAAGCAGAGTTCTTAATATGCTTTCAAGCATCAATCATGCAATTTTACTTTGAAATTTTGTCTTTAAAGTTAGAAAATGGTCGGATACGTAAAACGACCAATGAGGATCTAACATGACGATTAGGCAGCTGAGTTGTACTTAAATAACAACAAAAGCTTTTCAAAGTCCAAATACATTGGTATGTAGTACCTTGCGGTAAAAGGTAACGTTCAGAGTCTTTTGGTATCCATTGAGCACATTGACACAAACTCCAATATGGTGAACCACTCACTAAAGATTTACCGCCTAAAGTTTTCAGCAAGTATGTGGTTTATATCGGGATTCTAGGATCCCATTGATTAGTGGGAGTTTGTTGTCTTAATTTTTTTTTTGGATCCATTTGGTTGTGCTCATTGGAAATGCTTGGTTTCTTGTATTGACCTTACGTAGTTTCGGAAATTATGTATTATTTTTGGTACTCTGAACATAAGGATATCAACTTTCTATTGAGGACACCATTGGGAGAAAGTTGGACTCTGTGGAGTCACTGGATTAGTTGGAAATATACATGTTGTAGATCACAATTGCATGCAATTTCCATGCTACACATCCACACTTGATCTATGTTGTTAATTACGTTAGTAATGTGACCATTAAAGGTTTAGTCATTAACAAATGCGACGAACGCCGTCTTGATCCCTTGCTAATGTGGTTAATGAACCAGATTGTACGTGATATTTGAAGTCGTGAAATAACAATTTTTGTGCACACTAAGGTTCTTGTATTATGTAATTCGAGAAACATATAAAGTCCAAGTGGGAGATTGTTAGTATTTTTAATACTAATGACTAATGTGGACTAATATATGTATTAATTACATAATATATGTTATTTCACTTAAGGATCCCAAAAGGTGATCTAATCAATTTATACATTATGGACCATAAAATATCAGTTTGAAGTGTGGGGAGCGTATTAGCAATATGTCATGTGTAGAGCCCTCTAAAGTATTTACCAAAGAACAATGGGCTCTTTAATAATTACTTGGGTAACTGCTAGTAACTAGCTAGGCAGTTCCCATATTATTCAGGGCAAATCCCTAAACCAGAGAAGAGATACGTGATTTTCCCAACTCCCATTTTTGAGAAATCAGAAACAACGTCCATTCTCAAGGTTTAGAAGATTTTGTCCAAATCTTAGGGGTAACAAGGAAATCTACTGTATCTTCAAGTATCTGAAGCAATGGATTCGAGTAAGTACCTAAAACCTTTTACATCTCTTTAATTCATCAAATAGAGATCTTGGGTTAATTTCATTATTTATGTTTTGTTATTTATATGCATGAGTAATGAATTTTCCATCAGTGAGAACCAAACTGATATTCACATACCCTCACCACAACTGCGTGCACAAAGAAAAAAATTCGTTGTTTTTCTTAACCGATTAACTTATATTTCTAACTTTGTGCAACAACAAAAATATAGTTGCATATAGATGAAAATGAAAATCCATTTAGAACTATCCATCTCCTTGGATAGCAATGTTTCCATTATTTAGAGGTTAACTAGAGACGGAATCACTACGGTCCATTTTAAGTGCTCATGTAAGTATTAGTCATTTGTGACAACCATGTAGTAGGCCTCAATGGGAGGAAGATAACATTGGACCATTTTTTACACGAAATATTATTCATGTCCAATTTACCGGCTGCTAAGTTAGAATGGGTCCACGTTGTAGCTCATTGAGACTCTCATTGCAAACCGGCTTGTAAGGAAACCCAATACTTATCTCACTTTTCTACTTTTTCAATTCTAATTCACATACGAGAATACTAGGAATTTGTACTAAGAATAAACCTAACAAGGGTGGCCCAATATTGTTAAGTGCTCAACTAAAGATTAGTCATTGGGGAGAATTATATAGTAGGCCCCAAGGAAGGGAAGAAGGAAGAAGTGAAGGGCCTCTGGCGCCACCACACTAAACACGCTTGTGAACTTTTCACAAGTGCAGAAGAGTTTGAGTCGGCCATGTGATTATTACTTAAGGCCCCTCCCTCTCCACTTATTAGTAACTTTATTTGTCATTCAAATGTAGTCATCGAGTACTACTGACTAATTTCACATGTCTAGGAGGAGAGGTAGAATTAGAAAGATTAAGCTTTTCCTTGTTTTCCTCTTTGCTTCTTCTATCAATCTATCATATGAGATAGGTCTATTTCTTCTTTTCTTCGTATTTGAGACAAAAGTTAACTCTTTATTCTTATTTTAAAGAAGAAACGAAAATAAATTTAATCAAGATGTCTAATAATACATTGTTGGTTTGATCTTTTTTACTCTCTTCTTATGTTGCTTCTCATCTTCCAAAGATTTTTTTTGCTTCTTTTATGGGGTCTAAAATTGTCGGAAATAGCGAGTATTGTACTATAATTTAGATACTTTATTTTTACAAGATTGTTTTGATCTCCCTTTTTTGTAATTTTTGTGGATCTCTCCAATACAAAATGTTAGTCCATTTTGTGTTTATTTTAACTATTTTGAATATTATTTTTGACTCAAACAGCTAAAATCTCTATTTTTTAAAATAAAATTTACTTGTTTTACCCTAATTTCTGTTACAAAGACCCTTTATCAATATAGAAAATGAATTTCTTAAATACGATTCATTTGGATTTGTATGAATTAGACCCAAGCAATAAGAGAAATATATATATATATATATCTTCCCGTGAAAATACTTAGGTTGTGTTTGATAGCAAGTCGGGAAATGGAAAGATAATAGAGTAAAATTTTCTTCGATAATTATTTTCACAATGAAACATTTTCTCTAAAAATAATTTCCACATTTCTAATGTTTGGTTCGCTAAGAGAAACAATTTGGAATTTTCAAACTCTCCATTTTTGGTTGATGAAGAAAAATTATATATTGCTTCCTAATTTTTTTCGTTTTGTAATATTCGGTTTAGTAACGAAAAAAAAATCCAGCTAGTTTAACGCAAAAATCATCATATTTGGGTTTTAATGTCAACAAATTTCAACAACAATAGCATACAAATTTAACAACAATAGCATATAAATTCTCCATACCTGGTTACTCTTCCTCTTGACATTGGACCATGGACCAATAGTGGAAGATATCAATCCTAAGAAAGTGATGGCTACAATTGAGGACAACAATATCTGGGGCAAATGAACTAGTCAATTTAGTGAGAAACTACTATATAGCTCTAACATCTTCTGTCTTCCCTTTCAAAATCGATTAAAAAGGTTTTATTTCTTGCTGAAAAGATTAGGAAATGGGATGAAAACCAGGAAGTCCACTTAGTTTGTAAAAGCTTCTCCATGTGTTCTAGTTTTTGTGGAAGAGAATATATTTCATCTCTCTCATTCTGGTCTCTCTCAATATTGAGGGTTCATTTTTCAAGTTCTTCACAGACAACTCGAAGGAACCTAGTTCAAAGCCAACAGACTCAACTTGATCAATAACACCTTTGTAACGTAGGTTCAATTAATATATTTCTTCTTTTAGACAGTAAATCTCTTCCTGAAGAGCATTTCTTTGATCTAAATGAAGTTCAACTACTTTTTTGAATTAATCTTTTGCCTCCTTCAAGCCAAGAAAGTTCCATTTTTTGAAGGATCAGATAAAAGAGTAAAATTGAAAGTTAATCAGATTTAGATGATGCAAAAAATTGTTTTTAATCTCTTTGTTTTAAAATAAAAATGAAGATGAGGCTTCAAGTGTAAAATTTGAAGCAACTCTTCGGATATTATTTCTCTCTCTCTCTCTACCTTATCTAGAGAGAGGAAGAGTAGAGAGAGGTTGTTGCCTGAAGGAGAAAGTTTTTCTTCCGTTGGAGAAGGGTAAATAATTCGGATTTTTTAGGGAGAGGACCAAAAAAAGGGGTGCTTATGTGGATAAGATCCAGGGTTATCCGGATATAAGGTTTAGGTCCAAATATTAATGGTTTTGGTGGGCCCGAGATAAAGGTACAGCAGGGAATTGTGCCTAACAAGTTTAATACCCCTAATACCCTTTTTATCTTTATCTTCTTTACATCTCTCTTTCTCCAAGAAATTTATACAGCTCTAATTTTCTCTAAAACATCTCTCTCTCTCTAAAAATCTCTTTCTCTCTCTCTCTCTCTCTCTCGAAATTTATACATCTCTCTCTCTCTAAAATATTTCTACACACTTTTTTTTTTGAACTCTCCTATCTCGATAGAAACCCTAAATCCAGCAGAGATCTGGAAGCAACAAATCTGGATTTAGGGTTTACAATACAAAATGTTGGCTCTCTTTTCTACATGGATATAGTGAAGAATGATGTTTTTGAAAAAAAAAATTAACGGTGAAGAAATCAGAGCTAAGGTTATTGTTTTTGGAATAATTTGATTTTTTGGACAGGTTTTGGTGAAAGTTTAATGGTGAAGAAATATTGAAAAAAAATCTGACGGTGATTTTTTTTTGGAAAAGTCAGATTAAGTGAAAATTTAATGGGGAAGAAATCATTTTCTTGAACAGATTCATGGGTTTGGGAGAAATTCATATTTGGGTTCAGAAACAAAGCTTCTAGTGAATATAGTGAACAATGAAGATTTGATTAACATTTAATGGTGAAGAAATCAGATCTGGAGTTATCCTTAACTTGATCTGCTTTAACTATATTTGTTTTTTTACTTCACATATTTGTTCTGGGAATATTAAAATGTTGAGTGCATAGAATGGTGCACTGAACATCTCCAGGTTCTCTTAGATATTGTCCCAATTTTTGTTATATTTAACGTCATAGATATACGTTTACGTGTTGGAATGTAGTGTACATTCCTCAGTTCCCGTCACATTTTACCGTTTGCAATCCGTTCCCACGATTCGTTGTTATGTGGAAGTTCACTGTACATTTTTTAGTTTCATTAGCCTTATATTTCAAACTTTTTCCTTATTTTGTGAAGGTTGCAACGTGAAATATTTTTCTTGAACAGAGATTCATAGGTTTGAGAGAAATTTCAAATTTAAGTTTAGAAACATAGCTTATAGTGAAGAATGAAGATTTGATAAACATTTAATACTGAAGAAATCAGATCTGGAGTTATCCTTAACTTGATCTGCTTTGACTATTTTATTTTTCTAGTGTCTAGTACATAACCAAATGTCCCGTACTTTCGAACATGTCCCGTACATTCACAAATGTCCTGTACATTTAAAAATTCTTGGTTCATGTTAAGAAGGCAGAGTACATAAAAAGTTATACTATGCCCAGTACATAAAAATCAGATTCAGTGACAACTTAATGTACAGTACAAAGAAAAATGTCCCATAAATTTTCTTTGAAAGTAATTTACGTTTTGGAAGAAATGTCTTATAAACTCTCCATCATATAAGGAGAAAATGTTTGAGAGAAGGAAAGAAGTTAAGATTGGAGAGAGAGGATATATTTAAAAAAAATATAGAGATAGAATCAAATAAATGGGAAACTACCAAAAAAATATATGGAAACAAACTAATGAAAAACTACCAAGAATGAGAAAAAATTCTCTTTGTACAGTTTGTTATCAAAACGTAATTGTTACTAAACCAGAAAAAAATTTAGAAGTAATATCTATTACATATTTCCAAAAAGGAAAAGAACTTTAAGATTTTAAGAAAAAACTATCCTTAAAGTTTCCCGGTGCACAAGAAAAAACTACATATGGGGTACACAAGAAATCCCCGGTGGACATAAAAAATTTCGGTACACAAGAAAATTCCCGGTATCTAACATCTTAAAGTTTCCTTCGAATATTTTTCTAGTGTCTAGTACATAACCAAATGTCCCGTACATTCGAACATGTCTAGTACATTCACAAATGTCTTGTACATTTAAAAATTCCTGGTTCATGTTAAGAAGGCAGAGTACATAAAAAGTTATACTACGCCCAGTACATAAAATAATTTTCGATACACAAGAAAATTTCTAGTACAAAAAGTGTCTAATACATAACTAAATGAGTGGTACATAAAACAATTCCTGGAGCACAAAAATATTCCCAGAACAAAAGTTTCTCGTACATAACCACATGCCTAGTACAGAAAAAAATTCCTGGTACACAAGAAAAATCCCAATACAAAGTGTCTAGTACATAACCAGATGGTCAGTAAATAAAATAATTCCCGCTAAACAAGAAAATTCCCGGTACAAAAGACAATTCCTTGTACAAAAGTGTCCAGTAAATAAAAAAATGTACAGTACAAAGGAAAATGTCCCATAAATTTTCTTTGAAAGTAATTTACGTTTTGGAAGGAATGTCCTATAAACTCTCCATCATATAAGGATAAAATGTTTGAAAGAAGGAAAGAAGTTAAGATTGGAGAGAGAAAACGTATTTAAAAAAAAAATATAGAGATAGAATCAAATCAATGGGAAACTACCAAAAATATATAAAAACAAACTAATGAAAAACTACCAAGAATGAGAAAAATTTCTCATTGTACAGTTTGTTATCAAAACGTAATTGTTACTAAACCAGAAAAAAATTTAGAAATAATATCTATTACATATTTCCAAAAAAGAAAAGAACTTTCAGATTTTAAGAAAAAACTATACTTAAAACAAAAGCAAAAAAAATCACAAAGATATAAAGTATTTGAAGAGAAAGAGAAAATATTTGTAGAAAGAGAAAAAAATTAGTTTAGATTTGAGAGAGAGAGAGAGAGATGGAGAGGACGACATTAATGTAAAGAGAGAAAGTGGAGAACATAGTGTAGAGAGAGAAACGTGAAATACGGGATTTATTAATGGCATTTATGTAATTTCAGGTGGCAATCTATATAAATAGGAATAAAAACTTGGTTATTGTTGTAATTTCCCCCAATGGTGTGACTAGTGGACCCGCCCCTCATTCTTTATGGGCAGTGGGCCTGCTTCTTGTTTGGGAGAAACAAACGGACCTTTTGCCCAACCCCTCAAATAATTCCACCTCTTTTGAGGAAATTTTAGAAAAAAAAGTCACGTGACACTAAATTTCCCTTTCTCTAAATTGACTACCAAACACAAGGAAAATATGATATTTTGAGAAAAAAGTTCTATTTTCTCCGAGAAAAGTGCCTATCAAACACAACCTTAATATTTTCAAATTTTCTTAGAACAAAATATTCGAGAGAGGGTAGGAGATAGCTAGATGAATAAAGGGCATGACCCGATGCTCTTTATTTTTCAACAAAAAAATGCTCTTTATATATATATATACTAGGCATAATTCCCGCCCTACGGGCGGGAAAATGCCCTTTATGCGACATATAGAAATGATATTCAAGTATTTAACGCTTCTCTTTTTCTCACATTTAATATTTTCTCATTGTAGTTTTAACTTTTCAGATCAATTACTGTCTAAATATATGTATAGAGATCTAGGTATAAGACTTATGTTAAGGTATTTAAGGTTTCTGAGTCTACAAAACGCCCTACGGGCGGAAAAATGCCCTTTATGCGACATAGAAATGATATTCAAGTATTTAACGCTTCTCTTTTTCTCCACATTTAATATTTTCTCATTGTAGTTTTAACTTTTCAGATCAGTACTGTCTAAATATATGTATAGAGTTCTAGGTATAAGACTTATCTTAAGGTATTTAAGGTTTTTGAGTCTACAAAACTATTTGACGTTCCTAAATCTGTTAAGAAAATCTATTACTCTCTACCGTGATGCTCATTCGACCACATAAATGATGCAACTTTTCCATACCATTGCTTAACGAACATACTTGATTTACCACCTGTATCTGAATCACACATCAAAGTAAACAGAAATGTTCCTTGTGGTCAGATTATCTTGTTTGACATATACTAATATAAACATGTTAGGATTCTGATTAAAAATATAAAGATCAAGATACCCAAAATCGAATAACTCTTATCCAATTGTTACCTGAGTGTTTTCGACTAAAAGGAGAAGATAAAATGAGTTTTTAAGCACAAAAGATCGAGTTACCGCAAGATGCTAATTAAATGAAGTTCTTAGCCCGACGTTATATCCTATTTATCCACCCTATAAATGAAAATCACAAAACCTGATCAAATATACGCAAACCTTGATGAACAACCATGAGGATCAAAGTAAACAAAACTATTTGTTGTGTTAAATTAGACATACCGGGAGTTCGATAAGATACGAAGGCCAAAATACTCTAAATCAAATAAATTTAAATTTAATTGTTACTTAGCTAGGTTGAAATCTTGAAAGTGTTTGCCGACAACCCTTGGCTGGAGTGGTAAGAGGTATAGTCTTCTACTTTAGAAGTCAAGGGTTCGAGGCACGCTGAACAATTCGAGAGGAAAAAAAGTCCTGAAAGTGTTATACGTTTAACATAAAACAAAACACCAACAACTTTTATATTACCTTCATTTAATGTTGTCCTCATCCAAAATCTCTTTGTGACATTTCACCGCGCACCTTTTGACATTTACCCATTCACCAGAAGATGAGTAAAGATTGAGGAATTCATGTTGAATATGAATATCACTAAAAAGAACTAATTTACGAACATGAGTATGAATAGATTGCATTTGTTTAATAATCTAAAATAGCAAAAGGGAATGTATAATTATTAGGAGAATTTGAGTTTTTAAGCGTATGTGTGTAACTGAAAAATGATGTTTGAAGAGAATTAGAGTGACAGAAAGATCGAATGAGAGATTAAATAAAAATAAGGATAGAACATGAGGAAGATATAAACTACAAATGCAATTGTTCAAGAACGACTTACGAGAAAATATATTTACTTGAAAATTGTATGGAGTTGTAAACTAAGGTCTACCATGAATCGGCTCTCTGCAAACCAAAATTGCAGTCAATGCTTTGAAGGAAAATTCTTAGCTCTTCTTCTTCCTAATCTAGGTAAGATATCATACGATAAATAGTAAATTAACCAAGAATCAACAAACTAATTTGTATGTAACATTTAAGCAAGGAAATTCGAACCAGTAAGTGCAAACAAAATCGACATAATTTTGGGACAACTCAGGAGAAAGTAATGAAGAAGCTAGCGGGGAAAGAAAAAGAGAGGACGAGGAAGGTGATGAATTGAGAAATTACAACGCAGAAGAACCTTGTACGGGTGTTTTTTTTATTTCATCGCAAGAGATGCACGTTCTTGATTCAAGTACAAATGATATCTTTTGTGATCCTCTTATAACAGATGACTTACCCAGCTTTCGTTTTTTACTTTCTACATGAAGTTCCTAATTTTCAAAAGTTTCAAGAAATGTAATACTTCCCACATTTTCAACTTTAACAAGTTCATAGGTCTTGTCAAGGTAATTTTGAATCTCTCAATACTTGTTGTTCTTTTTGCCTAGTGTACATTACAAAACAACACGGTCTAAACTCTAAAGGTAACAACAAGAAGACCAAGTTTAGTATAAGGAATTTTAATTGCTATCGTTGTACATAACAATTTCACTGAACGAAGAGTCTCATTCACAAGGTAAAATGGGTTTAAGATATGACTACCAAACTGAATAATCCTGCAATTGTCGGAAAACAAAGTTTAGTATAAGGAATTTAAAGTGCAAAAAGCAAAAAAGAAGACCATATCTTCTTGTTTGGCTGCTTACAAAATTTCAAGTGACTGACCTTGCACTCTATCGTTGTACACTCTTAGCTATCCAATCTTTCTCTATGAGTTAAAGTGGTAAGTCTAGTGGTGGAGGATATTAACAAATAAATTGAATCTTTAAGTTAAAAAATGATAACTCAATTCGAATTGAAAAATCTTGATATGTACTTCAATCATAGGAAATGTGTATTTTTTCATTTGCATACTTTAACTTTCGTAAACAAAAGAAGCTGAAGGATTTGGTGCAAAGAAATTGGAAGAAAGAATTATCATGCAACGAATTAGAGACCAACTGATTCCACGGGAGAAAGGATGCTCCATGTTCTCATTCACACCACTATTTGACCCTAATCGGTCTGCATGGCCTCTTATTAGTTGCCTAGGAGTTAGGCTTACCTAAAAAACTTTTGATAAAGAAAATCACATATAAAGTTGTCCATAGTCCATAAAAAAAGATGCGAGGTCTTTATGCATAATGTTGGCAAAGGTGTTCTATCGGTTCTTTCCCCTAAAAAATGTACAACCATAAAATAACTCATACAGAAGAACACCTGCATTTTATAAATATATCTTGTGCAAGCATCTCATACAACAGTAATTGTAACCTCCCACAACTAATTTACCTATGTCATTATAATTGCATCTTCAGTCCCTGGGTTATCAATATATTTCTTAGCATGTCTAAGAAACTCAAATACATCATTTATACAGAACTTAAAGAATGAAATACAGTAATGTAACCTGATTTTATGAGCAGATTGCTATCTTCGGGGGCTATAGAAATGGCTGATCAGATATGGCTAAAAGATGTGGATGTAGAGCTCCAGTCATTAGAAAGCTTTATTGGTTTCCATAAAGTCACTCTAGAGCTTAGAAGCGAACCCCGTTTGAGGAAAAATATTCACCTATTACATGGTCAAACTACCTTGAAAAGATAAAAATAATAAGAGATGACATTGAATCAAATTGGTTGTCTCTAAGAACAAGAAACATAGAAACCAAAATGCCTCGTGGGAAGAAATTAACATAAGGAACACATAATTTCTTAAGAATCACTGTCATAGTCTAAAATAATTTATAAATTCATACAAAATTCTACCTTTGGATGAAAAATTTCGAGCAGATGGCCTTAAAAGGTCAATATGCTAATGTAAAACTGGTCTCATGAACTCAAGGCCATCCGTTAGAGCTAGTGTTTCCTGAGTAGCATCTGCAAAACCAAGAGGATCATATTCATACCCATTAGGGTGATACAAATATCTACCCTCTGCTATCATTTATTGCACGTATTGCGATTGCAAGGTGAGTTTCCAATGTAATTCAAAGTCATACATTAGTACAAATATTGTTTTATCCAACTACATATTGTATCTATTTTATAAGCAAAGGGATACAAAAATAAGAAATTATAAAATGAAGAAAGAAATATCAAACAACATTTCGACAATAATTTTGCTAGAGGGAAGGGTTCTTACTGATTTCCCGTGGAACTCAGTAATTCTTCCAGCTTTGAAGCCAGAACAGGATACAATCCGGAGTAATTTCCCGATAATGTCACCCACACACTACAACCATACATATCTTTTAACTTCTTTTTAACGTTTTTGTTCCGTCCTTCTTCATTATAGTTTTTGTGATCATTATACTTAAAGCCACACCAAGTACATCCACGAAAGAGTCATTTCCATGCTTTCAAGTTTATCTATGGGTCAGAAATGAAATTGTTGCTTTGGTATAGTGGTATCATCCTCTATGCAATGCTCAATGTTGAAGTGGGTTGGAGATAGATCTCACAATCATTGGAAAGATGATTAAAGTTCTTCGAGGCTGGTTTTAAGCTTCCATTAGAAATTACATAAATTTTGCCAGATTCGATTTGACTACAGAATTGTTATGCTATGTCATAAAAACGAGTTACACGAATTTCATCCCCTTAATACTGAAAAAGGAAATTATTTTTGTTGATCCTCAAGCAGATGCGTAGGTTTTGAGGTCACTCTTCCATGTTACTGTTGCTTTAGTTGTACACTTTACTTGATATGGGATAAGATTCTTAACGGACATTTCTCTGCCATCTTAGATGAATTCATTCTCTAATGTTGATTGACAAACATGAGATAATACTCAAGTATGAAGCTTAACAAAGGCATTTGCATGCACTTACCATTATATTCAGATTGCCAATAATAGTTGTGAAATGAAGAGTAATTACCTTTCATTGCTATGTCTGATGATGTAGTGGTAAAGTAGTTGATTGAGATGCGAACGATAGAGAGACACCTGTGAAAATTGCAAACATAACTATGTTAATAGTAAAATGCGATAAAGAGAAATAATGTACACAACTTTTGAGGTAAACCAACAACAACTACGTTATAATGGAATGAAACAGTGTGCATATATCAGCACAAAGTGGGTCCATGAAGCAAATATGACCAACAATACATAATTGATCCGAATCTCTTGACCTAAAGACAAATTAAAGAGAATCTAAAGACAAATTAAGGAATTTGAAGTCCCAATCTACAGTCACACCTCAATTAACTTTGATGGTACTTCATTTACGCCTATACTACAGTCACATTTTAGTATTCCATAAGGAATTTACTTTATATAATGAAACATCAAATTGGTAATGATGCATTATATAATAAGGAATTCGACAAAACAAGTTATGTGGTTGCATGTGTTAATAAGAGGTACTCGAACTAACTCTCTATAGGTTTACATCTGCTCTGTAAAAATCTGGCAGAATAAAAACTATAATAATTCATGTCTATTCATTACAATTGCTCGAGGGATATAACCATTCTGATTGTGTGAAAAGTAGAATACCTGAATTAGCCGAAGATGAAAATTTATGATTGATCTCGTTCAATACGCAGAAATCCAAAACAACTCATGAGTATAATTCATTAAGGAGTTTGACCAAACAGGTTGTGTGCTGCTCATTTAAATGTTTAATGTTATGAAACTTACCAAATTGAACATAATCAGTACAAGAGGATGACTGATAATAAATCAAAACTATGTCACTTCCGAGATGGAACATAATAGCATATAATTTTGTGATCGTTGAGGAATAAGAACTTTACTTATAACCGTAACAATTTACATCTATCTAGTACAATTTTGTCAAATGACTAATAGTTGAGGAATCTTACCATTTTGAGAGTGTAAAAAGTAGAAGAATACCTGAATTAGCAAAAGATAGAAATTTTAGAATCAATCTCCTCCAGTAGGCAGAAAACAAAATTCCAAAAGACAGTAAAATTTCAGAAGTTGAAGTGGGAAAAGGAAGGTATAGTGAGAAATTGCATCCATGTGTTTGTTTATATTGGTGGCGAAGGAATGGAAGTGCCATCTCGAAAAGAAAAGAAAACGAAAAGACGAAATTTGATCTAAAACAACTAAAGTAATTATATTTATGTAGTAATTTAGGTGAGCAATAAACAGAGGAGAAAGAGGCAAGGAAGGATGGTAACTAAAGAAATAAAGAGAGGAGGATGGAGAAAACCAGAAATTGAGAAATATGAGGAAGGAAAGGTGAGAAATTGAGAGTTGACTTTTTTACATAGAAATGAAAACTGAAATCATTAAACAGAAATTGAGAGAGGAAAAATGAAAAGTGAAATGATTAAAGTGAAATTGAGGGAGGAAGTGGAGGGTCGGATTATTCTAGTCAGTTGCAGATTTGCATGAGAGAAGAGGCTTTTGGTGTGGGAAGAATTTGAAGCTTTTGATTCAGTAAAGGATCGAGATTCAGTATATACAAAGGTCATTAATGTCAAGATTTAACGACTTTAAGCAATTTCAAAAGTGGGAGAGTTTTTAATCAATTCCATAGTAGAATAATTAAGTTAAAGTAGAAGCAAGATTAATTGGGGAGAAAAAAAAGAGATTTTCTGGTGAAGAAGAACGAAGAGGAAGCGAAAGGGATGTTCCATCGAGATGAAGAACGACTTTTAGATATTTGGACCGTCATTTAGTGAAGAGATTGGAATACCGCGAGATTGTATGGACTAATCTAAATCAGTGGTGGGCATTTAAATCGGATTGCATTTGGACGGACAGATTGTAGTTGTCCTAGTCATTAATCCTTGTCAGCATGGACAGACTGTAGTTGTCCTACTCATTAATCCTTGTCAGCAAAATGGACATTTATTTTGTCCTAGTCACAAGGATCTGTTTTGTATAATAGAAAATATGCTATTCTACAAGAACTTAGAATTGGATGGAGTTTTTTTTTTTTTTCTGTTGGTGATTTGGATGGAGTTGGTTGGTGAGGAGGTATTGAGAGTTGAACAAAAAAAAAGGTATTGAGAGTTGGCGACTATGGGTATGTTTGCAGGGGCGGACTGTAGTGTAGACCAGCCTGGGCAATGGCCCAGGCTGGAAATTTAGGATTTGTGTGGTGTTATACAAATTCATAATAGATACTAAGTATAGCTTAGTGGATTGTTCCTTATATTGGGCACGGGGGGTGAAGGATTCGAATCCGTTTGGATGCAAATTGGTTATATTTTTGCCCTTTTTGTTTCTTTTAGCTCTTGCAATGATCCATTTGTAATATGACCCTTAAAATTTGACCATCTTCTAAAATAGTCCCTTTGAAATATAGTTTTGCTATTTTTTTTTTTCTTTTTTACATATTATTTTCATACCAATGTACGTTTATTTTTTTTAATGGTATGAAAATATCAACTTTTTTTTGTTGAAAGATGAAAATACAAACTCTTTTTTTTGTTGAAAGATGAAAATACCAACTTTAATTTGGTTCTTTTAGTGTTATAAAATATAAAGAGTCATTATGAGGGAGTAAAAGATTTGGTTTTTTCATCATCTCGATTTTTCTCCTCGTATCTGAAGTCGTTATGTCTTCTTTTTATCTTTTCTTCTGAGAAGACGAAATTCGTTTGTAAAGAGGGTCGTTGGCGAGTTTTGTTCTCCAGTTTTCAAACTACTATGTACTTTATTTCAAGTAAAAAAAATATCAAGATTTGTACATACATGCATAAAAATTTGTAAACTTCGTGCACATATACATAGTATCTAGATTTTTTTATTTACAGTAATTGTAACCCGCCTAGGCTAACTGGAAATCCTGGTTCCGCCCCTGTATGTTTGGTTCATGTTTTTTTAGGTTTCATCTTTTTCCCCTGAAACTATTCTTGTTTCCCCAAATCACTGACCTTAATTTTTTTTTTTTCAACATCTCCATCTGACAGTGAAGAACAACTCCAAAAATTCTAGTTGTCAAGTGTTTTCTTACGTGGCAAACATAAAAACTCTAAAAATTTTGTGTTGTCTCTAAAATAACTATATTTGATACACATGTTGCTAAAAAATTTAATAGGAAAAGAATAGTTAAAAATGAAATTTTTCTATTGATCTAAATTTTAAAGTGTGATGAGGTGGTACTTAGAGGAACTTACTAACACATTCCAAATTTAGGCAGCATTTCGGAAAAAAAATAAAATTTCAGAATACAAAATTTTAAAAGAAAATTGTGTATTTTGTCAAACTAGACATGACCCGTGCCTCCGGCACGGAGATTAACACTTTCGTTAAGTACTTTATGTATCATCGCTGGAAAAGCTAAAAGGTCAAGGGGTCAGGTTTTACTACAGTTACTTGAAATGCGTTTAGATAACATACTTTTTCGATTGTGTATGGCTTCGACCATTCCTGAAGCCTGACAATTAGTTAACCATAGGCCTATTTTGGTTAATGATCATATAGTAGATATACCAAGTTATTGTTGTAAACCCCGAGATATTGCTATGACGAGGGATGAACAAAAATCAAGAGCTCGGATTCAAAATTACGTCGAGAAAGAAAATAACTTGTGATTTTTTAAAGTCATTTGGTCCATGTTAGGTATTTTTTTGGGTTATTTCCCAAATGGCCCCTAACTTTGTGACCAGTTTCCTGCCTGTCCCACTACTTTAGCAATAATTTCCGTATGACACCTTTTTTCCGTTACTCTCTTTCCTCCATCTCATTTTCTCTCTCTGCCACATCACCGTCTTCACCGCCAGGGGTCGCGCAGTCGGCCAAATTTCCGGCCGGCGACCTTCAATTTTTTTTCTCTCTCTTCTCACTCTCTCTAATTTTTTTTTTCATTCTCTCCCCTCTCTCTCTCTCTAAACTCCGGCGAAGGGGGGTTCCCTTCGCCGGAGGTCTGTTCATCACGAACAGAACCTGATCTGGTCTGTTCGTGATGAATAGACCTCCGGCGAGAGAGAGAGATAATATAATTAAAAAAAAAATTAAAGAGAGAGAGAAGAAAAAAATTTGAAGGTCGCCGGCCGGCGACCCCTGGCGGTGAAGACGATGATGTGGCGTGCTGAAATGATGTGGCAGAGAGAGAAAATAAGATGGAGAAGAGACAGTAATTGAAACTTAAAGATAACGGAAAAAGGGGGCCATACGGGAATTATTGCTAAAGTAGGGGGCCAGGCAGGAAGCTGGTCACAAGGTTAGGGGCCATATGGGAAATAACCCTATTTTTTGTTACTCTAAAGAGTTTCTAAACCATTGTAATTTCCTACTTGTGTTGAATGTTGAACCACCTTAGTTGGTGTCAAACATACCAGATTCTTATGTTTTTGAGTAAATAGAAAAAATAAAACAAAAATCAAGTAATGCATCCGACCCTATCTTTCCGATAAAGGAATTGAATATTTTTTTTTAGATATCATATATGTCGAGAAGTATCATACCAAACTTTTACCATTCTTCCAGAGTTCTGATCTAAGGTCATCAATATGCAAATTTTAAACTTTGTTCATAAAAATGATAAATCCAAATAAAAAAAAAAAGAATAAACTAAGAACCCGATCTTCAATACCCATTCACTTACTTTTTTGTTTCCCAACTACCCTTAACACAGTTCAATTAACCATCTTCCAGATAGAGAAAAAAAGAAGACCAAAAAAGATTTAGAGAGAAAATTACCTACAATTTCATGAGAGTTGTAAAAATGTAGAGATGAATAAAATTTAATTAATAACAAGAGGAAGACATGCATTTTCACTTTTGAAATTTGCATCCTCTTTATTTTTCATTCATTTCTAGAGATGGAGTAATGGGAGATGAGGAGAGGGAGAGAGAAATAGTTTCTTTGATATGAAGAGAGGGGTCGGATTAAAATTAGAGATGAAGAAAGGGGTCGAATTAAAATTAGAATGCATTTGAATGGGGGAAGAGGAGGACATGCAGTTTCATTTATGAAATTTTCATCCTCTTTATTTTCGTTCGGTTCTAAAGATGAGTTAATGGGAAAGGAAGAGAGAGAGAAAGAAATAATTGTTTTGAGATGAATGAAGGGGTAGGATTAAAATCTGAATGCATCTTAATGGACAAATCGCAGTCTATATCACAAGTCCAAGTAGATATCCAAGTCAGCGATAGGAGCATTTATTTTGTCTCTCCGCCACGGTGAAAATCACACTTAAATAAAACAATAGAAAAATATATAACAAGCAATGATACATAAATATTTAACTCTTATCGTCAACATTGAACATCTTCTCGTTAACGAAAACAAAACCAAAGAACACAAAATGAATATTGTGCAACTAATTGATGAACAACTAGCTGATACATAAGAGTGAACCAATGGCCTCACATGAGAATAAAAATGAAAACAAAACCAAAAAACACAAAATGAATAAAAATCAACCAATAGCCTTAACATTAATTAAGCTTTTATTTATTTTTTCTGCAATTATAGATTTAAAAGTAAATCTTTACTTCTCCAATGATCTCAAGGTTCCTATAGGACATGCCATAAAAATCATCTTAGTATGCAAGCAAAATTTCATATCACTCCATGATGTTACATGGTAAGATCGTTTTGTTGGTTTTCAATATCGACTATCTTAGTACATATCGTGAAAATAACACGCCTTACAATCTTGGATTTCTTATATGACCTAATCATCACATTAATAACTCCACGGGTTGTCAGTTTAACCACTTAATTGTATATTTTATGTACTACATATGAACCGTGTCATTATGAAATGCAATACATCTATTATGAAGTATAATACTATCAATAACTCACCCAAAACTAAACAAACATGACACATAGTGAACCATTTGTCGTCCTTTTGTATTATGTAAGACAAGAAACAATAGAAAAAAATTAAATAAAATAATCTTAATGTAAGAAACAACAAAACTAAAAAGAAAAAAATTGCAAAGATGTCCGAAAATCAAAACTAACAAACATATATGGAAAACTAAATCATTAAATGATAAAGAAATTAGAAAACTTATATTCCGATACAAAATGAAAGATTAACATATAATTACCTAAACCGAGCAAGTTATCATGGAAATTAAACTTATTCAAACTAAAAATCCTCGACAGTTGTTTTCCTTCTCACTTCATAAATCTTACAAACTTTTTTTGAAAAAAAAGAAGATTAATAGATAATTACATTAAATCGAGTAAGTTATTATAAAAAACAACTTATACAAACAAAAAATCATCGGCATATACTAGTTTTCCATCTTAATCCAAAGCCTTATTCTTTATTTATTCTCTATTATAAAAACAACATGATCCATCACCAGGAAAATTAAGAACTTAAGAAAGATGTAACCACCAAAAATACCCACTTGCACTACATTAGGATATCATTTATTTAGAACACGAATTTTAGGCTTCAGCTATGAATGAGCATTACAATGTTTTCAGTAGAAGGTTCAATTTCGATTTTAGAAATTAAAGGTTCAATGAATCAAGATTCAAGTCCTATTAAGCAAGAAATACAAACTACAAACCTAAACCAACACTCCAATATCACACTTCAGTTATTGACTTAAGTGGATAACCCAAACGACCTTAGTTACAAAGCATATTAGTAATATCATTGAGTCATATTTTCTATATGACTTGGAAAGAATAAAAACAGTAATACTAATTAACCCGCAGTGAGCCAATTTTCAGGCTTGACGTAAGAAAAACACACAAACATTACCTATCACACAACAGATTAATCATATAACCAAAACTATGACAGATGTAGGAAACACATCTAAATTCATATTATTAACAGCTAATCTTTGAACTAAAACATAAACCCAGTATTCAGGAAATCAAATCAAATAAAAATGAACGAAAGTCAGGGGCATTCGTAAATTCGTGGATGTTTGCACAACTTGGACGCTTGGATCTGTTTTTAGGGTTTCCTTGAAGGAGGAGGAGGAGAAGAAGAAATAATGAATAAAAAGAAGACTAAGAAGTAGAAAATCAAATTTAAACAGAAGTTATCCCAATCCTTTCCTTTGATGGTAAAAATTAGGAGAACTTTTCTTGACTTAGAATTAGCTCCACTTGAAACAGCAAGAGTCGTTCGAAAAGATGGTGATGGTGGTCTTGTTGAACATTCCAAACCATTAACTTAGTTAAAGAGATCCATAAATAAACCAAAATTTCGTCCCAAGAAGGTTAGGGCTAGTTGCCATTATCGATCACTTTCCCCACTAGTAATTTTTTCAAAACCCTACAACCATAATCAAGTTTTTCGGAGACCTAGTGTTCGCACATAGATGCCTACTTGACGTAACTTTTCAAAATCCTACCACCATATGTAATCTACCACGATCACTTTTTCCACTAGTTTCAAATAAACCTTATAATAGTACCTAGCGTACATAGCCAAAGTTTGCACTATTAGAACTAGGATATCAGTAAAATTACGAGAGACCAACAGGACAAGAGAAGTAGAACAACTCAACCCTAACCAGAGGTGAAGTTCGTGTTGGTGGTAGAAAATCCTACCCTTAGAAATCGAAGAACAAAGAAAACCAGAAAGAGGTTGACGAATTCGAATACGTTGATTGATAACTTGTATCAATGATTTCGAAGACGTTGATTTCATCTATATTAGGTTTTGAATGAAGTAGGACCAGAAGGAGGAACAAGAAGAAAAAAAGACCTAAAAAATTCTAGATTAGAAAGAATTTGAGTTTTAGTAGGCGAAATGATATTTTGGAAAGGAAAAAATAAAAAGTGGTTTGATCGTTAATTACCCCATATTATTATTTTTTTGGAATTTGACTTCGATGTACGATGGGAATTACAATGGCGTAGATACATGAAAGGTGTGTTTATCACGGTAACTGCCAGATTAAACAATAACAAGCCTAAAGCCCAACTAAACTATGATCTAAAGCCCAACTAACTATGGCCATAGTAATATTTTGGACCCATAATAATTTAAACTTTATGTATCATTACACATAATATTTTAGAAACTTTTAGTTGATACAAAAAGATACTTGTTTTTTTTAGTTGTTATGAATAATTGTTTGACCCAAATAACCATTTTCTCTTTATTCAATTCATGTATTTATTCATGATGTATCTATACCATTGTTGAATGTAATGACTCTTGGAGTCCATGTCAAAAAAGATATTACAGAAATATATTTTATATGATGTACTGTATAATAATAATAATAATAATAATAATAATAATAATAATAATAATAATAATAATATTGGTTATTAATCTATTTATCACGAATAATACATTACACTTTAATTGACATGAAATTTATGAAAGTCCACACAATGTCAACAAAAATTGTGAATTCTATGAAGGTTTATACATATCTATATACATGTCATTGAAATAACAATGAGAATCCATGAAAGACTACAGGTTCTCCATTGTCCATAAAAATGTACTTTGACATAAGGTCTATGGATGTCAACCAATGTCAATTATTCTTCATCTCCAACCACCAACTCCTGTCACATCTGACTACCACCATTTATCTCATTTTTTGTCTTCCTTCTCTCCTATCACCACCATCACCACCACCACTTCCATTAATCTTTCTTTTCCCTCTCCTTCTCTCACTCTCCCCTCTCTCACTCTCCACTCTCCTACTCTCCCTTCCTATCTATTTCGACGAAGAGGATTCGACTACTGGTTTGCGGGAAATCTTTCATTCGTTCAAAAGGTTTACTATTAGCTACTCAAAATGCTTAGTTGGTTTATTACCTAGTTTATGTTTTCCTTTCCTTGCACCTACATGGACAGGGGATAACTGAATATTTATCATCGTACTGCTTTTGTGTTTCTTGACTTTTGTTTTTCTAGGATGTTCATACTAGGCTGATAGAATAGAGAAGGTTACAAATGATCAAGCAAGGGATTTTAAAAGAAGAACTGAGTATTGATTGATATTGGAGCACTCTAAAACGGCTCATGTCCCCTCATGCCTGAAGAGGTAAAAGCTCTGCATTTTAGTTCGAACGGGTAATTAATCTAAGTCTACTTTGGATTATGTTTAAATGCTACAATTTTGTAATTACCTAAAGAAAATGAGAAAAATGATGGATGAAACTTCATAGATTCCTCGTCATTTTTTCCCAAACCAAACTGTCATAGAAACTGATTGATAGGCCTAGAAAAGGTCTATTCCCGCAAGTATACGGGGTCAAGTTATAGTATGTTAGTAAATTCGTGTATCGTCCCAAGGGATAGATAGGCAACTTCGGATATTGAAGACGAGTTTAACCAAATAATCAAGATGTCAATAGCTACTTAGACTAAAACACACACACACACACCCCACTTCATAAATTTGGTGATTGATTTGTAAGAAATAAGAAAACAAATAAAACTAAATAAATTATCTAAGTGAGAGGTGAGAGAGATTCAGGAGAAGAGTCGCAAGAAGTCGGACAAGATTCGGGTGAAAGTCAAGTGAGAGAGATACTTTGGTTCACAAGATTGATAACGATTACTACTAATTATCTACTAGAATGGAAAGTCAATTAACTTCACCCACATACATTAACACTCCAAAGTATAATGCGTCACAATAAGTATAATCGATCACAAGTTACTATGCATCGACTATCTAGCTATGTACGCACTATCTAATTGCGTGTCAATGAACTAATATGACATCCCAAAGTATAATGCGTCACAATAAGTATAATCGATCACAAGTTACTATGCATCGACTATCTAGCTATGTACGCACTATCTAATTTCATGTCAATAAACGATTAAGATTGAGGCCTCTAATTCATAAAATTAGACGAAGTTTATTGAACTCGCATTTAAGAAATAATAAGTAATTCATCATAAATCAAATCATGCTTCACAAGTATTCGAATATAAGAGTTAGCTAAAATATTGAATGAACAATAAATGGAAAAGAAAATAATGAGAGAATCCCCTTTTTTCGATGTGGTTCGAGGCAAGATCGTCGGAAAATATGAGTCGTTAAGGTGCAGCCGATCTCCCCTTAGCAAATTCTGGGTTCCCCATAGTGACCATCATCATCTTCTCCATTTAGAACTCAACCTCCATTAAAACTAAACCCTAGTTTTCTCTCTCTAGCAATCTTCAACCAAAATCAAATCAAACCACATGGGAAGCTAGCCAAGATGATGGGGAGTAAAACCCCTAAGCTTTCGGACCAAGGTAATGACCGGAAACTAAAGAAAAATCCGGCCCAAGAGTTTCAAGAAATTCGGCCAAATACATGATTTCCGGCCAAAAGACCTTAGATCCGGGCAAAGGAGGTGATGTCCGAGCTGCAGACCCGTCCAAGGAAGCTTCCCGTGCCGCGGATGCGTCCTGTGAAAGCTTGCTGCCCTTCTCCCGTTCCGGCTGGTCCAAGCTCCGGTAGCTACTGCAGGTCGCGTCCACAGCAGCTCCGTGGACGCGTCCCGTGAGCTATGCCGTCCCGAGCTAGATTGCTACCGTCCCGAGCATGGGAGGTTCCAACTCGAGCTGCTTTTTGAATCCGAGCTGCTGGCCGTGTCTTCCTTCTGCCGCGACTTGGTGTGCCGGCCAAAGTTGGCCGGCACTCCTCCTTCTTCTCTCTTTCCCTCTTACTCTCTCAAAACCTTATAACTCAAGAACAAGAAAACCCTAGAACCCTTCTTGCCACCTTTTCCCTCTCTTCCTTGGGGAAGAAGATTAGGGGTGGGAAAAAGATCCGGAAGACCGCTATCCGACCCGTTCGACCGAGATAAAAAGTGTCTATGGACACCCGATGGTCATAACGGTCAGTGTCCGACCGGCCTGAAAGAATTGGCGGACGGTCACGGTCAAAATTCTATGTCGAAGGACCGACCGCAAACCGACCGGTACGAGTGACCGAATAGGTTGACCGACTAAACTGTCCTCATTTTTAGAAGTTGACCGTTGAATTTTATAGACATATGAATATATGATGATCGTTGGCTATAGTCATATTAGGGGTGGGAATCGGTTCGGACGGGCGGGAAATGGACACTAAGTCAACCGGTCCGGGCAGAACGGGCATAAGTCTTAAGTGTCCATTCGGACATCCGGACAAAACGGACGGGCATTTCGGATTTTTCTCTAACAAAGTGTCCGTCCGTGACCGTTTGATAGTCGGGCAAACCGGGTATCGGTCGGTCGGGCACCGGTTACTAATGAACAAATAAAAAAAAATATCTGAAATTAAAATTGTTTAGTGACTAAATACAACTTTCTAAACTCCTACTTTACAATTCCAAAAAGTACATGAATACAAAATTAAAAGATAATCATTGAGATTTTTCATGGATTACGATCGGTTCTAATCTTCTTCACATGGATTACGATCGGTGCATTGTGAGTTCTACGGTGTATTGTGGGTTCAAGGGTTAGTGATGAGATATTGAGATTTTGAAGGAAAGAGAGAGACTAGAGAAGTAAAGAGGTGAATATAAGATTAAGAAAAAATGATTTCTAGGATTATATATTTTTACTCTTGAAATCTAACGGTTGTAGCTAACCTTACAAATCTAAAGGCTTAAAATCAATCATATAGGCGGGCGGGTATAACGGGTAGGATAAACGAACGTGTATGGACGGATTCGGTCGGGCGGACAATATAAGCGGGCGGATTCGGTCGGACCACCGGGTAAGGACCTATGCCCGTGTCCGTGTGCTTAAGCTCTTTCGGTCGGGCGGGTACGGATCGATTCGGGCAACGGACGGTCACGGACGCTTCGGACTCGGGCGGTCGTGGGCGGATTCCGGGTTTCCGGACCAAAATCCCACCCCTAAGTCATATAGTCCTCTGGAAGACTAAACATTAGTGCATGGCTGAATTATATCTTGTCAAATGATGATCAACTGTGTTTTTTCTTTTTTATATTTACTTTTGATTTCTTGGCTAAACATCTTCATTTGTAAGTAATTTTGTTTGTGGTAATAAAAATAAAGTTATGAATTAAGTAAATTTAATGGAAAGTCCGGACCGAGACTGTCCGGTGTCCGACTGGACCGGTAAAATAAACGATCTTGGACGGTCGATTGACAAAGAATTCTTGAGAGCGACCATCCGAGTCCGCCCGAGTAAATAGGTGGTCACCAATAGTTTATGTCCGAGTCGACCGGTTCGATGAAGTTAGAGTCCGGTACCGACCGGTCTGGACCGATTCCCACCCCTAAAGAAGATGAATAGTCCTTGACCCCTTTCTCTAACTTGATTAAAACCCTAGACTTAGTCAAACTTGACTAAGTCTTTAGATCACAAATGGGTGCCCATAACATCTCTACAAATTTCTTCTTCTCTTAGTATTTCTTGGGCTTGGACTTGGTTTTGGGCTTTGATTTATAAACCAAGAGGGTGGCTCTAGCTTCTTCTTTACCATCTAACTTCAAGACAAGACTTCGGCTTCTTTCATTCACAACTTTCCCGTCGGAACTTCAAATTGATTTCCGTTTTCACCGTCGGACTCGTCATTACCTCCACTTGTAATTTGATTTGCTTGAAGTCATATTCTCTTGTTTTGGGCACATGAAATGATAGTGATAATTCACTCCTTTTATTCCGAATCACACGCTTGACTCCAAAATAGGTACCTAACAAGAAAAACACATAAAATATTATTGATAACACTCGAAAAGCACTAGTTAGTCTAAGTTAGGCTCTCCAAATGTGACATTTTCGCGTCACATCAAGATCCCCAAACTTAAACTTTGATAGTCCTCGAGCAAATAAAACAAAACAACAACCTAACTCACTTTCGGAGGCATCCCGGTTGCATTTAGCGTATGCAACAAGCCTTTAAACCTCTAGGTTACCCATAGAGGGCGAGTATTGTCTCGTGAGGGTTTCCATAGATGACACCCACAAACATCATGGCTTCAAATACACAAGGGTCCAAAATCCAAATCATAGATAAGCATGATTCATACAGTGAAGGGTTTAAGCATGTCAAAACATAATGAATCAAGTAAACAAGTTCTTGTGAAAGTTAAAGATCTCTTCACTAATGGTCTTACCATAAAATGCAAGTGTCATACCATAATGAGCACATCTATGTTCTGAAGTCACAAAACCTTGATTCCCAATTTAGTACATTTCGCTTCGACTTCGGCCTCACGGACATACACTCCAAAAATGAAATCACTCAAGAATGGTTCGCTCGTATGTGTGAGTGTGATCACTTAACTTGAACTCAACATATAAAAAGGGGTAAGGACAACATTTTGGAACAAATGATCTTCGAAAAGGAATTAGCCACCAAATAGAGTGGGGAAGCTCACTCGCCCTTCTCACCCATTCTACCCTCTAAAAATGTCTTCTAAAGTTTAACGGATACTAGAGATGGATGATGATGGTGGATTCCCGAGAATTTTTGACCTCTTCATTATGGTAGAACCTCTTAAGCATCTCAACATTTGTTTCTTGCTTTGAATACTTATTAATAAACAAAAACACCAACACATATATACAATCAAACCACTCACACAAAAGAGCTAACACATGCTCAAACATACACAAAAATCACTTTATTTCACATTTTTTTTTTTTATTCATTTTTTTTATCACACATATTCAATCAACCAAAATAAAATACTACACCCACAACTCTATTCTTGCAATCAACTTTTCATTTCATACTTGCTTTTGATATTCTTCATTCTTTTATCTCATGTCTTCATTCTCGGGATATAAGATGATGGATGGTGATGGAGTATCCGCTTTCCTCTCATTGGCATTCTCATTGGGTTTCATGGATTACAAGGGCAAGGTTAATTCGCTATCCTAATGTCACTCCTAGTGGCTAAGGAAATTGAGCACACGAGATCAAATGAGCTCTTTTATAAGTTACGAGGTTGAGTAGCTCTTCATTCTACTCGAAGTTAGCGCGGAAGAGTACACTCGAAGGACAATTTAGGCATTGAGCTCTCATATGGGTTAAGTCTCCACTAATGATTATTTTAGGTCTTTTAGAGATGTTTCTTCTTCACTAAGATGTCACTCACATGGCACAACACAAACACTAAAAGACTCGACTTTCTTGGGCTTGGACTTGGTTTTGGGGTTTGATTTATAAACCAAGAGGGTGCCTCTAGCTTCTTCTTTACCATCTACATTCAAGACAAGACTTCGGCTTCTTTCATTCACAATTTTCCCGTCCGAACTTCAAATTGATTTTCGTTTTCACCGTCGGACTCGTCATTACCTCCACTTGTAATTTGATTTGCTTGAAGTCATTTTCTCTTGTTTTGGGCACATGAAATGATAGTGATAATTCACTTCTTTTATTCCGAATCACACGCTTGACTCCAAAATAGGTACCTAACAAGAAAAACACATAAAATATTATTGATAACACTCTAAAAGCACTAGTTAGTCTAAGTTAGGCTCTCCAAATGTGACATTTTCGGGTCACATCACTGATCATCAGTTGTTGGGCATGCTAAAACTTGAATGTAGGCGACTGAAGAGATTCCGAATTACCTTTGAAAACCAGTTTATCTGGTTTGTGAGAAATCCCCCAAACTAAATCGGGATTTCAGCAGAGGGGGCTTCCCCAACACGGAAATATTTAGAAAGAGAAAGAATGAGAGTAGTGGGAGGTGTTGGTGGTCGTGGTGGCGGGCGGTGTTGGTGGTGATGGTTAATTAGAGGTGGTGGTTGAAGGAGAAGAGAGAAAAATTCAGAAAAAACTAATATGTCGTGCGTAATGGTCGTTTGCCGACAACCATTACGACAGTGGAGAAAGAATTGTGGTGGGTGGTAGGTGAAACAAAAGGGAAACAAAAAAAGATCAAACAGTATGACTCAAAATTT
>BEHA01000721.1:204183-223554 GCA_002897215.1 Eschscholzia californica subsp. californica
ATAGAATACTACTCAAACATATACGAACATGGTGCGATCCTACACCTTCGAGATGAAAGAAACCCAAACTGAGGTTAAGCTATCGTTCAACTATGACTAGAAAGAGCTCGATCTAGGTGCTCTTGAATAAGATTACAGTCAAATCGATAGTTAGACCACGTGTAAGAGTTACAAATAAAATCTAAACCTATTAGACTCATTCAATCGATGGATGTGCCTGAAAACCTTTGTTGCCTAAGAAGGTACTACTTTATTGTTCAAAAAAAAAAGGTACTATTTATTGCCTCCCAATTTTTAACAAAAAGCCTAGACAGACCGTTTTTAGGGACTGCCCCTTGGACCGTCCTGTCCACTTGGACAAGAAGCCAAGGGACTTCCTACATGGGTTGTCTGGTAAACCAAAAAGTTAGAGAGAGAAAAAATTGTTCCTCTCTCCAACGTGGACAACCAAATTAAATGGAAGTCTTTCCATCTCCTGCTCTCTCTAACGGTGACTTCGTTAGAAAATTTACTTTCAATCTCGGCCTTTAATTTTTTAAGGGCCGAGATTGAAACCCCTAAAAGTAAATTAATTCCTTTCTTTTTGGATCAGTCATTCTTCTCAACTTTAAAGAACAAAACCCTAACTTAGAAGTTCATCATTTCTCATCACCATCTTCCTTCAAATCGATCTCGTTTTGTGATGTTGTTGTTAGTTCTCTACTCATCTCCTTCTTCAAAAATAAGGTAACTTTAGGCATTTGTTTTCATTACCATTTTAGCTTAGTGTGCATTGATAAATAGTTTAAAGTGATTTCCCATTTCTCTCCAACTTTCACTAGATTTTAAATCACAACTTACTTTTTTTCAGTACATTTATATTTACTTTTAATGTCCCACTGTTGTTCTTGATATATAGATTGTTTTTATTTCTCATTGTTTTATTCAAGGCATATATGGAAGGAGGAATACCTATGGAATATAATGTAGATTTTGAGGAAGATATAGATAATGAGAATATTGGGACCAAAAATGATTGTGGATCCGAGGATGATGATGAACCCGAGGATGATTGTGTCGATAGTGAAAAGAAAGTTGATTGTTCGAAATATAGTAAATTAGAACTATCGGATTTACTAAAGATTGGAACGATACACGATAATCCTGAGTTTGTGTTTGAACTTTTTAAGAAATATGCGTTTTTATCGGGATTTCCTTCAAAGAAAAGAACTAGTAAAAGAGATTGTAGTGGTTTACTTCGATGGGTTACTTTTTCTTGTGGTAGAGAAGGGAAACCTAAAAGTACTTCTTCGAATTGCTTAAACCCGAAACCCTCTTCCAAGACAGGTTGTTTAGTTAAGATTAGAATAACCCTTGAAGGAGATGAGAGATAGAAAATCACGTCTTCCTATCTCGATTACAACCATCCATTAAGTCCTAGTAAGTCTAGATTTTATAAATGCAACAGAAATATCAAGTCATCGGTAAAAAGGGCTTTAGAATTGCATGATAGAGCAGGAATTCGAGTATGTAAGAATTTTGGGACGATTGTTGAAGATGCACATGGTTATGAAAACTTGACTGTAAACAAAAAAGATTGTCAGAATTACCTAGCAAAAGTTAGGCGATTGCGTCTTGGTGAAGGTAATGTGGTTGCAGTTCAACGTTATTTCTTAAAGATGCAATCGTAAAATAAAGATTTTTTCTATTGTATGGACCACGATGAAGAAGGTAGACTGAAAAATGTATTTTGGGCCGATGGAAAGAGTAGGAAATCTTATAAAGAATTTGGCGATGTGGTTGCATTTGATACAACTTACTTGACTAACAAATACGAAATGCCATTTGCTCCGTTTGTCGGAGTAAATCATCATGGTCATACAATTTTACTCGGGTGTGGTCTCATTTCAAATGAAGACACATGTACATTTGTTTGGTTGTTTCAAGCATGGCTCGCTTGCATGGATAATTGCCATCCTCAAGGAATAATTACAGACCAATGTAAGACAATGCAGAATGCCATTGAGATAGTCTTTCCTAACACTCGACATAGATGGTGTTTATGGCATATTTTGAAGAAGTTTCCTGTAAAGTTTGGTAGCAATAAGCAAAAAGATCAGATCAGTTCGACATTGAACCGTTTAATATATGATTCACAAGACCCCGGAGAGTTTGAAGAAGGTTGGTTAAACATGTTTAACAAATATGGTTTACATCAACATAAATGGTTAACTAAACTATACGTGGATAGGTATCGTTGGATTCCAATTTACCTTAACAATAGTTTTTGGGCTGGCATGTCAAGTACACAACGAAGTGAAAGTGTGAATGTTTTTTTTTATGGTTATGTTCATTCTAAAACAACTCTAAAACAATTTGTTGAACAATATGGTCGCGCATTGAGAGATAAAGCCCAAAAGAAGGCGGAGGCGGACTTTAGGTCATATGCACACAAGATACCATGTGTAACGAGATTTGCAATGGAGAATCAAGCTCAACAAGTGTACACCACAGAGAAATTTAAAGAATTTCAAACTGAGTTGATTGAATTGTTATATTGCAAAGAAACAAATAGGTACCAAGATGACATGTTAACTGTACATGGCGTACGGGCTGATATTGTCATTGGAGATGGAATGAAGAAAAGAATGGTTTATAAAGTTTATTGCAATCATACGAGTAGTAGTATACATTGTAGTTGTCTTATGTTTGAGTCTAAGGGCTTATTGTGTAGGCATTCTATATTGGTGTTGCTTGATTTTGGTATTGACTTTATTCCGGAGAAATACATTCTTCGTAGGTGGAGAAATGATGTTACGAGAGCACACACAAAGTTGTCAATTGGATATGATGATTGGACATTAAGTGAAAATCTTCGTACCTATGATCGATTATGTCGTGCATTTACTGAACTCGCAGACTTGTCGTGCGATGATGATCGTCGTTGTGAACGATATATTGAGTCGGTTGAGAATGAGAAAAAAACTATACCTTTGTTTAAACAGAGTGTTAATCCAGCTCCAATCTCAAGAACTAATGTAGGTAGTAGTTCCAACGGTAATGATAATGAAGAAATCTTGCTTGATCCATATTGTGTGAAGCGTAAGGGGCGACCTCGTACTAAAAGGTTAGAGTCTACACTTTTCACCAAATCGAAGAAAAAAGATGTGTCAAGTAACAAGAGAAACAAGGTTAGTTATTATACATATAATTTTTTTTTTTGTTTAAATATTTTTTAAGAAATACAAGTATAATAAAATTTTTTTTTTTTTTAGGAAGATGATGATCTACAACATATGGGATTCAACGCCACTCAAGAGAGTCATCAAAATCTCCCACATCTATGATTATCGTTACATGAATGTGTGTATTTTATTCATTTTTAATTTTAATCTTGAGAGTATTTTGTCATGGTATTAATACATGGAGTTTTTTGCTTGAGACAGATGGAGTTTTTTTGTTGCAAGAGGTACTTTGAGTTATTAAACTAAAAATACAGTGACAGGGAATACTCATTATTCTATCTAATTTTTTTTGTTGAAGTTTAATATATCTGTCTCTATATAAATTGCTTTTATTATTTACTTCCTTATACCCGTGTATCTCTTGCATGATAGTTCATCAATACATAATGAAGAATCTTGATGTAAAGAACTAACTCCAACACCATTGCAGGAATGTTTGGAATGGCTTTTAAGTGGTAAAGAAATAGTACAAAACTTACTTCATAATTGTGAACATAACATCAATTAGCTTCTTAAAAATTAACGAGTATCTTCCATATACACACTAAGCTAAAATGGTGATGAAAACAAATCCCTAATTTACCATACTTTCGAATATAGAACCAACAACAGTTTCAAAAACGAGATCAATTTGAAGGAAGTTGGTGATGAGAAATGGTGAACTTCTTTAAGGTTGAGTTTGTGTTATTTGAAGTTGAGAAGAATGACTGATCCAAGAAGAAGAGAATTAATTAACTTTTAGAGGATTCAATCTCGGCCCTTAAAAAATTAAAGGCCGAGATTGAAAGTAAATATTTTAAAGAAGAAAGAAATTAATTAACTTTTAGAGGATTCAATCTCGGCCCTTAAAAAATTAAAGGCCGAGATTGAAAGTAAATTTTTTAACGGAGTCACCGTTAGAGAGAGAAGGAGATGGAAGGACTTCCATTTAATTTGGTTGTCCACGTTGGAGAGAGGAACAATTTTTTCTCTCTCCAACTTTTTGACTTACCTGACAGTCCATGTGGAGAGTCCCTTGGCTTCTTGTCCAAGTGGACGGGACGGTCCAAGGGGCAGTCCCTAAAAACGGTCTGTCTAGGCTTTTTGAATTTTTAATTCAGGAGAGTAATACTAGTAAGGTCACCTATTATAGTCTGGCGCCATAATATTACTACTAAGATGTTGTAATTGTATCCAAGGAGAAAGAAACCCGACAACACACAACCCCCGAACCAGTAGTGAACATGTTCCCTGGAAGTTGTCCTACTTTTAACTTCGTCAATAGAGTACGATTTATCTTTGCATTGTCCCTCTTCTATATGGAAACAAACTCTGTGCTGATCCTCCCTTTTGGCACAAACAGATTGACAAAGTTATGTCGGGTCAATTAACATAGGAGAAGCCTCGGCGAATTAGTTGAAAGATGGTTTAGCAAAATTTATACGATTTCTCCATGAGGTCAAAAATGAGTATTTTGTGCCATGGTCGCTATAAGTGAGTCTATGTGTGCTTGCAGAAAGGGGGAAGACATGATATGGATAGGCAAACTTAAGAGTACCGGAAAGAAGAATAAAAAGGACAGTTATAGAAGCGCCTCCGGAAGCGTTAAATGCGCCACTTTTTCTCACATTCTCTCCCAAAAATTTGCTTTAAGACTTACAGGGGCGCTTCTAACACTTCCCTAAATCTAATATAAACAATAACAAAGAACCAAAATAACACGAGAAAGCGAAATTTAGAGACAACGACGACTTATTATTAATAAAGTATATCTTAAAACAGGGCTTTAACTATGTTTAAAACAAACCTAGATATCTTATAACATAAAACCCTAAATAAACCCTTTCATATATGTAGCTTCATTTATATTATGAAGTTCTACTAGTCTTCTTTCCATCAACTTAAACTACTATTTCTCTAGCAAACAACCATTTCAAGCATGCCAGGTTTGATCCTTCTCATCGTCGTCGTTGTCTATTACCGCTCCTTACACGGCGGGATCAATAGTCTCGCCAGTTCGAAGTTGGTTTAGCATCTGATGAACATGAAAAAGGAATAATGAATGTGTTAATAAATAATTATCATTTGTCAATAAACAAACTAATTAAGAGGAAGATCTAGCTGGAGACCTGGAAGTAAACCTCAAGTTTGGTCTTGATAATGTTCACATTCTCCTTCACTTGCTGGAAAACAGCGATCACCCTGGATCAATTCAGAGCATATATTTTAGTATGTTAGTATTGGAAATTTCAAAATTAGGGTGGTAAGATGTGTATCTTTAGTCATCCGCCTTTGGTTGTAGCAGTCAGAGGTTTAGTCTTCCACCTTAAAGGTCAAGGATTCGAGACCCCCTGATAATTAATAAAAATGTGTATCTTTAACTTATTGTTAGGTTTGTGGTCATCTAAATCAAAACCAATTGACAACAAGTGGAGAGAACCTAGACATTATATTCTTGGTTACTAGCTCACCCTTCTCCGATGTGGGACTATTCTCACACCTATGCAAGTGCTAGAATCTTATCATTTCTATATAGATATGCAGATGTTGATGGATTAAGGGAATAATGAAGGGAAAAAATAAAGATTACCCATCAGCATTTTTGTCCTGGGCATGCTGCCTCAACAGAATACATGCATCCTTCACCTTTGCAGCTCCAAGGCTGCATCCATGCACAAAATTAAATTAATCAACTTATGTAAAATTGAAATTTTTCTTCTTAAGAACTCTCAGTTTTAGGATTTCGTTAACGAGATAATCTATTACAATCTTCTTTAATTATTATTTTTACCTGGAACTGCTACCCTTGAGCGAGTGGACCATTCGATCCAGCTTAGCAAAGTCCATGGGCTGCTTTTCTCTAATAAAAAAAATAAAGAAATGAAAATAAATCATACTAAAACTGATATATATATATATATATATGTTATTTGTAGTGGCCTATATTACTTACATTTCCTGCTGAATGTTATTGACATTAGTAACTGCATCAGAAAAGAATATGTTGGCAACATCTTCGACGAAAGTCGAACTAGCATCAACATCTAACTCTTCAAGTTGCACAAACTGTTCATCCAAGAGTCCCTGCAATAGTCATAAATTACTTAGTACAACCAAATTTTGATCCTTTAGGAATGCTCACTATAGAAATCTTAGTGTCATAAATTCAAATCTTGATCCTGGTGGTTGGCAAATGAAATCAGAAAAAATATAAGTCGGATCTTGGTAAGCGAGATTTCCGGGTAAGCGGGATTTCTCGTGTTGATTCGATAATTATTTTCTTGCTTCAATCAACATTTTTCTAGGTTATTTTCCATGTTAATCTTCAAATAAGCAAGATAAAGATGAATATAAAACAAGGCTACAAGTATTTACCATATACACATACTGCATATGGTTTACATGAACATGAAAACAATGAAGGAAACTACTTTGACACATATTGAATAATGCATGGGTTACTCTTAAAATATGCATAAGAAATGGATGATGGATGCATGCATTTATTTGTATATACCTCTGAAAAGAGAGCATCTCTCATGGCAGCAAGCTTGATCTGCATCTGTTTGGCAGCCATTATCTCAGGTAGGTAGAGAGAAGAGAAATAGCTATTGAGCTCTAGAGAGAGAAATGACTTAGAAGTGATGGAAAGAAATGAAGGGCAAAGGGGTGTATTTATAGGATAGGAGACTGGGTATAAAGTGGAAGCAACAATGATGACAGAAGGCAACTGAAAATTTTGAAAGATTTTGCTTGTCCTCCCTAATTAATGTTTAGACATTTAATCTCACATTCAATTCTTCTACTTTTGTAAGATACTTCAAGAATGGTCATCTTCATTATTCTCTCTTTATTCATGGAAAGGATGTCTTTTTCTCTAGAATCTTATAGACCTAAAAGTTTATTTGACATCTTACTCTCCACATCAATTCTCCTCAAATCTGCATCAATTGTTTTTTGAAATCTCAACGATTTAAAATAATAAAAATGCAAATTATAACATTTAAGTATCTAGTAACAGTCTAGAAACGCAACGGCTAACAGTAACTTCGAAAACTTACATCCTAGCAGTCTAGCCATTGATTACTATGTGGGCATCAATGAGGTGATGCATAATCTAGCAAGTTGATCTTCATTCCCAACAAAGAATAGTTGCATAACAATTATTATCTCTCAATTGGATTTCGAATCTTAACGATTTCGAATCTTAACGATTTCAAAACAATTAATATCAGAATCATCTATGATTTTATACTGGATCCGTCGTAATGACGAATCTGTGGGTTTAACAAAGTTAATGTGCGGTATTATGAGATAATATCAAATAGGAAAGATGACGCGACATGTACAACTGGTAGAAATTCACAGTTTGCCTCCCACTAATACAAACACATTAAGCGAGTTACATAAGGATAGCCAAACTGGTCTACACTGGTGTATTAATTCGAACAAATTACCTGGCTTTTTTCGATATTGTTTGTCAAATTCATAATAAGTTTTTCTTTTTATTTTGCAGTTGTCAACAGGTTAAAGGGCTCGACCCTTATTAAGAACCATTAAAATGAATAAAGATGAACAAAAAAGAAGTTAACCGAATAAACTAATGAATTAAATTAAAGCGAACTAAATGAAACTAAATCAACTCCAAATGATTTCTAATCAATATTTTCTAAGCCTGATGACACCATTGTGATCCGCTTTAGTAATCTTGTTTAGATCTCGAAGCATAGTGTCTATGTGAGAATAGTCCCACATGGGAGAAGGGGTAACTAGCAACCAAGAATATAATGTATAGGTCCTCTCCACTCATTGTCAATTGATTTTGAGTTGGATGACCACAAACTTAACATGGTACCAGAGCTAGGCCCACAAGTGATAGGTTTAAAAGCCACACGTGCTCCACATCACTCGCGAAAAAAAAAAAATACGTGTTAGGCTAACCATGCCACACTTGAGGGAGCGTGTGAGAATAGTCCCACATGGGAGAAGGGGTAATAACAACCAAGAATATATGTATAGGTCCTCTCAACTCATTGTCAATTGGTTTTGAGTTGGATGACCACAAATTTAACAGTCTACCATCAAGTCTGTCACCTTTCTCATAAGCTAACCTTTAGATAAATAAATACTCAACCGCCTAATTAATCTCTCAGATAATGAGGTATATGCGACACTCGGCAAAGTGTCCCAAGACTCTTTATCTAATGATAAATGTGCATCAAGTTTGTGGCTAGCGGACTATTCATCTGCAACCCTTTTTTTTCTACTAAATTCACCCCGCCGGATGCCTTTAAGCTCATGCATGAGCACCCATTTTTTCTCTGCAGTCCCTGTTCTTTCTATAATAACCCCTCCCTTATCATCCCTTATGATGTCACGCAAATCCCCCAAAGTTATATCATAAGAACCATGATATCAGCATTAATCTTAACCCACCCAACCTCAGGTTTTTTCCATTAAAAACCTTTTGTTTTCGGTTAATTCAGAGCAATAGTAATATTCCAACATTCAAGCAACCGACGGTGCACTGTCGTGTTTAAACCTACTCACCAAGGCGAAGCTTTTATACAAACTTCACCCACCGTATCTTTAAAGGCCACTTCCGTGTGATGATGTCTAAAAAGGGCTTTAGTTTATCACTTAGATAATGAAAAATCAACTAACCAAACAACGAACTTTTTCTTGAGATTTGAAGGACATAACCTGCTAAAAGCTCATAAAACTCTACAGAAAACGTGCTTATTGGGGACATATTATTTTTGCATCTGTCCCCAACAAATTCACATTTAGGACGGTTTTTTTTGCTTTCGTCCCTAAATACATTTATCTCGGACAGTTTCATACCAATACATTTTGGCCAGTGCTTTGGGCAAATCAAAATGTTTTCTCGGACAGTTTCATATCTTCTTGTTCTTCTTCAACACCAGCCACCACCACCTCCGACCACAACCACCACCACCACCATTTTTTTCTTTTCGTTTCTTCCTCCTCTCCTCACTCACTCTCTCTTATAGTTTGTTTCTCTCAATCTCACAGTCTCTCTCTCCCTCCCTCCCTCCCTCTCCCCCCCCTCTCTCTCTCTCTCTCTCTCTCTCTCTCTCTCCCTCATACACAGTTCCGGTGAAGGAAAGTTTTTCCTTCGTCGGAACAAGACCTCGAGGAGGGTTTCGCCAAACCCTCCTCGAGTGTCTCTCTCTCTCTCATACATAGTTCCGATGAAGGAAAGCTTTTTCTTCATCGGAACAAGACCTCGAGGAGGGTTTCGCCAAACCCTCCTTGAGTGTTTCGTGGGTCGGTCGACCACGAAACGTTTCGTGGTCGACCGGCCATAAACTTTACGTGCACGGTCGGTCCACAAAATGTTTCGTAATCTGACCGACCACGAATTTTGAAAAATAACGAGAGTGAGACCGAGTATTAGGGTTTAGGGAGTGGAAGCAAGACAGAGAGAGAGAGCGACTGAATGAGATACAGTGAGAGAGAGGCAGTGAGAGCGATAAAGAGAGAGTGGGAGAAAGAGAGACGGAGAAAGAGAGAAAGATGCAAATGATGATGGTGGTGGCCGGATTTTGGTGATCGAAAAAATAGATATGAGAGAGAAAGATTTGAAAAAAAATAAAGGTCGCCAACAATGGTAGTTTACCGGCAACCCTAGCCGGAATGGAGAAGAAATGGTCAACAAATTTTTTTTCCCCCTAACAATTAGAAATATACTGCAACTAAAGTTGACCAATTTTTTTCAAAGTCTTTCCACCCCGGAAAATATTTCCCAAAGCGTTGGCCTAATTTTTTTAGGAAAAACACATTCAAATATATATTGTCAGAACCAACTCTTGTGGGAAATTATATACTTCCATCCCCAATTCAAAAAATTTGTGGGAACATTTCCCTCTTCTTTTTTGGGCAAATAATCTGTCGTCCTACTCACTCCAACTGCAAACCCTAGTAGCTCTATTGTCAAACGACTTCAGCAAGAAATTGGAGAATGAAAACTACTCATCACCTTGGAAATACATTGTATCTTCAATTTTAATGTTGTTTTAATTAGTTGTTGAGATTAAGAGTTTTCGAGTAGAGAGAAGTACAAATCCTGTAACCAAACCTTTTAACGGCATTTTTTTTTGTTTTGGTTATTTCCCAAACAGCCCCCACTTTATGACCAGCTTCCTACCTAGCCCCCTACTTTATCAAAAATACCCAGATGACCCCCTTTTTGAGCCGTTAACTAGTTATCACCTCTCTCTCCTCCACCTCATCACCTCTCTCTGCCACCTCATCTTCTCGCCACCTCATCGTCTTCACCGACCAAGGTCGCCGGGCGGCCAGTTTTCCAGTCGCGATCTGCAAACATTAAAAAAAATTCATCTCTCCTCTCTCTCTCTAAAAAAATAAGTTTTTCTAATTTCCTCTCTCCCCTCTCTCTCTCTTTCTCTCTAAATACTCCGGGGAAGGGGAAATCCCTTCGCCTGAGATCTACTCGGACGGACCTTGAAGGTCTGTCCGAACATACCTTGAAGATCTGTTCGAAACAGACCTTCAAGATTTGTTCGAAACAAATCTTCAAGGTCTGCTCGAAACAGATCTTGAAGGTCTGCCCGAGAAGATCTCCGGCAAAGGGGTTTCCCCGTCGCCGGAGTATTTAGAGAGAGAGGGAGAGAGGAAATTAAAAAAAAAAATTTAGAGAGAGAGAGAAGAAATGATTTTTTTTTAATGTTTGAAGGTCGCCAGACGGAATGACCGGTCGGCGACCTTGACCGGTGAAGACAATGAGGTGGCGAGAAGATGAGGTGGCAGAGAGAGGTGATGAGGTGGAGAACAAAGAGGTGATGACTAGTTAGCGGTGTTATAACGGTAACTCAAAAAGGGAGTCATCTGGGTATTTTTGATAAAGTAGGGGGCTAGGCAGGAAGCTGGTCATAAATTTGGGGGCTATTTAAGAAATAACCCTTTTTTTTAGAAGTAAAATTTTAACGGTTGGTTGATTACCTTTTACTTTTGAAACTTAGGTTATGTGTTTGTTTATGAGTTATCTGCTTGAAATTATGTTATATATACGTGTATACACACATTCCTTTGCTTTTGCTTGAATTGATTTTATGCTTGCACAATAAGATGATTCTCTCTGTTATTTTGTTTATACCATATTGGGTTGAAGCTGGTGATCAAGTGTTTGATCAAATGTCTGCGAAGAATGATTGATGGATATATGCAAAATATGCACATGTCCTAAATCCACCTTTGTTATAGTCATCTAATATCGTTTCCATTTAAATTTGAGTTGAAATTGTTTATTATCTTTTAGCTTTTAACCTCTACATTTGCTTTTGAAATAATGTCAATTGTTTTTATGTAACACTAGAAACACTTTTATACAACACATTATATCTATTTCTCGTCTTGTAAGTTATCGCAAGATTATGTGGTTCCAAGGGCCTTGCTAGTTCAGGACTCGTTTCTTTTGCTGCTATAAGTTTATGGTGTGTTTGGTTGCAGGATTCCTAAGTAAGATTCCTTTCAAAAGTAGGATTTGGTAGGATTCATGAATCCTTGATCTATTTGGTTACCAAGAATCCTAGGATTCTTGAATCCAAAATTTGTATTGGACCAAAATCCCACCCTACCCCCTAGGATTTGCTAGGATTTTGGATTAATTTATCCAAATTTCAAGCTTGAAATCAACAAAAAATATTTCCTTCACCCGAAAATCATTTTTTTTTTCCAAAAATAATTTTTTCTCCAAAAAATCTATTTTTTCCTCTCTTTTCTTTCCCGAAAAACATTTTTTCCCGGAAAATCATTTTGTTCTCCAAAAATCAGTTTTTTCCCGCAAATCATTTTTTTCTTCAAAATATTATTTTTTCCCGAAAATCATTTTATTTTCAAAAAACGTTTTTCCCAAAATCTGATATTTCCTCGAACGAAACAATATTTGAAAAAGCTACTTTTGAGAACAAATTTTATTCAATATTTTTTTTTCTAAAGAAGCGTTTAAAAATACTCAAATAATAATAAATCATAGGATTCTTATTAGTTGCCAAACACACCAAAAAATTTTACTTGGATTCATGAATCTGTGGAATCATGAATCCCAAGGACTTATGAATCCGCGGATCCATGATTCCGTCATCCAAACACACCATTATTGTTTTCTTGTTTTTGCATCTTTTATGTCGATACTTACGTAGTGTCTTTGTGAAAAAAATTCGTAAGTTATTTCACACACACATAACATCTCTTGATCTCGTATATTGTTTTTGTTGGTGTTGGTGTTAGTGTTAGAACTAAACATTCACCACCTCTTCCTGTTTAGGACTAAACGATGTTTCCACAAATTAAGAGATAAAATTATTCAAGGGATAAACTATAGTTATATTATCTTGTTCAAGAGATAAAACCAACTTAACAAATTGCTTCCTTTGCATGCTGAGTACAACCATTTCTTGGTGGAACCTAAAAATAAAGCTGGTGGGCTTGTCTTGTATTGGAATAATGAGTATACAGTTGAGATTTTATATGAGGATGACCATATTATTCACACTAAGTGTACTCATAACAGTAATAGAAGCAGTTTTATTCTTACGGGCTTCTACGGAAGCCCATATAGCAAGAATAGAATGGTTCCTTGGGATACTCTTATTAATCAGAACAATGAGTCTTCGGACCCTTGGGTGCTCATAGGTGACTTGAACACCATCCTTCACCCTTCGGAGAAGGAAGGGGGCAAAGAGGAGATGCCTTCTTATGTTAATAAAATTAATATAGTTATTAATCGGTTAGGTCGGAGAGATGCGGGCTTTCGGGGTAAGACTTTTACTTGGACTAACAAACAATTTAGGGGCACCCTTATCAAGGAAAGATTGGACAGAGCTCTCACGAATCATAATTGGCTTATGGATTTCCCCTCCACTCTTGTTACTCACCTGCCTGGGGTCGGATCTGACCACATTCCCATCATCCTGACTACTGCTACAACTTTTAATTTGGGTAAGAGACCTTTTAAATTTATTCGGACTTGGATGTCACACCCAGATTGTGATAATTTCATTCGTGATCATTGGCCCAGCACTTCCATTCCTATCCAACCGAAGCTCAACCAACTAGCGGTTAATCTGGCCAGGTGGAATAAAACTTTGTTTGGTCACTTGGATCACAGGATTCGTGTCCTTACTGAGGCCCTCCAGAATACGGATAATCCGGACTATTATCACGATATTAATAATAAATTGGAGGAGGCTTATAATCAACAGGAGAGCCTCTGGAAGGAAAAATCCCGTAATGAGAATATCCAATTAGGTGACAGAAACACTAAATTTTTCCACGCTAAAGCCATTAATCGTAATCGGAAAAATCGAATTACGACTATTAAAGACAACCATGGTTCATGGTTGCAGGAAGCCTCTGATATTGCTAATCTCTTCTCTCTTAATCTTCAAGCTATCTCCACTTCTAATGGTTCTAGTATATCTGATGAGTTACTTGATCTCTTTGTTGGTCAAATTACTAACTCTCAGAATACTATTCTTACCAACAAACCGTCAGATATTGAGATCCACAATTCTGTCACATCGCTTAAATCTGATTCGGCTCCGGGTCCTGACGGATTCCCTCCTCACTTCTATAAAACTAATCGGGACACAGTCAAAGCTGATCTCATAGCTTTAGTGTCGGACTTTTTTCTTCATAGTACTCTTCCTGAGCAGGTTAATCATACCCATATTTGCCTCATACACAAAACCAAATCCCCTCAGACAACGTCGGACTATAGACCTATTAGCCTTATGAATACTACTTACAAAATCATTACCAAAATTCTGGCTAATCGTCTCAAAATTATTCTCCCTGAGATCATTTCACCTTTTCAATCGACCTATGTTCCAGGAAGGCAAATTACCGATAATGTCATTATCAGTCAGGAGATTACTCACTCTTTTAAGCGGACTAAGGGTTCGACAAGTTTTTTCGCTCTTAAGCTTGATATGTCCAAAGCCTTCGATCGTATAGAGTGGCATTTTCTTGATTCTATTATGAGTCGTCTGGGATTTTCAACTCACTGGATCAATCTCATTCACACCTGTATCTCTACTTCCACCATGGCGGTTCTGATTAATGGACGTCCTGGCCCGACTTTTAACGTTAGCTGAGGAATTAGACAAGGTGATCCTCTTTCTCCCTTCTTGTTCACCTTAGTCATGGAAGGCCTTAGTCGTCTTCTAGAAACTAACAGATTGCCTGTTCCTTTCAGAGGCTTCCCTATCCCTCGTACCAACATTAATCTCAAGCATCTCCTCTTTGCCGACGATTGTATCATCTTTGGGCAAAATTCTATGGAGAACATTTCTTCACTTCAGCACATCCTGGATATTTTCTGTTCTTCTTCTGGCCAAATGATTAACTTTGACAAATCTACTATCTTTTTCTCGAAAAACACTCACCCCAAATTCAAGCATATTATTATTCGGAACTTGAAAGTTCATCAATCCTCTAATCTTGATAAATATCTCGGCACTCATCTCTTCATAGGAGCAAATAAACAGAAAGTATTTTCTTCCCTCGTTAACCAAATCCAGACAAAGTTGTCCAAGTGGCAAACTTCTCTTCTCTCCCAAGCTGGCCGTTCTATTGTTATTAACACAATAGCTGCGGCTGTTCCCCGATACCAAATGCAATGCTTTGTCATACCTAAAGGTATAAGTAATCGCATTGAAGCTCTTCAAAGAGCTTTCTGGTGGGGAAAACCCAAATCCATCCATACTATTAATTGGTCTACCATATGTCTTCCAAAAAAATTGGGAGGTCTTGGTTTTCGTTATCCGATTCTGGATAATCAAGCTTTTTTGTGTAAGCTTGTCTGGCGTCTCATTAAGAATCCTAATTCCCCGTGGGCTTCTATCCTAAAAGCCAAGTATTTCACCAAAGATCATAAACCAAAAGCGGCTAAAAATCATCACTCTTGGCTTTGGAAATCCATATCCAATCATGTTGACAAAGTGTCCAATCTGACCTTTTGGGATATTAATAAAGGTACAAATATTAATATTTGGCAGAACTTCTGGATACCTAATTACCCTCCTCCTCTGACCAATATGAATAATAGCAATCTCACGAAAGTTTCTCAACTTATTAGGAATAATCAATGGGATACGAATACTTTATATCAATGCTTTAATCGAGACATATGTAATGCTATTTTAAGTATTAATATACAGGATCAGCAGGATGACATAGCGAGATGGTCTCTAACCAAATTGGGTAAGTTCACTATTAAATCCATGTACTACTATTTACGTACTGAACACTATCCTTATGATATGAAAGAATGGACTTTTATTTGGCATTTGCCAATTTTGCCAAAAATCAAACTATTCCTTTGGAAATGTTGTACCAACAGTTTACCGGTAAGAGATAGAATTGGAAAATATATCGGTCATATTTATCATTGTGAATTCTGTCAAGAACAAGAAACTATGATTCATGTACTTTTACACTTTGATTTAGCTAAGGTAATTTGGCTGCACTTTAATGTTATTTCGATTAATATCTGTAACATTATAGACTGGATCACTTCATGGAAAGATATAGAAGATCACATTAGTAGTCTTTTTGCGACTATTCTTTGGAATATATGGAAAGCAAGATGTGATAAATGTTTTGGGTCTAAAGATCCTGTCCCGATGATGATCATAGATACTATCAAAAGTAGTACTAATCTCCAGAATATTCATAGTACCCATCAGCAAATTGAAAAGGTTATTGGTTGGTCTCCACCAGTCTTTCCTTTTGTTAAAATTAATGTTGATGCTTCCTTTGTAGCAGTACAGGATGAGGCAGGGATAGGGTGTATTATGCATGATGATCAGGCAAATTTCCTTGCAGCAGCAGTTTTCACTTTTAAGGGTCAAAACGCTGAAGAGTGTGAATGCGGAGCCATCTTCAAAGCTCTTGAATGGTCTCTTAAAAAGAAGATTGGTTACCTCCATATTGAAAGTGATAACCTAAATATAGTTCAAAAACTCAACAAGGAAACAATAGACATATCATGGCAGTCTGAAAAGATTATTGATAAAGTGCAACAGTTGGAGGCCAACTTCACCAAGGTGATATATACTCATATTCCCAGAGAAGGCAACTATAAAGCGGACCACTTGGCAAAATGGAGTAGAAGAAACAAAGGAACATGGTTGTGGCTTTCTTTATTAGATCTTCCGCAGGAATTGTATAATGTTTTTTTAGATAATTCTATGTACCTCAACAAAAAAAATAAAAAATCTTGTGCAAGTAACCTAGTACCAGCTAAACTTGAAAAGCAAAACCAACATAACACGTTGATTATGAGCATCTAGACCAACATAGTGGCATGATTGAGAATCCTTCCTTACTCAGATTCTAGAACTTGTTGTCTTTTGTAGAATTTAAAGAAACGTCTTAGTAGAAACTGAGAAGTGGGTCTGAAGGATATTGATAACCTGTCCCAATTCATCTTCTTTCGCTGACATCTAAAACTCCATACATCTCCTAGAAATATATTATTTGATAAATCCAATTTCGTGCTACTAATTAACTACATCTAACTCAGAAAGGAAAATTGAGTCTCACGTGGAGTAGAGATTACGATAATGTTTACTCTTTTATACTGAATTGAAACACATCAAAGCTCCACTGAACTGGAAATCGATACCTAAATAATTCATACTTACGTCAATGAATTCGTAACAAAAATAAAATAGTTATCTGGAGTACATGTACCAGAATCAAAAGAAACCTAAACTTGGACAGAGATATGATGATGACAAATGAACTAGCGCAAGTTTGGGTTATAAATTAAGATAAAAAAATTGGTATAGATAAACCTAATCACTGATAGAAAAAGGGGCGTAAACGAGAACCAAGGAAGCTAGATATATTGCTGCTGCTATAACAACATCTTGGTTACAAAGTATAATGGGGGATTAAGAAACTTACCTAGAGGCTAATCATCAACTAATGCACTTGCCTTTACCAGGGCCGGCCCTGACTTTGTGGTGGCCGGAAGCCCGGAAGCGAAGTTTATCTAACTTAAATTCTCGACATCCATTGATGAGAAAAACATGATTTGTTTGTAAAGAGGAATACTATTTGGAAGGGTTGAATATCCTAGTGTTTTAGCAACTCCCATTTGATATAACTCAACAGAAGGAAAAATGATGGAACCATACAAAAACAGTACTTAAGTTAATTGTATTTTAAAAATATAACGGAATAAAAACTATGACAACTTTAATATATAATAACAATAACGATAATGAACACTAACGAAATAAATGACGAAGTCAAAAAGAAAAATCATAAAAGAGAAAAAGGAAAAGTAACAAAAAACAGTAAAACTATGTATTTACTGATGATGAGCCCTGAGCCACCGAGGAAGATGAAGATTCCATCAAGACGTCAATCTCACGAGAATCTTCCTTCCAACTTGAGGATCTAGATGGAGGGGCGGCTGGCGCAGGGGGGGTGGGTCGGATTGTGGCCTGTGGATGATTCGGCCTCGGCCTTTTCCTCGTTCTCCGATGAGACGTTGAGGTACTTTCGCCAACTATCCAAGTCCGTGGAAGAGGGGCTCTGTGGGGCTCTTTGGGAAGGCCCCGCCTGCTCCATGACCCCGGTGGTGGGTTGACTAGTTGCTTCGTGCTCCCCCTCGTTTGGGGCAACTTCTGCATTTAGCCACCTTCCAATCAAGGAGTCACTCCACGCGGATGAGGTTGATTGTTCAGGGGCGGAATCCCCTACTGGCGCCATATTTTGAGATATATCGGCTCCCGTCAGAGTCGTTTAATTTAGTCGAGTTAGTTCGTTTCAAGTCTTTATTATAATAAAATGGTTGGTTTTCTTGATTAGGTGTCTTTTCCAGAGTTTGGTATGAAAAATGGTTAGAAACTGATACAAAGGGTAGTTTGGTCATTTGGAGTCAAGGACATTCTGGTATTTTGGCCAATGCGAGTACATGGGTGAAAAGTAGAGATCGAGAGGAGTCCGTAGGAGAAAACGAAAATCAAATGGAGTCCGGATGTGGGAATTATGTGAAGTCAAAGTCAGGTCAACATTTGGTCAGCATTCGGTACAATATCGGGCAAGTTTCTGGCCCGCGGTATGCTCACGGACACGTGTCGATGGGCGGAGGCCGGTATATGCGATTCTCGTGTTAGCGCTAAGCAGCGAAATGGCCCAAAGAGATTGATCCAGTGTAGCGCGTCGCAACTTAACCCGGTATCCCCAATCCCACGTTTTAATCTTGTTCGTTCGTTGCCGCGTTTTCTAGATCCAACGGATGCCGTGATTCAGCTCCAGTTCTTCTAATCCCGTGCACCCGAAGCTGCTAAGTTTTCGTGCTCCCGACCACGTGTCTGTTTCCCCGACGTCCAGATCCCGCGTTCTTTTGATCCGAGGGCTGCTGCTTGCTGCCGGACGTTCCATCAGAAGCCGCGAAGCACTACATCCGCGCTTTTTTGCAGAAACCCTAGCAGAACCCTGGAGCCGACATGTGTCCATCCTTATCAATTTCACAAACCCTAGCCGCCTGGGTTACTTTGTTCTTTTAGGGTTTTATCCTTTTAACCCTTATAATTCCAAAAGTAACCCTCTTTGATTCTTTTTCTACCATTTAACCCAACTAAACCCTAACTCTATATAAACACTTTTAAAAGACCAACCAAACTTTTCCCCTCCCCTCTTAGCCTCTCTCTCCTCTTTTAGCCTCCTTTTCTCTCTACCTCTTCTAAACTAAAAACCCTAGCCCCCCATTCTTTTCTTCTACCACCTTCATCTCTTCTCTACATTTTCTTTCTACTTCTAATTTCTTCTTCTAACCTTCTAATTTCTCCATTCCTTCTTCTCTAAAATCTCTTCTTCTTCTATCTTTCTTCTAAATTTCTCTTCTTTTATCTTCTAATAAGCTATTATTTGGAGTTTTGGGTAATATTCTTGAGACATTTGGAGCTAATAGTGGACATCAAAATGGAGATACATGGGAATATGGATTTTGGACATTCTTGGTGATTTCTTTCTATTAATCTTTTGTAATTCCATTTACTTTATAAATTCAATGAATATTACTTTAGATTCCATGAGTAGCTAAATTTGTATCTAGGGTGTAGAGGAAACCCATATTTGGGCTTATTTTGAGATATGTTATAAA
>BEHA01000721.1:235990-249484 GCA_002897215.1 Eschscholzia californica subsp. californica
GTATTTAGCCGCGCCTTCTCCAGATACAATTACAAAAGGCAAAGAAGATATACCTATAGTTTACCTCCGTCTTTTATGTTATTGGTCTCCAACAGTAGTAATCTTATATGGTGTTATCTGTGTTTGAAACTAATTATTTGCGATTTTGAACCTATAGCCCCACAAAAAGGGTGAATATTGTATTTTGCTTTTGTGGTGTATATTGTAAATGGAAATGAAATTGGTAACATGTATTTCGATGAAGGATACAAAGAAGGAATAAGTAAAAGAACATCAAAAAAATTACATAGATACAACGACTCCAAGATTCGAAAGCGGTTCCCTCATTCATTTGTTGATCAAATGATTTGGTCTCCAAATGGGTTTATGAATATTGTGCTTATTACTTGTGTACCTTTTCTCTTAATTATACTCTATATTATTCTTATTATGTACTCTTTTTTTTTGTTGAAAATATTTTGTACTCTATTACTGTCTTGTTTGTTACAAAATCATGTTTGCAATCTGTATTTTGCAAACACAGTTTGCAGTTTACATTATGCAAACACATGTTTGCAGTTTACATATGCAAACACAAGTTTGCATATCAGATTGTTGCAAACACGTTTATAGAACAGATTGTTGCAAACACGTTTGCAGAAAAACTTAAAGGAAAAAAACGCCGTTTTTAAAAGACTTCTTTCGTGGAATTAAGCATTCCATTTCTTTGAGTTTAGAAAGAAATTCTGTTCCAATAAGCAAATGTGGCATGGTTACAAGGGCCTATTCATCGCATATAGGCTTTAATTTAAAGGGCATCAGGTTTTTTTTTTGAAAAAAGTATTGAAAGTGGATCTTATTAGAGAGCTAATGAAAAAACATTTCTAAATATATAATTTTTATAGAAATCCGACATCTCAAACAAAAGTTATATCGATTTAAAGTTTAAAGAAAAATAAAAGAATTTAGCTACACAAAACGACAAAATGGAGTATTTTAGTATTTGCACACTTTTTTACCTGAATAATAATTTTCGAATGTTTTGTGCTTTTCTATTCATTTTCAATATTATTTTAACCTTTCTAGAAATTACCCCATCGAACAAAGACCGTAAGTGTACACAACATTTCCCTTAATAAAGAAAAATATTATGGACACACAGCTTTTTCCAGTGCCCACATGGTTAAAGGCAAACAACTCAAATTGAGACTTATCTAAGCACACAAAATCAAATACTACAAACCACATTCTAAAAGGTAAAAGTATATGACTAAAGAAAAGGATGAAGTGAACGTCAGTTGAAGCGGTGTAGCCGACCTGTAGCTCTCTCTAGCTATCTCTAGATTCTCCCTTGTGCCTTTACGACAGCCACCAACCACCACCATTACCACTACCACAATTTAATTGACCCAGACAGGATTCAACCGACCCCCTCCTAGTTTGTTTGGAGAGATGTGCCGCCGGTGAGATCCTCTTCCTTATAATTATGCCGGGGGAGTAGGAGTCTAACAGTTGAATGTCGAGAAGGTTGGTATGTGTGTGTGCCTTCAAATTTCCCATCGACATTAGGAAAATTGGAATCCGAAATCAGACACGATCGGGGTGCCTACAGCCGACTCAGGTATGGCTATAAAATTCACCTTGAACTTGTGATAAGCAGATAAGGCCACAAATTGATGTACATCCCATAAAAATTTATGTGCACCGTGATTTTTTGGAGTAGTATAAAGAATTTTTTTTTTCTTTTATTGAAAAGAGCAGTATCAAGATAACACGTATAAAAAGTTAAAGGAGTGAATAAAGAATCACATTAATATAATAATATCAATTAAAATTTCATAACTAACAAGATTAACGATCACATTGTGATTCAATATCCTTTTTATTGATGGTCTTTAGTTGATGATGATCGTAAGGTGATGTTTGTACGACACAATGGGCAAGAGTCATACAGTGAAAGCCACGTGGATATACAATTGGCATGATACACATGATTACATGGCATTCTCTTACCTTCTTGACCTTCCGATTTTGATCTTCTCATACATATCGCACAAGTGTCAATCATTTCAACGGTTAGCATACTCGATAGCAAATTAGAATCTAGTTTTATAGTAGTACTCGAATTGATATCACTTGATACATCTGGGGGCATGGTTAGTGACATATCAAGATCAAAGTATTGATCCCAATTAGAGCTTGACATGATTTCAGATATTTTGGTAGTAGAGGGAAAAATCTAGAGATAGAAAGGAAAGTGATATGAGAAAGAGATAGATGAGAAAAAAGGGTGTTGGTTGACATGCTTTTATAGGGTGAAGATGGGTTGGTGAGAGGGTCAAATTTATTGCATTAGTTATTTGTAGCCATTGGATTAGATTGAGTACATTTGATCCAAAGGCAATTAACAAAGAGAAATGGGAAAGGGAGTCAATAAATGTGGTGTTTGGTAAAAAGTGGAAAGTATTTAGTTGTATATGGATATTGTTTGAATGGGCTTTTTGTAGATTTGGGTATTGATCAAAGTCAATGTTTGTAACACATTTGAATTGACTCTCAAAGATTGTAACAGAAAAAATGATGAAAAGGAAACAAGGGAGAAGTAGGTAAGAAATGTTAAGAGTGTAAATGGGTTTTTGTACTTTTAAGGAATGAAGAAGAGAGGAAATAAAAAATTTAGTTGTTTCATGGCTTGTCGATATCAACAAGCAAAAATTCCAATAATTTTCTCTGCTATTTTTTCCCCGGAGTATTAATTGTGACTTGATGAATATCCATTATTCTAGATTATCTGAAAAACCCAACTATGGAACCGTAATTCCAACCCCTCCACTACAGATATCTGCAGCACATGTTCGATTGTTAGAGGACTCGGGCTTCATTAGATATTTGTTTTTGAACCGTTAGCCCAATACTCCTCTTTTTTTGGTGCTAAAGTGGGTAGAGTTGAACTCATCCTGATTAGCCAAAATATTGCTTCCTCTAGTGAAGTCCATCCATGGCAAAAATTGGTATTATGTAAAAGAACTAATCAAGATGATTGAAGTTGTTGTGAATCTTTTAAATTTAAAATGTATATACAAGGTGCTTTAGACAATGACAAAAACATAAATGATGAGAACTTGGATGTTCTACAATAGAGGAGAACAAATGGAACTTATTACCCCCTTATACAAATTAATGGTGACCCAAAAATTTCAAGGCTTAATGTTATTTGTCGAAAGTTAGATAAAATACGAATGATAAATTTATAAGGCTACACACTTTCAGATATCACTAGAAATCGGTAAGAGACTTATACGAAGCCACCAAAAGAAAAGAATTAATTAATATGTTGAATATCAGAATGCGATGTTAACGTCAATTTTGTACTTTTTTGGTCAAGATTTGTACATAAATAAATCTGCATAGAATTGATTGTTTGAAACATGTTGAATTGACTAAAAAGACAATTGATAAGAAAAGGTATGTAGTTGCAACCAAAAAGGTATGTATCTCCATTAAACAGTCATGTGGTAATAACAAAAAAGAATGTGTTTCAACAAAAAAAAAAGAATAAACATAAAAGAAGAATGTATTTTCATCAACTAAAAAAACAACTAGTTCAACAACAAAAAAAAAAAAAACTAAAAAAACAACTTTAAAAAAAGGGGTTATTTTCTTTCTAGACCCCTAGTTTGCAACCAGTTTTTTTCTTTACTCCCTATTCTTTATAAATTAAAGAACGATTTCTTTTTTAAAATCTGTTAGTTAAGCTGATTTTTTTGTTTCCCCAATTACCCTTATGGATAATTAATTATTCTTGTTCTTTCTTTTTATTTCTCCCAATAACCTCCTTCTCCATCTTTCTCTATCTTTAGCAGATCTGGGAGAAGATCTCTCAGATTTGCAGCAACAACAAATTGGTGTTGCAATAGGGTCATTAGGTCTTCAATTTATTCTCAACGCTCCAGTTCCTAGTTTCTTCAAATCCTATATTGACTTTATCAAATCCATTAAATAAGAATTACCTTTGATTCTTCAAAGAGAAGCCATGGGTATGATTGATGCCGTGGGAGAATTAGCTTTCTGATTGTGTCCAAAGAAAGGAAAAATACTAGAGAGATAATTAGTGAGATTTAGATGTTATAAAGTCTTTTAGTAACAAGTTTGTGTTCTGCACCAGTGATAGATGAAATAGGGACCACAGGGGGTTTCTTGTTCTGCTTAGGTGTTGCTTCTAAGAGAGTAAGTCGTGTTTTCTAATCGAGTAATTGTAAAATTAACAGGAACTGATTTCATTAAACTTTCCAATTTCTTTAATCCTTCTCTTAAACTTTTCTTTCCAGATTCAACATTAACCCCAAGATTATAACGCTCTTCTTTTCTTCTAGTATTTCACTTTCTTTCTCCTCCACCTCTCATTTCTTATCGCAGAATATTCATCATATAACCTTCCCCTCTTTAATGGGGTTATACTAAAACATTTTGCAAAAACAGGATTACTCAGGTCATAATTTCCGAATTCATCCTTTACCATCTTCTCCGATGCTTGAAATCGATTGGTATTCTAAACGAAGTTTTGATTCTTGTAGACAACTTACAGATCTCCTTCTAGGTTGGGTTTTCATCAAATAAACTGGTGAAGTTTGGATGATGGAGGTGGTGTTGGGGTATAAGAGCCTAGAGGGAGAACGTAGTTGACTCATTGATGATTCAGCCAATGGGGGCTTCCGATCTGATGGCAGTTTTATCCGAGACGTGTACCCTTTTTGTTTCAAGGATTTTTCTTCTTCTTCTATCTCTTTAGGGTTTGAATTTTGGAACAGTAGTTTCTCTATTTGTTAATCTGAACTGGCTGGATAATTGATTCGTATATGTGTGGGGGGTAATTGATTCTTGTAAATTGTAACCGTTCTTAGAATTGGGAATTTTGGGGTTAAATGCATATTTGATTTTACATATAGGATTATCTGGGCATATACATATAGGATGAAATGGGTAGAACGAGTTCATTCAAGATGGTTTTGGAACTCATTGTTTGGCAAAAATATTTTTCACATTTAAGTCTGAATGAATTTTTCTATCTTTTTATCTCAACTCTGAAAGAAACTGCAAAGACGAGTGTTCAGATTAAATGAGAGACAACATTGTTGTTGCTGTAGATATGAGAGATCTTCTCCTAGATCTGCCAAAGATATAGAGATAAGGAAAATGAGGTTAGAGAGAGAAATAAGAGAAGAAAGAAGAAGAAGAATTAATTTTCCTACTAAAGGGTAATTATGGAAACAAAAAAAAGTCAATTGTTAAAGTTAACTGACAGTTTTAAAAAAGATGAACATTTTTTAATTGTAGAAAAATAGGGGATGAGAGGGAACTAGTAACACATTGAAGGACAAAAAAAGAAATAATTCAAAGAAAGGGAGAAGAATGTAAAAAAGGTGGAAAAGCGTATGGGTTTTCATACCTTTATGAATCATGAGGAGGAAATCAGACATGTGGTTAATTCATGTTCTGCACCATCTTCAAGAAAAATATAAAATAAAATAAATTGAACCCTAATACCACCCCAATTGGGCTGGTGGCTAAGTTTTAATGTTAAAACTGGTCTGTAATGATGTCCCATAGTCGAAACATTGAATCTATAGTCCACTTGAGCCAGTCCAAATTCTATCAAACACGTATCATTTTCAAAAATCTAAAATTATTGTTTGTGTATGACCTTATTACGACTTCACAATCCATATATTTTTTGGTACACTCTAAATTCTCCTGAAATAACTAGATTCTGCAGACGCTTTTCACACCATAATCAGGGGAAAATATAAAGTCATTGCTGATAGAACTTAGGCTATGTAATATGGTGCGGTAGCTGGACACTCCTCTTAAATCCAAGAAGTCGTGGAATCGAGTCCTGGTGGAAGCTGTAATAATTTGTCGGGCTTTAGGCTTTTTTGTTGTTGGACATTAGGACTCTTCCATTCATGGTTTAAATTAGGCAGTTATCGTACTTATTACATATTCATGATGCATCAATGTCTCGTAATGACTAATGTATATCTTAGTCGAATTCTTCAAAAGAAAATAATAAGGGGAAAATATCAAATCATTGTGCTTTTATATTAATGACCGCACTAATGATACTATATCAAATGATCCAAGATTTTGCTTACTTTTAACGTGCCCTCAGAAGAGACTTGTGGCTGCGTCTAGCCCTCACCAAAGTCCAACTAAGGGCTTTTTGATCAATCACATTGCAGCTTCCTTCACTCTCTCTCTCTATCAGGCCACAACTGAATAGTGAAACCAATACATCTCTCTCTACCTTATATAAATAAAATCTGTTAAGGAATTGCACCAATACATCTCTCTCTATCTTAGATCATTATCTCTCTCTCACACACACACTCTGTAGTTAGGATGTCAACACACCCATTTGATGAGTGCTTCGATCTTGATTTCTCTCTTGCAATGGCAATAGAACACTTTTCAGGTCAGAATTTAGCCACACCAGTACCACTAGCTTCTTCATTGGTTACGCGTATGCCAACCGTCGCTATTACGGAAGACATATGTTCCATATGCATGGAAGGACCGGAAACTGGAGAAGAAGGTAAACAAATGCCTTGCAACCATGTTTACCATGCCCATTGCATCTCTACTTGGCTCTCTCTTGATAATACTTGTCCTATTTGTCGGCGTCTCGTGGCCACCAGATTGTAAGATTACTTGTTAGATACAAAACTTTGTTGTATTGTCATTCTTTCACTTTCTTTCTAGATTTTGTACAATGCAAGAAATTTTGTTTTCTTCAGTTTTATAAACATTTTTATCTGATTTTTAAGTGATGTTGAAGTAGAGAAGTAACACTCTGTAGTCCTTTTTTTTCAATTTATAATGAAAAGAATAGTTGTTGTGGTGAAAGGGTATGTTGTTGAAAAGGAACAAAAGAAATGCTAAAAGCTAAAGAGTAAACTATGACCCTTGATAGACGTTGTCTTTTTTTTTTGACATGGACTCCTAGAGTCATTAAGTTCAATATGGTATACATACATCATGAGTAAATACATCGATGACTGCCATCACTAAAGACATCACGGGCCCTAAAGGCCCCCATATAAAGACTCTTAAGGCTATCCTAGAGGCATGAAAGCCCATTCATGCTTTTACTTTATTTATACCTTTCACACAACTTAATAGGTGATGGATTCCACCTCCACAAGGAATAGAAACCCGTGACTTCCGTGTTCTCGGTGTTGATGCACAACCAACTGGCCGAACTGTTGTTAGCAAAGACATCGTTGTTAAGAGACAACAATTTAATCTCATTTGTGAGATTGTAGCTTTTAGGCAAAGGAGATTTTCTTTTTTGTTCTTTTCGGAAACTGAAACTTTATTTCATTTAGTTTTGATCAATGATAACACAATACTAGATAATTTGAGGCATATTACAGATATCCCATGATCCCTCTCTATGTTCACATAAAGCTAAATTGGCCATTCCATGAATGGTAATGGTTGCTGGTGGCCGACAATGGTGGAAGATTGTCGGAGAAGGTGAAAGGTTGAATTGATTTGGATTAAATTTTCTGTTCCGAAAATGTAAGGTCGTTGTCTGTAAATAACTAATGATTTTAATAGATACATGTGTATATCAAAATTACACACGTCTAAATAGCTAGATGACTAGATCTGTAAAAACTCTTAGTAGCTATGTAACTACCAGCAGCATTCTTTTTGCTCTCTATCTTATACCTTCAATTGTAATTTGTACATCAAATCTCTCGACTATTCATCCATGACTTATTCTCCATCTAAGGTTAGGGGGATGACTGAACAATAAATTGTTTATCTCCTCGGTCGTTTTCTTTCTTAATTTTTTTTCTTCATAAATTATTACCATTTATACCCACTTAAATCCAAGGTTCTTTTTCTTACTTTAGCCCCAAAGCCCAAAAGAAATGGTTAATTAAATATTTCCCTTTTTTAAAGGGTCCGTGGGTATATAGACCAAAATAATATTCAAAAAAGGTTTATGATCCAATCTTCCCAAAACATGGATATTTAGTCCTTTTACATTATGGACATATAACCCATTCTTTATGAGATAACTACCGTCCATGTCCCTCCTACAAAAATAACGGGATTTTTAATTTTCCAGGTGAATTTGGAATGTTTCTAATGTGGGTGTGATTAGGGGATTTAAAGCAGCTAACGTATAAATCCGAAAATGATTTTTCTCTATCTTCTAACCGTTTTGGAAAGAAAATCTATTTCCAAATAAATTCAAAACAAAAATCGTAACCAAATCAATTTTCTCTCTCTTTACAGATTTGGAAACCAAAGCAATTTTCTCTCTCTTACTATGTAAATTTTTTTCGATTCAAATCAATTTTCTTTCACTTAACTTTCAGATTTGAAAATAGTATATTTTCTAGGATCAATTTAGCGTGATTTGGGGGTTAATATACAAAACATATATACCACTTTCTCTCACTTAACTTTCATATTTGGAAATAGTATATTTTTCTGGGAACATTAAAGCAACATACGTTTTCGTTTTTACTCGTACATAAATACACATAGAATACAAATTACGAAACAAATACGTAAATTATGTATTATTTATGACGAGGAAACCATCATTTGTCAAGTATACAACATAATTTATCAAATGTATATGGGTCTTGTTCAATAAATTGCACATAATTTCTTTTACATTACACATAATTTCTTTTACATTACACATCCTTTACATTCTGTTACAAAAAAAAGTACAAAATCTTCTTTGGTTCAAAAATGGTGTCCATCCATGTACTCTCCTTTAGTTTCGTTGACTCACTTTGATTTGATGATTCTCTTTGAAATTTCATCTGGTATATCAAATCTACACACATAAATACACATACATTAAAGAAAAAAAAAATCATATATTGTATTATAAACTACATGTACAGTTTCGTAAGTTATGTATAATGTTTGTCAAATTTTGACAGCATTTGAAGGTTTTGAGTAGTTTGGTAAACTTATCAAGGCTACTGTTTTGGGTGAAAAGTACACGTAATGGTAAATAAATTATACATAATTTATGTGCACTTATACGTAAATTATATACATAATGGTAAGAACATGAAGATATACGTAAATTATATATTGCAAAATACACTAGATTTGATAGTAAAGCGAAGTATTTCTACTAATGAAATGAGTACTGTTTTGGTGTTAAAGCACGGGTAATGTTCTATAAGTTACCCATAATTTACTATAAATTGTGGTAATTTACGATAAATTACATGTACTGTAAATTCTGTTATGAGTAACCATACGAAAGAACAAATGTTTCATAAATCCGTACAGATTGAAAACCAGATCTGAAGAAAAAAATGAGAATATCATTAAGCTTAAACTACAAATCTAAAGATATCTGCTATGATGATTGATTGTAATAATGTCAAACTCGAGTTGAAGGATTAAACATCAAGATCAAAAACATAAATGAAATTTTAAGAAGGAGAAAGAAAATAGACATCAAACATTCGATTGATGAATGATAATCTGATCTCACGAAATATCAGAAACAACAGAAGATTAAACATAGGTCTAAAGAAATATGATATTATCACTGGATGCAAACATAACATACTAACTTTGAAGGAATCATTGAATAAGGAATAAACATAAAGATCTTAAACAGTTATGAAAATTTTAGGGTTTTAGTTATGAATCATTGAATAAGGAATAAACATAAAGATCTTAAACAGTTATGAAAATTTTAGAGAGAGAAAATAAACATAATACATTCGAAGTTAATGAATTAGTAAACAGATCTTATAGATATGTATCATAAATCTGATACATTTTATAATAAAGCGAAATAATTAGGGTTTTAGTTATAAGAAGAAATATTAGATATTAACAATGGTGTTATAAAGATTTCGAAAGTATTAAACCTGATAAATGATAAATTTGGACAGCAATATAATGTAGAGGAACATGATTTTCTGAGTTTAATGGAGGTTTGTCAACTGAACCGGTTTTAGAGAGATCAAATAAAGAGTTTTCGTTACTAAAAATAATGAAGATATCCTTACTTTGAATAGAAACATGATTGGAGAGAAATATGGGAGATAAATATGGAAAAAGATATGCATAGATTTCGAAGGTAAATCAGTTATAAATATGGAAAGGTTAGATTAGGGATTATGAAATAATATTTATTCTAGAGATTTGTGTTTTCTCTCTAGATGAGACCAAATGGACTAGATATCCATTTATATTATTTTTTTGTTTTAAAACCCTTTATAGGATTAGAGAGCATTATATCTATTATTAGGACCCGTTTTTTGGGCTATAAGCCCAAAAATTCTTTTTTAAATGGTAATTGAACATATGGTGTGTTTGGATGGAGTATTCCTAAGTAAGATTTCTACCAAAAATAGGATTTGGTAGGAATTAAGATTTTTTTTGTGTTTGGCTACAAAATTTTTTAAGATTGTTGAATATTAAGGATTCCTAAATTTGTATTTGACCAAATCTCACCTTACCTCAGAAGATTTGGTAGGATTTTAGATTATGAAACCTCAATTTTAAACTTTCAATTAATTTAAAAAGAATTTGTTTACAAACATTATTTTTTACATAATAATCGTTTAAAATTTTTTTTTTCAAAAATCGTTTTCTCAGAAATCTGTTTTTTTTCCTTTAAGTCATTTTCTTCGAGAAAACTATTTTTCTTTTTAGAAAACTGAGTTTTTTTCTAGAAATAGTTTTTTCTACGAAACCATTTTTTCCCAAAAACATTTTTTCTCGGGAAATCATTTTTTTCAGAAACGTTTTTCGGTAAATAATCGAGAAAAACAATTTTAGAGAGCATTTCCTTAAAAGAAGGGTTTCAAAAAAAAATGATACAAAAAGAATCGTAAGATCTTGAAAGAAACCAGCTTTAGAAAAAACAGATTCTTAGAAAAGATTTAATAAAACAATTAAATTTCTTTTGAAATAATCATAATTCCTAAGATGTTTATTACTTACCAAACAAACAAACAAACAAACAAACAAAAAATTATTTGAAATCATGAATCATTTGGAATCATGAATAGACTTCTTATTACTTACCAAACAAACAAAAAAGATTATTTGGAATCATGAATATGTCCGTCCATTCATGAATCCTTCATCTAAATTCCAAACATACCATAAGCTTTCATGAAAATCATGATTTTTTTTTGTTACACCACGTTTTTTTTGTTCTACACTTCAGGCGTAGCTTTTCTGTCCAATAATAATCCTCCAATAGATTGACTCTCAGTTATGCAAACTTCTCATGCATTTGAAATTTGATTAACTCTATGAATCACATCAACATTGAATGTAAGAATTAGATCGTAGGCCCAAACCTAAGCCAAGCAACAAAAGAGTAAAACTGACTTTAAATTTGCAATAAATAACTTAAAGAGTGATGTATACACCAGAACAAGATCATCAGTTGTTTTTCTTTTTATTTTCCAACACCTATTGATCTTAATCAGGGAAGCAAGAGCCTGAAAATAAGATATCCTCCAAAAATTGCAAAAAAAAACGGAGAACAGAGGGGCTGGCCCTTTAGCTCAATGGAAATTACGGCTGACAGAATCATAGCTCGGGACATTTACAACTGCCAGAAAACAAAGAAAGAAAAAAACTGTTATTTTTGAGAAATTTGAATATCGATTGATTTTTGCAATGTGATTCTAAAAGACCGAAGAAAGAAAATAAAAAGAGATAAATACTAATGTGGTGTTAAGAGTAAGATAAGAGAAGTTTACCATCTCCCCATGATGCCATAGTAAGAGGAGAAGAAACAATCTTTTGAGCGATGGAAGCAATATCCTTTAACGTAACACTGTCAACTGCTTTCAGGAAATGATCAACAGGTTTCCTGACCAAACGAAAAAGATAGTTCACTCCATTGTTGTTGGAAAATAACCTTTAGCCCAACTTAAGTAATATTTATGAGGTTTATTGCAAATTCCATGTCAAGACTCAAAACAGCTAATATATTCAACATGGGCAAAAGTAGATGGACTTTAGACTAACTGGAGAGTTACTTGAACTCGGCTCCCACTTAGCAGTAGCCTTAGCCACACCCAACCCAAGAATTATGAAAGGCCAGTGTTTTGGGGAAATAAGCAAAGTTTCCGGGGCAATAAGTTTTGGGTGGAAACAAATTTTTTTTGTTTCTTCCAAACACTACCCATTTCTTCTTCCAGCATCTTCCTTCTCACCAACATCAACTCCGGCGGCCATTATTTCCGGCGACAACAACTCCGGTCATCCATCTCCCTCTCGCTCTTCATCCCTCTCTTTCCTCTATCTTCTCTCTTTTTCCTCTATCTTCTCTCTCATTCTTCTCTTCCTCTATCTTTCCTCTTTTTTTTTTGTCAAAGTTCCTGCGAAGGGGAGTCCCCTTCGCCGGAACCCTCGTTTGGAAAACCAGACGAAGCTCGCCTGGATCTGGACTCCAGATCCAGACGAAGGGTTCCGGCGAAGGGACCATTCCCTTGGAACTTAGAGAGAGAGAGTGAGAAGAGAGAGAAGAGAGAGAGAGAAGAGAGAGAGAAGAGAGAGAGAGGAGAGAGATAGAGAGAGGAGAGAGATAGAGAGGTAGAGAGAGAGAGAGAGCCTGCCGGCCGGCAGTGGCCGGAGAGGGAGAGTTGGCCGGAGAAGAGGGAGAAGAGAGAGAAGATAGCTAAAGGTGCGTTTGGATTGAATTTTTTTTGTTTTTCACCGTCTTTCCCGGAAACTTTTTAGCTTTCCCCAAAGCGGTGGCCATTATGAAATCAGGCGAGTTCACTGCTTGTTTCTCCGGCTCCGCTTTGTATAAACTTTATACATTAGTTCACTGCTTGTTTCACTTCTTGTAGTTCACTGCTTGTTTCACTGCTTGTTCACTGCTAGACCATGTCCAGAGCCCAACACACAAACATGGAATGATTCCAAAAAAAAGATAGGAAAATGAACTACATCTGTGACATGGAAAGAGTCTGAAGAAGTAATACTAGAAAAGAGTGGATGCAGTTCATACCTCTCTCCGTATGTCAAGAGTTGTCGCCCTATATCTTCTGATGCAACCATCTGCAGGATTGCATTTTTTTTAATCGAAAGTAATTAGAAATAGAGTTTGGAATAGGTGAAGACCTACAACCGACGAGAAAAACTTGTATCAAAAGAAACTAAAATTCCTACTCTTGATTCCAAATTCATTAGAATTGCAGACTTAGTCGACTCCTTTGCACGGTCTAGTTCTACCTGGTTCACTGCCAGAAAAAGATTAATCGACTGTCACACAATAGTTCCAAAGAAAGAATGGTCTTAGTCAAGAGACTTTAGGAGATAAGTAGTAGAGCAAACCTTTTCCAAGTGTTGCTACCTCAATCAGTTCTCTTGATGCTAAATCAACGACTTGAGAGACAAATTCAGAGCTCTGATGGGAAAAGAAAATGAAAAAGAAAAAGTAATTAGTTAATTGGACCATCACAAACACTTTTTGACCAACTA
>BEHA01000721.1:259294-270894 GCA_002897215.1 Eschscholzia californica subsp. californica
ATATATATATATATATATATATATATATATATATATATATATATATATATATATATGCACATGTATAAGTGAAACTAAACTTCACCAATTTGATTAAGTTGTAAATATTTTGAAGTAAAATAAGTTAAGAATTAGTAATTAGTAATTTAATTCATGGTCGAAGATCTATTATATAAAACACATTTTTTTGCTGACTAGGACAAGCCAAAAGATAAATCCAGCCGTCCGTTCCCTTTGTTGTTAAATTTTGACAGTTAGATTTCTTACCTACCTAGAAATATCGTAATTCGTTCACCCAATCACTAAATCTATTATACAAACCCACGATAAATTTTGACCGTCTCTATTATATAAAATACAATCTATTATATAAAACACATTTTTTTGCTGACTAGGACAAGCCAAAAGATAAATCCAGCCGTCCGTTCCCTTTGTTGTTAAATTTTGACAGTTAGATTTCTTACCTACCTAGAAATATCGTAATTCGTTCACCCAATCACTAAATCTATTATACAAACCCACGATAAATTTTGACCGTCTCTATTATATAAAATACAATGTTTTTTGCTGATTGGACAAACCAAAAGATAAATCCAGCCGTTCGTTCCCTTTGTTGTTAAATTTTGACTGTTAGATTTCTTACCTACCTAGAATTATCATAATTCGTTCACCCACTCACTAAATATACTATACAAACCTACGATAAATTTTGACCGTCCAATTTCCATAGTTAAATCTCAACCTTTAATTTTATCCCAAATTATAACCGCTATCATAAAGTTAGTGACAAATATACTAATGACCATCTATATAACCATTGACAATTTATTATCTCCATAACTTTTTAAATATTAATTGTATTTTAGGTTATGAAATCGGAGCCCTTAGATCTTGATCCCTAATATCTCCTTAAATCACAACTCTTTATATCTCTCTCAAAACCTCTCTATCTTCATAATTTTCCAAAAAGTAATTGTCCTTCGGTTATAAAAGAAGAAGATTAATGGATCATATTCCTCACTCCTCTCTCTATATATATATTTTCTTCCTAGGATCTTTCTTTCTTATATCTTTTTTTTCTCTCTCTCACTTACAACATTTCTCATTTGTTAGTAGAAGAAATCTCTGTCGACAACAAAATGGTTCGAAATTAGATTTTCTTAATTAATAGTTTTTCTTAGTTGATTTAGTATTAGGCCCCATTTGGCTTAGCTTAAAAGAGGCAAAAAAAACAGCTTTTGGCTCATTTTAAAGTACTTATAAATATAGTCACGTTTGGGAAAAAGAAGTTGTGGCTTTTCAAAAGTCGTAATAGAGCTTTTCAGCTAATTTTGTAGCTTCTGCTCTTTGCTTTTTCGGAAAGAGTGTACGCAACAATTCACGGAGATACATCTTCTCCCACCATTACACGTGGAGATGGATCCCACTAATACCATGCATTTCCAATTAAACAATATTTATTTAATTAAACAATGGCCATAATTGTAATCATCACTTTTTGTCATTAGAAGAACAACCTAGGCATCTGGTGGCTAATTTTTTATTCAAGTGGACACCCATTTTAAATACATTGGATTGGAAATTTTAAACCTCCTACAATTTTGTGCCATTGGATTAACAATTTTTGACCTTCAGTTACCAAATAGTTCATTGATTTTTTAAAAATTATTAAATACTTTCAATTTTGTTTAGGTGTCTTAATGATCAAATGTAGGAGTTTAGTAAGATATAATATTGGTAAAAAATTCGTATTTTGTAGTAATCTTATGGTAGATAAATTCGATAGACTTTTTATTAATATAAAACGTAATTTATGTAATAATTAGGTAAAATCTCTGTTAGCTTATTTTTACCAAACGGTTCATTATAGCTTTTGAAAATATGAAAGCGCTTCTGTAATGTTGCACCAAACGTCTTGAATAGTTTATCCTAAAGCAGTTTTGTCAAAGTGCTAAAAAAAAGCTATTGAAATAAGCTATACGCGTAACCAAATGAGGCCTAGTTTTTTTTTTTATTTTGTTAATATTAAATTAGTAATGTATGATCTAATACATAAATTTTGTTTATTTAGTATTAGTTTAATTAGTATTTTTTTTGTATTCTCCATAAGTTCAATGAAATGTTTAATTATAAATACACTTGGTGATAAATGATAAATCTCTATTTACTTATGTCCCTTTCTCTATCAATCTATGTTATTTTAGTTTTTTATGTTAATCTTTCGTAAGTGAATAAATCATTTTTTTTGAAAGTTTGACTGTATGATTAATATATAAAATTCAGTATATATGACTTTTTTTTACTGATATTGTGTATTCTCCATAAGTTTACTGAAATGTTTAATTGTAAATATAATCTTTGATAAATGATAAATGTCTCTCTCTTTGTACATGTGTCTCTTTCTTTACCAACCTATGATATTTTTTTTTCTATGTTACTCTTTCGCAAGTGAAAAAATCATTTATTTGAAGTCTTGTTTTCAATCTTCATGTATCATTTCTCTTAGATCTGAAGAGCATATCTTTTAAAGAGTTAATTGTTATTCTTTTCCCGATTTTATGATTTGAATTTACTATTTTACTTTTCAATTTTTTTGAGATGAGTAAGTAGTTGGTAGTGTTATGATATTTTAACTAGACTTTACAAATCAGAAGGTACCCACCCATATATCTTTATAGTGATTCTTTAATGGGATTTTCGTTGTTATAAATTTTTTTCTTGATTTTCTTCTTTAAATTTCATTAAAATATAACTTTTTATCGATTCTTTGAACATTTAGAATTACCTCTTGTAAAAGTAAAATTAATTCTTACCTTCACTAGATGACTTGTAAACTTCTGTAAAATTTTTGTCCTGTTTTTAACACCAATTATCGATTTTAGACACTTTTAGTTTAAAAACTATTAACTTATATTAAATCTTTTGTTCCATATTTTCGCGTCCGTTAATGTTCTTTTTGTTTTTTATTGTTTGTAAATGTAATATACTTCGTTTTCGTGTTCATCGACCCAAAAGTATTAGTTTTTGTTATTTGTCAGACATAAACGTTTGTGCCCTAGGGGCACGGGTTATAACTAGTAAAATATAAAATTGAACGAAACATAAAAATAAAGTATAACAAACTAAAACAAATTATTAGTAAATTGTCTTTCCTTTGCGTTTGAAACTACTTTTCCTTACAAAGCTTGATATGAAACTTGAACAACTCTGAGCTTTGGATGGTATCTCTTCATCTTCATTATCATCATCATCAACAAAAACATCTTCAAGAGACTCCAAGCGCATCTCTTCTAGCCTCACAATGGAGTCATCTATATGTATATGTTCAAGATTTATGTCCCACTTCTTATACGGACCATTTTTAACCTTTAGAGAATCGAGATTGGAGACGAATGTTGGAGTGAATGTATACCAATTTATCCACTCTTTAAGAATTTAACTTGTTTCTCTTCACACTATGAATGAATAAATATGTGCTCCAATTTCTTTCAACCGATGAGCTAGTAATTGGTTGAGCCAATACCTGTAAAATAAACGAACAAATAATTTAATTATGAACAATAATAATATTAAAAATAATATTAACAATTTACCTTCTTTGCCACTTCTGCAAACTCTAGGGTTTTTGAGTCATATGTTGACCACCAATAACGTTCATGGTCATAACATCAGTTTGAGAAACTCCCATAGTGTACATACATTTTCTTAGGTGGAATATCACTTGTTGTTGACGGAACAATCTTGACTCTTTTTCATCTTCAGCTATTTTTAAATGCTTCCAAAACTCTCATCACAACTTCTTTATCTTGATTAATTTGGACTATTACTTGTAGTACCCCTGGTGCAGGTGTAGCAAGATACCGAGGATCATATTATCGTGGTGGTAAAGCAAATCCAAGACAATGCATTGAAATGATCATTTTTTCCCACCTTTCAAGCACAATTTTTTCAATCTAGGTTACTTGTCTGCATGTTTTCCATCTCTAGTGATATCCATTATTTTACCAAGCATATTATCCATCTTTTCGTAAATTTCTCCATTTTTTTTTACCTTCTCCGTCACAAAATTTAATTAGAAAACATATCGGCTTAGTGATGCGTATTATGTTTTCCACATTATCCCAAAATTCATCACTATTAATAGTTTCTGTAACTAATGCTCCTAACATTTTTATGTGATCATCTCCACTTTTTACTAAATCTTTCCATGTGTTTAATAACAACAGTAGTTGCAAGAATCTCTCTACAATCAACAAGTCGCTTTAACAATATATAGTGCTACGTAAATCTAGTCTTTGCTACTTTTAGAAGCTCTAGTTTCAAATGAGCTCCGAATATAGCTAAAGTATATGTGATTAACAAAGTATTTAACAATATTTTTTGTCTTCTATATATACTTATAAGCCAGTGAAATGTTTTTGTCATATATTTGAAAATGAGATTTAAAGTATGAACCACACAAGGAGAACGAAAAATATGTTTGCATACCTTTTCAACTTCCTTACCGGCAACTTTGCAATTCACTGCATTGTCCACCACTACTTGTAACACGTTTGATGATCTACCTCTTCAATCGCTTTGAGTAAAAACTTTGAAATTGTTAAACCTGTTTTTCTACCCTTCGAAATCTTCAGCATACAATAACAGGACACGTCAACTATTTATTGCAATGATATAGATCAACGGTTGATGTTTCATATTAATCTAACCATCTGAAACAATAGAAACTTTATGACAATATCATGTATCTTTTACAAGTGTCATATCTTTCTCAATATTTCTTTTGCACTTATCTAATAAAGTAGTTCTTTCTTTTTCATATGACATAGCTTTGTAACCTTTAAGTGCTCTATTAATTGTTGTTACCATCTCATGAAGTTGAGGATTTCTCAAAACATTAGAAGAAATTCAGTTTGTACAAAACTCCTTCATCACTTTCAAATCAACTATATCCCTATCTATAATTCTGAATGCATCTTCAAGAGGACCACCTGATAATGATTGTTTTAGTTTTGTGAGTGTAGAGTTTTTAATTGAGGAAAAAATTCTTATTTTTTGCTTCATACACTCTTTTAGACACTTTCTCGTATAGATCACTATTCTTCGTTCACAATGCTTAATTTCAGCTTTCTTTCCAACTGGAGCACCAATAAAGTGGGAATGAACATATATATATAACTAGTGAAATTACCTCTGTAATGCTTGCAATACTAAGTCTTTGACCCTCCAGGATTTCTTGATGGATTAGTATTAGCGAGAAACTTCGTTAAACAATGATTTGGATATCAAATCTTCTTTTGTCACACGTGAATGTTTACTAATATTAGTTTTCGAGCATGAACTAATATTATTATCATTAGCAGGAATTTCATCTTCACCGTATTATTTGTCTAAATTATGAATATTGTCAATACCTTCTTGATCATTAAAATGCATCTGTCATGATGCAATTTCACATCATTTTATGTTTTTCCTCTTGAGAATTTATAAATCTGTGAATCAACTATTCTTCTTTCACTTGAATTAGGACACATTCTTTCAGTGGTGTCCTACAAACCCTCTTTAATCTCCTAGTCTAGATTAAAATCATCACTATGATGGAATTTGTGATTTAGGAAATAAGCTACACCATGTAGTGGTCTCTGGAATTAGAGATTCTAACTCTCATCAAATATGTTTCACACATTAAAGTATCTAGGTTTTACTTCGCCAAAATTTTTGCTCTATTTTCTCTTTAGCTTTATACACAACTTCATAAATATAACCAATTGATGACATATCATCGGTATCGACAAGACGTAAAATTTTCACCAATGAAGATGTACATTTGATTGAGAATTACACTGCATGTCAAAAAACTCGTATCTGCCAATGCAAAATCTCTTACTTTAATTCTTTTACTAGTTTTTGAAAAAGAAGTCTTCTGCCACTCTGATGACGCAATCATAGTCCCAATTTTTGCTCATTTATGTTTTTTATTGTAAGAAAATACATGTGGCAGATCATATCATAACTGGTCTCAAAATCTATCTTACCTTCATATACCCACACATTAGATTCAACATCCAAGTATGTTTGTTAATATAAACAGGTGTTATCTTCATTTTTGCAATTACAAATGCTTGCATTGATAACTGCATAATGTCACCAAGCATTAGATTCACAAGATGCGCCGTACAAAATGACCAAAACAAATGTTTCCTCTTCTCCATTAATAACTCTTCAGCTTTAACATATGCCGCAAAATTATCAATCACTACTTTAACAACGTTTTCCTTATTCACCTCTTCAACAACTTCATCGAACAACTTGAATAGATTTTTGGTATTCTTAGATACATCAGATATGTCAATTGATATAAAGAAATCAGAGTTAAAAGGGATGTTCACTAAGAAGTTAGTGATGAACATTTTCTTCCCATCTGTCCACCCATCTGGCATTATAGTGCATCCAACCTTCTTCGTTCTTTCTTATACATCCCAATTATTTCACTTACCTTATTAATTTCTTTCTTTAATTAGATTAATATTTTGTATTCCGTGATACAAATGTGGCTTAAGTCCACAACCAAAGCAACTGATCTCTGCTATCATATCTTTGAAATACACATATTTTACAAGGTTGAATGGGATAACATTAACACAAAAGAACTTAAATATTTTAGCACAACATTTTTCTGTATCACCCTTCTTCCAAATTGCGTTGATAGTTTTTTGGTTTTTAACAACTCTGTGATCCTCCATAATTGCTTTCTTTTTCCCTTAGAATCAAGAATCTCTATATTAGGCTCATATGCTTTTCTTCAATCTACTTTGTTGTTTTTTTTTTCTTGTTTTGTTATTCAACATCTTCTTAAAGTTTTCATACACCTCTTCCCAATTTTTACTATATGCAGCGACATTCTTCTTAGTTCTTTCCAAATGATGGTTCATCCTATAAACTCTCCCGAATAATCAGTAACACGATAATTGCATTTGACATGCATGATTCTCATTTCCATCTATAGGCGTACAATGTTCCTATGTAAAATCATCATGCCCCTCTTTTGTTTTCATGTTGAAATACTAAACCTACATTGAAAATTAAGCATATCATTATTCATTATATATATATTATATTATATTATAATAATATAAGAAAGAAAAGTAAAAAAGTTATGTTATAGTTTTAAAATAAAAACAATAATCTTAATAACTTATTAATATAATATAATAATAAAAGACAGTTCAAAACATTAAAGCAATAAAATTAATACCACAATAAAAATAGAAAAAATATATATTAAACAGTAAACTTATTGTAATCATATAAAGTAATATCATTATTATAATGGTATAATTTACATCATTATGATAGTATTAACGATTAAACCCGTGAGGCTATATTAGTCGACTAAATCGTCTATAGAAAATGTAGACATTCTTTTTTATTTTTGTGATCAAAGTTATATATACGAGTAAGTGTTCTACAATAACAAATGAATATGAATGAAAAGTTTACAGTTATTTTATCTTCACTTTTTTCACATTATTCTAGGTTATCCGTCGACAGGATGAGTACAGCCGGACAACAAGCTAAATTGAAGGTATCTTTCCGATTAAGTTTATATAGAGTTGGTAGTTGTCTTGTTGACAAAAAATTGACAACTACTTATTACTCTCAGTTTTCTATTTGTATGATGAATGCAAACGTCAAAATAATAAAATCAGATGCATCTTTCTGATTTAGATCAAATAGCCTCAGTAATCACCATACTGACAGAAAAAAAACTATCTTTATAAATTATTGCTCTAAGTTTTCGTTGGTGGAATGACTACTAATGACCAAACATCTAAATTGGTTACATCTTCTTTTTAAAAGGAATCTAATTTTATTTCCAAGAATTAATATCAAAATCGATTTAGATGATTTCTTTAACTTTGCATGTGTCAACAAACAAATACCTACATTTTTTCACAATAAGTCTGGGTTATATAAAAATAGAGACTTACTCGGATTATTTCGCTATTGTGAGAGAGAATTCGTACTGAGTCTTAATTGGTAACTGAGTTACCCCTCCTTGAAATTTACTACATTGTTAAGAACCTTAAGACAATGTTTCACGTGGGGAAAAAGAATATGATTACCAAGAATAACGATCTACTAATGCGACTTTACTCATTTTAATACCCTACTTTAGTGATGGGTTAAGTCAAGAATATGATTCTTAGAGACTTAATTTGTCCCTAGATTATTTACTTTATGATTCTAATTTCCTTACGCCAAACATGATTATAGTATTTTACGAAAATAGTAAGTCCAAGAAGGTAAACTCAATTACCAATTATTGAGGGGGTAAACTCAATTACCAATTACTGTTGAGGGGGTAAGCGCAACAAATCGTTATCTTTATTCTTTTTTAGAAGTGTTAGGAGCAAAACAAGGTTTACTATAGGCATACCATACTTTATTTGAGTTGGTACAAAGACTTAGACCAAATCTTTATTAAGCCCACAACTCCACACACAAAACGATGAACAGTTGTCGGAGAGGAGGTTTTTCGGCGATTGTTCATCGAGATTGAGTGGAAGAGAGAGTTGAAACAAAGTTGGATAATTAATGAAGGACGAGTTGGAGATAGAGATGGATCGAGTCTTTTGAGAGAGAAAGACATGGGGTTTGAGAGATGTTTGAAAGTTAAAGAGATATATTTAGGGTTAGATAGAGTTACAAAAATATATCGAGCATTTTACATGGTCGACAAGTGTAAAATATGGTAAATTAGATCGAGTTACGAAGATGGGTTTAGGGTTCACACTTAGATTTTGTTATTCATTCGAGAGAGATAAATGAAGCTCTTTTTCCATGGATTCCTTCAATTTGGGAGGTTTAGTTGTTCATGGTACGAGTTTAGGGAAATAAAATGTTTCTCGAAAGAAACATTTTCTTCAGGAAAATGATTCTTCAAAAACCCTTTCCAGAGTTTCTATCGTTTGGTTGGTTACATGAATTTTTTTATTTTCGTCAAAACCCTATCTTCGTTACTTGGTTTGAACCAGTTGATTTGGAGAAGTTCATAGCTCCCCTTCATACACCATCCACTATAGGTGCCATAAAAGGCCCACAAGAAATTGGATTAAAATTATGATTACAATGATGATGAAAGATCATTATCTATTTGAAATTTACTTGGTTTTGCGATGCAGAAATACGATTCGATTTTGATGTCTCCTCTCGTTTCAGAAGTTGTAGAAGTGATAATTTCTATTTCCTTTCTCTAGTGATAGTTTCTTCAAATTGGATTATTTATAAACAACAATCATAATCATCAGAAATCTCCTCACCATTTTCTCAAAATCCACAACCAAATTTATTGTGTTCATGTTACATACAAGTTTATTAAACTAATCCTAGAATTCAAATAATGAAATTGACAAGTATATATAGATGAGGAGGAGACAACCAATTTCGAAATGAGATCAATATGCGAGGAACAGAAGAAAGAAACTGTGAGAGGTGGTTTGCATTGGAAGTTTCCAATTGGAGGCGGTTTTGGATTGGGAGGCAGTTTCCAATTTAAGTTTCTAATTCTTAAGTTTAGCGTCGTCTTATAATGTATTTAAATAGGGGGCTTGAGTGCTTTGTTATACACATCAACAACCAACACAAGCAACAACAACTCTTCTTTAGCGAGAGCTAGAGAGAGAGAGAGAGCAAGTGAGAGAGAATTTTTTGATCATAGTTTTGAGCGGTGTTTAATTTCTCAGTCGTCGAAGATCTAGTATAGAAGGTTAAATTCTATACGGTACCATCTTGGGACGAATTTGCGGATTGTGTGAGTTGTATTCATCTATCCTTCAATAAAGATTTCTTGTTCGCCCGAGGACGTAGGCTTTAAAGCCGAACCTCGTTAAATTCTATTCGCATATTTGATTTTGGCTTAGCTTTTCGATTAATCTTCAATTCTTCATAATCGGATCAATTTCTAGGATAGGTTCGATAGCTTCCGCGACTTTTAGTTCTAACAATTGGTACGAGAGCCTTGTTGAGATTGAACAAAGAAGAAGATGGGATCGAGAAGTGGTACGGTCAAATCAGAGAAATACGAGATAGAGAAGTTCAATGGGAAAAACGATTTTTCTTATTGGCGGATGCAGATGAAGAATCTGTTAATCTCGCAGAAATTACACAAGACGTTGACGGGAAAGAAACCAGGAGATATGTCAGATGAGGATTGGGAAGAGTTAGATCTCGAAGCACGGGCTACCATTATGTTGTGTCTTGAGAGGGACGTGGCGTTCCTAGTAGACGGAGAAACAACGACGGCGAGTGTGTGGTTAAAGCTAGAAAGCAATTTCATGACGAAAACTTTAACGAATCGGGTCTACTTAAAATCCAAATTATTCACATGTAGAATGGAAGAGGGTTCTTCTATTCAGGAATTTGTGAATAGGTTTGACAGGATTATCTCAGTTTTGAAGGATATTGATGTTAAGGTTGAGGTTCTCAGGAGGGAGGTGGGTAACAGTTTTCCCTAATATTAGGGAAAATAGTGAAAAAGAGGTCACGTGAGTCGAGTTTTTCCTTTCTCTGAAATGTTTATCAAACACATGTAATTTTGTAGAAATGTAGAAATTGCTTCTATTTTCCCAAAAAATAGTCAATCAAACACAACCAGAGTTATTTTGTGATAGTGTTGTATGCAAGCGGTAGCAGGATTTTTAACTTGCATAGACAAGCCTAAAATGACTTAAAGAGCAAAATTTTTATATTTAGTGTATATGCGCTCAAAAGTAGTATTTGCGAAAAAAAAAAGTATTTTAAAAGCAAATTTTGCCGAATATGATTTTTTTTCTATCATTGTTCTTATATATATATATATATATATATATATATATATATCTTAACTTTCAATCTAATTTAAACAAGTGATTTTGAAACTTCACATTCGAAGAAGTAAGATTGACGTAAATTTTTTGTTATTCGTTCAAATATCAAGAACTTAAGGAAAAACTTCACATTAGAAGAAATAATGTATATAATTATTGGTAATTTGATGATAAAGAACTAGAACACAGGATGGAACCTAACAAAAGGAGTAAGAATTTGACTCGGCAACAAGAAGGGGTCAACAGAGAATCTAGTCCAAAAGTAGGGGGCATAAGGTGAGACTAGAAGTAAAAGAGCATACAAAATGTAAGGCGTCAATCCGGAACTAAGTCAAAAAATAAAAAAACCACTCAGATTGGAGGGAGAAGGAAGTCGGTGTCATGATGTGGTGTGCATTGGATTACACAGCCAACCACCCTAGCTTTTTTTTTTTTTTTTTTTTTTAAGGATAAATATATTAAGAACTAAACATTCAGAGAGGCATTACAATACATATGTAAAAGAAAATAGGGAATACAACTCCACATCTTTGATCTCTCCTTCCTTCGAGCCCATTTAGCGAGTTTGTCCGCATGAGAATTTGCATTTCTATTTGTGTGATTAAATTTAACCTGTTGGATATCACGCTTGATGTTTCTTATACTGCGAATATGCGCCAAAGATTGCCATTGCACTTGATGCCTGGGGTTGTTAAGGTGTTTGATCAAGTTGATGTTGTCGCTTTCAATTAT
>BEHA01000721.1:271792-317684 GCA_002897215.1 Eschscholzia californica subsp. californica
CGACTCCATTAAATGACATCTTTAGAGTAGTGAGAAATAGGTTTACATTAACCCTTTGACAACCCAATCAAGTCTTATGAGAAACCAAAAAAAAAAAAAATTGCCTCCATGAGACATGAGAAAAGTCCTGCTACCTTAGCAAACATGAGAAAGCCCGTTAGGTTAGGGTAGAAATTTTTTTTAGTTATATGGGGACAAAAAAGATTTGTTAGCCCACCGTGATATATTCTTTTTTTTTTTTTGTTAAGGATAAATATATTAAGAACTAAACATTCAGAGTGGCATTACAATACATATGTAAAAGAAAATAGGGAATACAACTCCACATCTTTGATCTCTCCTTCCTTCGAGCCCATTTAGCGAGTTTGTCCGCATGAGAATTTGCATTTCTATTTGTGTGATTAAATTTAACCTGTTGGATATCACGCCTGATGTTTCTTATACTGCGAATATGCGCCAAAGATTGCCATTGCACTTGATGCCTGGGGTTGTTAAGGTGTTTGATCAAGTTGATGTTGTCGCTTTCAATTATGACCTGCATGTAGTTATTTTCTTTTATCCAAATAAGACTGTTGAGAATGGCTAATGCCTCACTTTCTTCACTGTTCCTGGCTCTAGCCGTTTGCACGCTAGCAAATACAAATTTCGATTGAGAGTCATGTACTATGAAACTGGTACCGATGAGTTGTTCAACATTCACAAAAGATGCATCAACGTTTATTTTAATGAAAGGATGGGGAGGGGGTTGCCATCTGGCTACAGTCGCAGGTCGAGCCTTTAACTGAACCGGATTAATCCTGGGAAAAGTTTTAATAAGATCTAAAATATTGTTAACATTGTATAAGGTTTGCTGAAAGCAGTGATCACACCTAGTTTTCCATATGTGCCATAATATTGTAACAAAATGTGTATTATCCGCGGTACAACTAAGTTGATTCGGATTCTGCCACGAAAGTATCCATTCAGATAGAGAGGGGATATTAGTCGAGATAATGTTAAAATGAAACCAAATATTTTTCGCAAGGGGGCAGTACAAGAGAGCATGTTCAATAGTTTCTATTTCTAAACAGTTTGGACAGTTAAACATATCACCAATATACTTACCTATCCGCTGACGAACTGGAAGCGCTTTAGTGCAAATTTTCCAAATAAAGAGCTGAATGCGAGGGATGGTGGGAATAGACCAAATAAAATTCCAGTTCACATCCTCAGGAGGAGTAGACTGGTTAATCGAACTCAGGTGCTGATACATTGATCGGACAGAGTGCTTTCCTGATTTAGTTAGATTCCATTTCATTTTATCGGTTCCTTCAGGCTGAATAGGAATAGCTTTGATGAGGTTGCTGATGGTTTCATTGAAATTTTGTCTAAGAATGCTATCGTCCCACATGTTATTACTAATAAGTTGAGACACAGTAGTTAGGGTAGAATTGTTTATATTTTGAATTTGCTCGTTAACTCCAGGGATCCAATTGTCTTTCCAAATGTTAATGTGTTCCCCCATCTGCACCTCCCAAGTGATATGACTATTAATAAGATCATAGTGCTTTCTAATAACTTTCCAATTCCATGAGTGATGGGATTTGGCCGGACCCGGAGAGTCCGTCTTAGGAAAATATTTGGCTTTCAGGAATTTAACCCAAATGGCATCTGGGTCAGACTTGAGTCTCCAAGCTAGCTTGCTAAGGAGAGCTGTGTTATCAATATGAGGATGATGAATACCAAGCCCTCCTAGTTTTTTCGGACGACAGATGTACGACCAAGCTTTCGTACAGATGCCTTTGGACTTTCCCCACCAGAAGGACTTTTGCAAAGTCACTATGCGTTTGCTTATGCCTTTAGGAATGGCAAAGCATTGCATCTGATATCGGGGAACGGCTGCCGCTACAGCAGAGACAACTACTGTACGACCGGCCTGAGAAAGGAAAGAGTGATTCCATTTAGATAATTTATACTTAATCTGATCTAGAATACTATTAAAAATTTTTGTTTTGTGGGCTCCGATGAAAAGCTGCGTTCCAAGATATTTTTCTGAAGTAGAAGCATATTTTACTTTTAGAGTTCTCATGATTATGCGTTTAAATTTTGGATGAGAGTTTTTGGAGTAGAATATATTAGATTTATTGTAGTTTATAGTTTGTCCAGAAGCTAAACAGAAAAGACTAAGGATGGTTTTTAGATTATGCACATTCTCTAGAGAATTTTTTCCGAAAATGATACAATCATCAGCAAAGAGAAGATGGGAGATGGTTAGATTCGGGTTGTTAGTGGGAAATCCTAAAAATTTATTATTATCGGGAGATGATTCTAGAAGTCGGCTTAGTCCTTCCATGGCTAGAGTGAACAGGAAAGGAGACAAGGGGTCCCCTTGTCTGATGCCTCTGGAAGGGTGAAATTTTGGTCCTGGGTGACCATTTATAAGGACAGACATAGAGGAGGTAGAGATGCAGTTGGAAATCATGTTAATCCAATGCACAGAAAAACCAAGCTTGTGCATAATATCAGTCAAAAATGACCATTCAATTCTATCAAAAGCCTTAGACATGTCTAGCTTCAGGCCAAAATATCCCTTTGCTCCTTTCATTTTTTTAAACGAGTGGATAATCTCTTGACCCATAATGATGTTGTCAGATATTTGTCTACCTGGGACAAAGGCTGCTTGGAAAGGAGAGATGAATTGATTTAGGTGGATTTTAAGTCTCTCTGCAAGAATTTTTGTAATGATTTTGTAAGTAGTATTTAGTAGACTTATAGGCCTGTAGTCTGCTGGGGATTGAGGCACGGCTGTTTTGGGAATAAGACAGATGTGTGTATGATTTGTATCTGGAGGAAGTTCTGCCGTTTGGAAGAAATTTTGAACTAATTGGTAAATATCCTTATTGACAGTATCCCAGTTGGATTGGAAGAAAAAAGGAGGATAGCCATCAGGACCAGGAGCAGCATCCTTTTTCAGCCACTGGATAGCAAGATCAATCTCAGTTTTGTCTGGGATTGCTATCATTTCTGTATTTTGAGATTGGGTTATGATAGGGTTGACGAGATTAAGAATGGTGGGAGAGCTACTACAATTGGAGGTAGTGTTAATGGTGAGGAGGTGGTCAGTGAAGATGTTGAAGATATCATTAATGTCATCCTTCCACTCCCCATTAAGATCTTTTATTGCCAAAATACGATTACTACGATTTCTCTGTATGGCTTGGGAGTGGAAATATTTAGTATTTTTGTCCCCTAATGTGATGAAGTTATTACGAGATTTTTCCTTCCACAGACTTTCTTGTTGCCTGTAAAGTTCTTCTAGTCGAGTTTTGAGATTAATAAGTTCATTGTTATTTTTAGAGTTTTGAATGGCTGCTATGGTGGTTTTTATTTGCAGGTCTAGGTTCCCAAACACTTCCCTGTTCCACTTAGATAGGTGTTTGCCTAAACTAGATAAGTTTGTTTGAATGTGTTGAGGAGAATTAAGGTTGTTACTATTCCATTTACTTGCTATGAAATCATGGCAATCTGGGTGCGACATCCATGTTCTGATGAATTTGAAAGGTTTAGGTTTAGGTTGATTAATGTTTATGGTGTTAAGGAAAATAGGATTGTGATCCGATCCACTAGTGTCTAGGTGAGCTAGGTTGGAGTTGGGGAAGGATTGAAGCCAAGTATCATTGACGAGAGCTCTATCCAGTCTCTCTTGAATTAGGTTTCCACCTAATTGGCGATTAGACCACGTAAACGGGTTACCCTGGAAACCTAAATCAACCAAACCTAACTGCTGAATGACGTCTAATATTTTGGGGAGGGATGAGTTAGACACGTCCTTACCGCCACACTTTTCTTGTGGATCGAGAATGCTATTAAGGTCTCCTATGACTAACCAAGGATGGTCTGAGTTCATGTTAAGGTTCGTTAGCATTTTCCAAGGGCGAAGTTTATTTTTATTATAAGGGCAGCCATAGAAGCCCGTTAGATAAGTGTTCATGTTGTTTGCAGTATCTTTTATTTCTGCATGTATAATGTTGGGGTTAGATTGAATGATAGAGAGGTTTAATTGATGCTTCCAGTAAAGGGCCAGGCCTCCAGCTCTATTGGTTGGCTCTACAAAGTGACTGGCATAGATTTTACTTATAGGAATGTGTTTAACAATATTACAAGATCTATTCTTTGTCTCTGAAAGAAATATGATATCTGGTTGCTTATAGGTAATTAGGCTAAGAAGATACTTTTTTGAGATATAAGTGGAGGTGCCTCTAATGTTCCAGCTAAGGCAAGAGAGGCTGGTGTTAGAATTATCTATAGAAGCCATGCTAAGGCCCACTAACACGATATGAAATTTAATATTGACACTAACAATATATAAGAGTAGACTAGGGTATAGCCCGTGCCTCCGGCACGGATAATAATATAAAGACTAACTTGGTTGATTTTTTATTGAAATAAATAAAAAGAGAAGAAATTCTGAAATAGCATAATGGGTGCTTTTAAAGTTGTTTTTATTTTGGTAGTTGCCCAGTTTTTATGTTGCCATTTTTCTTCTTAATTTGTAACCTTCAAACACCATATCTAACTTCCATTTCATTAAAGGTATAGCATGTAGCCACGTACCCTAAGCCACACATTCTATTGGAAAGTGAAATTCTAAAGAATCACAACAATGTCAAAAATGTAAGATATAAACATGAACATGAAAAATAATTTCTCCCCACCATCACTTAATGGATATTGGATAACTAATACGTATCAAATTCCACACCTAAGAAATTTACTGCATCAAGGTGTCCGGATTTATATTTTCCTTCACTACATTTAGTAATAATTTGCTTGGTTCCATTAAATAAAATCTTTTCGACAAAAAGAAGATTAAATAAAATCTAGAAAATGTATATGGTTAATGAACCACGAGAATGATCAAACTCCGTTTACTCTTCATTTTTTGCGAGAGGCTGGTGGGTTATGATATGTACCTACCTAGCTATTAACAGTTTGAGTTATATATTAAAACATAGCGTATGTTAGTAGTTACACTATATGGATGACTCCACATTACATAAATTTTATAAACTATTATTGTACCGGCCCCTGCATTTGGTGTTTCGCAGACCTTCTTTTTACCATACTTGCGTAGTAGACCCGAAGAAAATTATGATCGAGTCTTACCACTTCTAAAATAAAGCAAATCCATTAATCTCATTTTTTTTTGTTAAAGATGTCAAACGTTGTATGCCTGAAACAAAAACAAATTAAATGAGCATAACATCAGTAAAACCCTAAATCTTACCCATAAAAATCATCGTAATCCATGAAACAATAACATATAATTGAAATACTCATATTTGCTGTTTCGTAATCCACACATACCCACTCTCCCTCATCTAAAGTTTTTTAGCAACATCAAAAACCAATAGACTGGATGTCGCTTACGTATGTAGAACGATTACCCGTGCTTCTATTAAAGCCAGGTTAATCAACACAGCTGTAATTTGTTCTCTGGTTTCTCCAGGTTCAAGGGGAATTGTTATTTCTAAGAAATTCTTGAACATCTTTCTACAAATTTATCGCCCAATGCAGAGACACCATTACTTGGACATCATCGGTGTTTACAAAATTAGTTTCTCCAACCATAATAAGAAATCATACCAATCAGAAATTGCAATCATTTTGAAAAGATCATTTGGAGTTGTCTGGATAAAGAATGGAACTATAAGGCAGACATAGTGGGATCCGATGCATTCAATAATGAAACTTGGAGTTCATTGCTAGATGTTGTCATAGGTGACGTTGTGGTTCTCGACCTAAATTCATCGAAAATGGATGCTTACTACGACAAACATAAAAAAGAATCACCATCTATTTTTAGATGGGTAGGTTGTTTTGGATCGATACTTACTCAATTAGAATTGAATCCAAACCAACATAAAGGTGATTCATCTGTAGAGGAGATTTGTGCTTTCTTTTGAAGTAAGGGTAACTGAACATTCATATCCTACTATAGTTTCCCTGTAGAGAATTACATCTCAAATTCATGAATTTGCTTTTCTAATCTAACACTTCAAATTGTCTTCATGATAATATTAAGTATATCTCAACAGAAGATGATCACTCATGGTCGGAGCCTATCGTTCGACAACTAATTCGTAACTCCTGAGCAACAGTTAAAAAAATACTGAAATAAGATCATCTCACTTGTTTCTTTTTACAGATACACATAATGACTATAACAAATCATTCATTTGGGACTCGATACTGTCTTTGAAAACTAAGACCTTTTTCTTCAGATCAAGACATTATACAGTGGATCCATGATGTCATTTCATACACATATAATTGTATATATATATATTCAAGAGGAAAAGATGGAGAGAATATGAAAGGAAGAGGAGTATTTGGATACTAATTCACTTACACAGAGTTCATAGGCTGAAAAGAATTTATCACTTTGAGCTTCCATGGTGTTGGAATCGATATGCCACAGCTGCACCAACAATATATAACTTCACAAAAATTATATCCAATCTCAGATTATTTGAGAAAACGACAACATTGGGTCAGTGATAATTTACATCTAACATGAGTATTTCAAATTAATCAAAATGGATGTAAAAATTTAGGCAAACCAAGTTCTCCAACTCTATACTTGTGTTTTTTAACCGCAAAAAAATAAACCATAACCATAATTGGAGTACTCGTTTCTTTATCAATGTTTTGGACATCATCACTATCTTTTCTATGAAAGATGATGCTCTAGGGTTCCTGCTTAATCTTCTAACTGTCAATCTAAAAAATTCTCCTCTAATTCATTTTTCACCATTCTTGCAAAACTTCCTACCTTGAAAGTTTATAACAGACTAAGATAGTTTAAATCTAGTATAAGAAGAAGCTATTAACACCAATAGTGCTAGCATTTGTGTTAAGTGTGAGTTGAAGGAAGCAAAAGAAGAAGCTATTAACACCAATATTATAAGATTAAATCAACATCAAAATACAACGAAATCTGTGTGAATAAGATAAATAAAAGTCTATATTTGAGAATCAATATTAACATATCTACAAGAAGAATACAATCTATAATACTGGACTGTGAAGGACACTAATTAACATATCCGTATATCACGTGGGATTGTGAAGGACCCAATACTCTTGTGGTATTTTACGCATTTCACAGTTCATATTAGGACCATTAAAAGTACATACTGCATAAAAATCAAAAGGGTTAATTCCGTTTTGGCCCCCAATTTGTGACCAACTCACCGTTTTGGCCCCTATAAGTGTCCGGCAGTTCGATTTGGCCCCAATTTCCCGTTTGGCCCCCACATTTTTCTATAAGCTTCCCTATTCTACCCTTATGGCAATTCTGTAATTTAATGATTGTCTTTCTCTTTGTCCAGCTCACCAAAAAATTTCCAACTCATCTTCTTCCACCTCATCTCACAAGTCTCTTTCTCTCTCTAAAAATTATGTTTCTCTCTCCAAAAACTCCCACTCTCTCTCTAAAAACTCCCTTTCTCTAAACGTTGTCGATAAAGAGCTCCGACCAAGTAAGGGCTTCGTCTTTATACCATAATGTACAGCAACAACTTCCACCACCACCAACTCCAGCAGCAGCACCGCCTCAACTATTTCCGGCAAGATTCGACTTTTTGCTATATGAATCAAGTTCAACTCCATCATAACCAACAAGATCTTGATTTTAGTTCATAAAAAAAAAGATCTTGATTTTCATCATTTTCAAACATCCCAGTTCCATTGTCTTCATCTCTCATCTCATGTTGCTGATCTAAAAAATCCACCAACTTATGAAACAGATTTACCAAATGTACAACTAAATTGAACAAGAATTACTCCATTTTTAGATCATAGAAAATCCTCAAAAATTACTGAAATTTCTTTTGTGGTTCATTTTGATTTAAGTTCAAATCAGTTCAATTTCAGAAAAATACCCTAATTTGTTTCCCCAAAAACCTTGTTCAAAAATCATAAATGTTTTACCAGAGAAAAACCCTAAATACCAGGGAAATCTTTGAGCTCGCCACATCACTGGTTCAAAGACATAAAAGTCTCTTCAAATCATTGGTATGAAGATGCAGTTTTAATCTTTAGCTAATAATAATAATGTTGGAGATGATAATAAGAAACTAACTCCGACCCCACATAAGAAGAAAACCCCTAATTCTTGATGTTTTTTTAATGCCCATTTTACCTCTTTTTTATTTGATGAGATTCTTTTTATGATTCTCTCTACAGTTCCTGATTCATAATGGAAACCTAGTTCCCTTGTTTCTAAGTTGTGGATGTTCTTATTGGGTCGTCTTATTCGTTTCGTTAAGCTTCTTGACCGGGAGTTTCTTGAGTCAGGTCGACTTGTTTCTCGTTTCCCTAATTAATCTTGTTGATGTTGATCTTGCTAAGGCTTGTATTATTTCGAGAAATAATCCAGGGATCTTGTTGAGTCATAGACTTCTTTCGATTCAACTTGACTCTGATTTTTGTAATGATCTTTTCATTCAAGTTGCCTTTTGAGATAATTAATCGAGGAGTTCGTTTTCTTGCTCGTGGATGCCCTAATTTGAGAAGACTTGGTATTCTTTCAGCAATAGAGATAGGCATGTCAAGTGTTTCAAAATAATAGCCTACTTTGCAAGAATTAGAGCTGAAAGGAAAGAGAGATGAAAGAGAAGAGAGAGAAAGAGAAGATAGAGAAAGAAAGGAGGTTGAGGAAGAAGAAGGTGTTCTCAGGTTGATGGAGAAATAGTAGCAACTTTATGTGGAGTAGTTGAAGAGATAGAAAGAGAAGGTAGAGAGAGAAAGGAGGTTGGGGAAAAATAAGCTGAGAAAAATAAATAAATTAAAGGTCGCCGGAAAAAGTCGCCGGTCGGTGACCTTCTCCGACGACATTTCCCGGCGAACTATGATGTGGCAGCAGGTGAGGTGGAAATTTCTTGGTGAGGTGGACAAAGAGAAAGAAAAACAATTAAATTACGGAATTGCCATAAGGGTAGAATGGGGAAGCTTATAAAAAAATGTGGGGGCCAAACAGGAAATTGGGGCCAAATCGAACTGCCGGACACTTATAGGGGCCAAAACGGTGAGTTGGTCACAAATTAGGGGCCAAAACGGAATTAACCCAAATCAAAACAACAGAATTTGATCTAAACTCTTCTAGAAATCAAAAGTTGAAACCCCTTCTGATTCTTGAAGACATACAAACTTCAACACTACAATACAAGAATCATAATCAAAAGCAACAACTTTTCAAGAAAGGAATTACCCAAGAGTGACAGTTCCACGACGATACCGATTAGGCTTCTTCACTCCACCAGTAGTGGGGTTGATTTACGGGCAACCAATGACGTGAAAGAGAAAAGAAGAAGGTGAAAAATTTAACAAACCTTAGTTGTCAGCTGCTTCCTCCGAGCCTTTCCTCTAGTGGACGTGCGAGCAGTTTTCTTAGTACGAGCCATCTGCAATAATTCCACATTTGTTCCATAACCAAATACATAAAAGTGGATTATTCCATAACCAAATACATAAAAGTGGATTATTCCATGACCATATACATAAAAGTTGAGAGAGAGGGAGAGAGAATTCAAACCCCTGCAAAAATTCCAAGTTGTTTTTTAGAAATTAGGGGTTTCAAGATTCTGTAATGCACAAAGCAATGTAAATCTTCAACAAAGAAATTTAGAGAGGAACCCTAGATTTCAATTAAAATACAGAAGGAAGAAACTCAGAATCCTAACTGAAAAAGATAAGAAAATGATAAATAGTTAAAGAATAAGAATCCTATATCAATGTAATCAATAAGAAAGTAGAATACAACCTAAAGGATGGAAAAACCCTAACAAAACTGAAATTTCAACAAGTAATAAGAGAATCCAAACAAAAGAACAAATAACTGCATAAATTTAGTCTGAAAAGAACAGTAGAAAAATACATACGTCTTACAAGAAGAAATATAATGGATGAGGATGACAATTAGGATCTTTTGAGAGAGAAGGAAACAGAAAATGCTCCCAAAGGGGAGTAATGGGGATGAGCTGTAATGGAGAGAGGTAATAGTGGAATACCTAGTAACCGGAGAGAGATGAAGAAGAGGATTTGGCGAAGATAGATTAGGTCAAAAATTCCAATGTTGTTCACATTAATTTCGGACGCTGAACCAAGGAGATGTGTCCGTGAACCGAGGAGATATGTCTGATCAACCGAGAAGATGCTAAATTGCTTAGTTGAGCAAACAGGAAATCAGACGGTTGGGATTGGTGGTGATGTGGGACGGACGGCTGGATTTATCCGGAAGTTTGTCCCAGTCAGCACATATCCACCTATTTTATTATATAGATAATCACCACAACTATTACAGATAAGAAAGAGAGCGAGAAAAAACAATAGTACTACCATTAATTAAGACAACAAAAGTAATACTAGCCGAGACACTTTATATGATAAAAAGCATGTTGAATGAGATTATAAATGAGAAAATCAAACTATCTCTAAGAGGACAATAAACGGAAACTGAAGAAACCAACAAACCCAAATAAACAGCAGAAATATCTTAGAGCTGAAAACACACTTATATCATCTAAGCCAAAGTCAATACAAGCAGGATATACACTCTAACCACTATTATCCAGGAATGATAACTTAGCAAAATATAATAATAAACACAAAAGGTCTAGAAACCACTTACCAGCTATAGAAAAACTAACGCTAAACTGACCTATCAGCTATAACCAAAATTAGAACCTAATACGACTAACCACGAACTACATCAACTAGAAAATATAGCATATAGAAGAGCATGTCACATAAAACCGCGTCTGCTAATCGCAAAAAGGGGAGAAAGGCAACTAGATAAACTCTTAATCCTTTAATAATATATATATATAAGTTACTCTTTTTGTTTTTTTTGTTTTTTTTTTTTTTTTTTTTTTTTTTGGAAGCAAACCAGAAGAACTAGATAAATATATACAGTTAAAAAGAGTAAGAACTAGATAATCAAGACAGCTAATGAAACCTATATGAGAAAACTAGCAACACTTGAAAATTAAATTCATAACACCATGAGCAGGGCTGCTACATAAACCACTATCAATCTCATGCTCATCTAGAACCTAGCCAATAATGATCAAGAGCCAATACACTCACTATTCAACGTGATCACAGCTATGACTATACTAAGATTAATATCTGTTATCAAAGGTACAACAGACCACAACTATGGATATGTCAAAAAAACTAAATCCTATGAGAGACGATCACAAAAGTTATATAAAGGAGAGAGATTAGAGATCTTTCCTGTTTTTCTTGGCTTGTTGATATGTTCTTCTCTGCTTTTGTTGACTCCACCCTAGATTTCTTATTTCTTTGAAATAAGTCCGTTCATGATGAGTTCTGAGTTTGATGATGCTTCGGTTTCTGTCGATTGAGATTTTGTCTTTATTTTGAAGAAGGCAGAATAGTAATTGCAGTGTATAAGAGGCTAGGGTTGTTTTATGTTTATAAGGGATCTAGATATTGAAGATGAGAAGCCGATATTTGCAGTTTAGGAATTCGGGGATGAATTTAGGTTTGAGAATTAATTGGACGGTTGTGTAGAGATTAGAGGTTTTTGTTGGTGAAAAGGTAATTGCATGTGTGATTGGGTGGTTAATTTTAGTGGATTGTGCAGTAGCTTGGAGTGGTTTAGGGTTCAAATTGGGGAAAAAGGAAAGGGAAGAGAAGAACGCTTGATGACGTCAGGCGGGACTCTCTCTCTCCTAAAAAACCCCACCAACCAACCACCCTAGCTGGTACTCAAATATGTTATATGTGTCACACATATTACAATTACTCAAGTTTGACCCTTGATTGCACCCTTGGCTCCCCCTTGGGTTGTATACTTGTATGAGACAAGAATAGTTTGTAATTTGTTCTTCAGGGGTTTAGGGAGAAAAGAGGAGATTTATTTGCCGAAGAAAATGTCAAACCACTGATAGTGGTCAGCCAATAACGAGGGTTCCGGCGAGATTGTTTGGTCTGCGTCATATGAGAAAGAAAGGGAAGTGTGTATAAAAGTAATGTGTTTTTGTGAAAAATCATGTCTTATTTGTTGTGCTTCTACTTCTTTGTATCAATTGTAAAATTTATTTGTCCCTGTAAACTTTCCTTTTTCTTTTAAAATATCGTTACTATAGCATTTTTCTTAAACAGTCATTGCGTCGTGATTTTACATTATATTACAGTTACATCAAAAAATAAAAATCGTGTGATTGCAAAGAATTCACCTCTTGTATATAATCACCATCAAAATAGTATAATGGGATCAAATGCACTTGCTATATATTTGTCCCTGTAAACTTTCCTTAAACAGTCATTGCGTCGTGATTTTACATTATATTATACAGTTACATCAAAAAATAAAAATCGTGTGATTGCAAAGAATTCACCTCTTGTATATAATCACCATCAAAATAGTATAATGGGATCAAATGCACTTGCTATATATTTCAGCAAATAAACTTCCACCACTAATTTTTTTTGGATAACTAGAAACTTAGAATATTTTCAGAGAATAAAAGAACCAAATAATTAAAGAATTTAATCTCAATTTGCAAGAAGAGAACATTCTCATCATCATCAGCTTTAACAAGGAATATTTATAGATTTATGCACCTCTAAAAATTTCTATTTTGTGGATAACTAGCAAAAGATATACATGAAGAGCTACACTAAACATATTTTGTGGATAACTAGCAAGAGAGAGAGAGAGAGAGAGAGAGAGAGAGAGAGAGAGAGAGAGAGAGAGAGAGAGAGAGAGAGTTAGTTTGTCATCCCTCCAAATTACTTGTACTAGATTGTTCATCTTGGCAAAAATTGAAATGGACTTAATAATAACCAATGTATATATCTTATTAACTATATAGCTACTAGTTGTATGATAATGAAAACTATATAATAAGATACCCTATTTCATTCTTTTTGGACCATCACCAAATTGCAAAACCCATATGCATTACTCTCTATCAGTTCTTCTTTACATTTCTATATAAATATGAATAGTATCAATACTACTGCTCAACAATTTAGGTTCATATAAACAGTAGTAATGTCTACGAAAAATGATCATATCATCTTCAAAAATGCCTATTGACTTGAGTACATATTGCTCTACAAATTACCCATTCTTAAGGGTTGGTCGAACCAATTTCAGTTTTCCTGGTTTATCGAGTGGTAAGTTAACTAACTTTTGATGTTTTTTAATCTGATAATATTGTGTTTGCAGGAATGATGTCCGCCATCTCCCGGCTGAACCCCGACAGGTTGACGTGGCCAGACAGGGTTTAGAGAGAAAAAGTTAAACACTTTCTCACTCTAAAGCTTTTATGGACACATCAACGACGGTGATTCAGCTGCGGACCGGCAGAGTCCCATTTTTTTGTTGTTTTTGTATATTAAATTCCAGTCAAGAAGTGCCCATAAACTAATGGTTTGTATTTGTATATAGGTGTTTCATATGGTAGACTTGATTCATTTTCTTCTACAAGAACAAAGTTAATATTACAAGCCGACAAGAAGAGTCCTAAGGGGAATAGAGTAGGAGTTATATCTCCCAAATTATCATCTCCAAGCTGCAACTCAAGACTACTTGGAGGGTTTCTAGATGCCTTCGACGATGAGTATGGAGGGATAATCGTTGATTCAGACCGATTACCATCAAACATAAATATATTTGCATCGATGCTTCGTGCTTCACTCTCTAATTGGAAATCCAAGGTTCACAATATTTTCTCATCTTTACTAACAAAAACAAATTAAACGAAATAGATATTTAAACACAAACATCCCTTTGACATGTTAAACACTTAAATGTAAAACTTAATGCAGGGCAAGAAAGGAATATGGCTTAAGATACTCAAAGAACAGTCTGAGCTTGTTCATGTTGCAATTAAGGTACATGCAAATCGGCGATAAACTATTGCTAAACCGTACATAGATTGAAATCCAATGTGTTATTTATTTACATTTTTGAGCTATAGTTTGTGTTAAATGAGTGATTATGAACAGGAAGGTTTCAATTATCACCATGCTGAAGCAGGGTATGTGATGCTAACCTATTGGATTCCGGATGGACCATGCATGCTCCCTGATGGCCCTTCCCATCAAATTGGGGTTGGAGGATTTGTCATCAATGAAAACAGAGAGGTCTCTTAACTCTATATATGAATCATATATATATGTATAGGGGATCATTTGTGAGTCTGATTGATCTTGAATTGATGATGGATAAAAATAGGTTTTGGTTGTTAAAGAAAAGCTATGTCCATGTCGATGCTCGGGGGTTTGGAAGCTGCCTACTGGTTACATTAACAAGGTACTTCTTGATTAATCATTTGTGTTTTCAGAGTTGTGTAGATCAATTAGTTGAAGTGCATAGAAACTGAGCAAAACTAGTATAGACATAGTAGTATGGTTATAAAACTAATATATTGTAAAGGCCTCAATTATAAATGGTTGGGATTGAACACGATATGGAGCGCATGAAAAGATACGATTACCAGAAATCGCATTCTAGGAATGGTGTTTCGTGCAAGGAAAATAATTCCAAGACAATAAGGTGAGAAATGTTGCGATTATCTTTGGCTTGGAATCGTCAATTAAATAATTTGCAGACCAAAATTAATCTTTTGTCTATCTTATTCCTGAACAAACCAAACAATACGGCTTGGTAATGCAATTATCAGAAATCACATTATGAAGTTGCTATTCTTGGATATTGCATTCTTTTATCGTATGTCAAACATGCCTTTAGTATTTGAGAATATTTGAATTGGTGACTCATAGAGAGTAGTCACAGACTAACAGGTCACAACACTTATAGGAGGCGCCTATAAATAAATGGTTACATTATTGAATCGTTTGACATTGAATGGAAAGTTCTAAGTGGCACGCCTATTGCTAAAAGCTCTCATACAACCTAACTAGTGAGGTTGGAAAGGGGTGTCTTTAGCAATTGGGCCTAAAAAATAACATGCTAGGACAAAGCTCGGATGTACTAAGTTGATGGGCCTAATTCCAAATAAATTTGTACGCAACATCGATTCAGTGTATAGTGTTCAAATCTAAATCTGATACCATAAGTGGAGAAAGCCTAAACAATCATTTATTTAGACACAAGACTTTCCTTTTCCGTGTCTTAATTTTATAGTAACTTCTACTCGATCGTTTCTAATTTGATACTTGTTTTTAGTCCGAAGAAATATTTTCAGGTGTGGTTAGAGAAGTGAAGGAAGAAACTGGTGTAAGCAACATAAAAATTTACCATCTTACTTATTTCTCCTCCTAGAAATTACATTGATTTTTTTCTTCTTCTTGTCAGATTGATACCAAGTTCTTAGAAGTGGTTGCATTCAGGTAAAAACAAGTTCTTAGAAGTGATTGCATTCAATTGCGATTTCGATTTGATTGAAATTGTTTCGGCCCATATATGCAGGCACGTCCATAACATAGCTTTCGAAAAATCAGACTTGTTATTTATATGCATGCTTAGGCCTTTATCGTTTGATATTGCCATTGACGACAAGGAAATTCAAGACGCCAAGGTAAAAAGCACCAAAGATTTTTTTTCTCTGAAATACTTTTATAGAGAGAACCGGATGACATAGATTAGATTTTCTCACATTGTCTCAAGTGTTTGGGGATTAGTCGTTCATGGTGCATGCTAGCTTACCATATTATTATTCTCATAATATCGACAAAAAAGTAGGAATAGTCATTTCGGCTAAGGGACAAGATCTTCAAGTAAAAAATGTTCTAAAAAAGTTGATACTGAATAATTAGGCGAAACGACTTTCTGTATGGTAACACTTCAAAATATACTAAGCTAGTTTTTTGTGTTTGTATGTAAATATAGTGGATGAGTTTCGACGAATTTCTCGCGCAACCATTTTACGAAGAAGATCATATGTCGAGGCGGGTTATTGATACTTGCACTGCAGCATATGAAAATTGTTATAGTGGATTTACTGGTCATCGATTGACCTCAAAATTTGATGGAAAATCATCCTACCTCTACTACAATGATGCGAGCAAAACTTAAAAACATATATATACATGTGTGTGTGAGAGATTGCTTGTGAAAGGATTCAATAATGTAACCATTTATTTGAATGTAACGTTGATATATGAAATTAATTGGGGGGCGACTTCTTATGAAATTAACCGTTGGAGGAATCGGGGAAGCTAAGAGTGTAAGCCGTAGTTTACCGGGTTCATTATTGACATATTTGTATTTGATATCGAATAACCTGTCTGATATCCAATACTCAATAAATATCTGACGGACATCAAACTTTCACATCTTAATATAAAATCCGTTTTTCAACAAAAAAGAAATATATAATCTGTTAAGCAGAGTGCATTTTAGGGGCACCCAATAGAGCACAAGCTTGACACCTGTCTAGACTTCATTCTCCGTTTTCCTTTTTGTACATGAAGTAAATTTCTAACTTAGAGTCGAGTTCTGGTCACTCTACGAGTCATGCCAAATTCCAACTTCCAAATTACAATGGCTACTTTCACCCTGACTCTTTCGCTCTATATTTTATTGCTTACCCAGACTCACTTTGGAAGCATCACCCCTGTGTTAGGTTTCACGATTTCTTTGTTCACACGTTTTTGCGTCATGTAATTGATGTTCGCAAGTCAAAAATAAATTTTTGATACTTTTGATTGTGTACATAAACTAATCGAACAAAGATAAAACAAGTTACTTAAAGATCAGATGATTCTGCATTCTCTAATCTAATTTGTTTCAAATCTGACATTACCTTTCTTTTTTCGAAAATCTAACTAGATGGATACAAGTAGAATGAAAGAGCATTAATTTCAGAGTTTGGAGTTGGCTTTGGAAACTCAAATGATGCCAATATAATTCCCAAATAAAAAAAAATATATACACATTTCATGCTATTATGGGTCATGATTAGTATAAGAAATGAAAGAACATGCCAGTGTTTAAACTAAGGGTTGATGGTTGACGTTGTTGCATATGGCATGTCTCTTGTACTACTATTTCTTTCTCTATCCATCAAACTAATCCACCAAATTAATTCAACTTTTTAGTTTAAAATCAACTAAAACTATTTTCTAATTAATTGAACCAGTGGGTGGAAATGAACCCTACACGTGCCACCCTCGTGGCTAAGTTGGATAGGCAAATTGTTCTCGAGGAAAAACTTTTAGATGATTGGATCAATTTATTCTTTATTTATGATTGGAAAATTAGTACCCCTGGAATATAGGAACAAGAAAAGGTGAGGAAGATGAAGAAAGACTTGAATTGAGTTTGAGAAAATAAAAGGAATATGAAAGCTGAGGAGTATACTCATTTTGCCATTATAAAAGGACACTATAATTACACATGGAAAAGTGCAACTGATTTGTAATTTTGTAATGGTGTTAGTCCATAAGAGCGTCTATAGGCACCTCTATGAGAAGAGGAAGAAATTTAAAAAAGAATAGAGAGGAAGAAGAAATTTACTGACCGGCGACCTTCGCCCGAAAAGATGATGAGATGGAGAGATGATGTGGAGGAGAGAGATGGAGGAGAAAGATGAGGTGTGTTTAATATTTTATTTTAAATGAATTCTATTTTGATCCCCTAATTTGTTCTAAAATAGTTAGAATTTTTGAGAATTAACTCATATTTAAAAATAGGTCATTTTTGAATTTATAAAATCACTTTTTTAATATGGACAATTATGGAAATAAAAAAATTCACTGACGGTGTTAACAAGGGGATCAGTTTTAAATTTATGAGAAATAAATAGCCGAAACTAGTCACAAAGTAGGGGCAAAAAAGAAATTACTCTTATAGTAAATTAACATTTTTTACCATCCCAACCTTCACTTTTCCACTTATTGGATTTTTTCTGTATTTTCTACGTGATAAATTATTTTTGGATTATAACAATCAACCATAAACATCTTTAAACTAGTTCAAACATTAGAAAAAGGCTGACAACTCAATTAAGTTTGGAAGTAAATTTAGACTTCCTAACCTAACAAAAGAGACGAGATTCTCAGAAAAACGAATATACGCACCCGTATATAATACTCCAATATATGAGCTTTCTTCAAAGAGTATAGCCTCTCAACTTTCTTCTAGTTTGATAAGATGAATATACGCTCCCGAATATAATACAATATATGCTAAAAATTAATATTGTTGATGTAAAAAATCAAATATTACAATAAGTGTTTTCTAATGAGCTTTTGAAAAGGGTTGAATAATATATAGAAATTGTACACTTATTGAAAGTAAAGTCATGTGCGTGCCCCTTGATGTCATCTCCACAAATGTATAAATTAATGTTTATTGGATGGCCAATATTCCTATTCATGTTATATATATATTTTGAATTGGTAAAGAAAGAATTATGGAAGTTTTAGTTTATTTTATTAATACATCATTGAACGCATATATTATACTAAATGGAGTAAGTCCAAGCTGCAGTTAGCTGAAACTTTAAGTTAATTTTCACTCTAATAGTATCATACAGCACCGACGACTAGCGACTGAATAGTTTGTCGTACACAGAAAAGTAATTCTATTAGCAAACAATATAATATCTAGGATCTATTTACTTATTATATTAAATTTACAAATGTAAAATCTGACGTCAGAAATAAACTTACATATAATGCTCTTAAGAAGTTACACGTCCTTTACTTTATCCATAACAAAAATACAAACAACACTTGGGGAAAATTGTATGTGAAAGGGGTGTGATAAGATTCCGTCGCCAAAAAATACCCACAAAATAAAAAAAAGTAAAAAACACTTAATTATCCGCCGGAAATCTGGTCTGTCCATGAACAGACCTTCAAGGTCTGTCCACGAACAGACTTCCCCGGAGTGTTAGAGAGAGAGGAAGAGAGAAATTTTTTTTTTTTTTTTTATGTTTGAAGGTCGCCGGCCGGAAAATTGACAGGCCGGCGACCTTCGCCGGAGAAGATGATGAGGTGGCGAGAAGATGAGGTGGTAGAGAGAGGTGATGAGATGGAGGAGCCTTCTAAAATTTGTTTTATTTTGAACTCCCAAAATTAGAATCCCCTTAGCAATAAGAAAAACATAAAAGTCAATCTTATTTGACTAATTTGAAGAAAAGTCTTTATTCCTCGGAGAATTTTCTTTATTCCCCAAAGCCGCGACCTTCTTAAATTGTTAGCGAGAGAGTGCCGAGGCTAGTTTAAAGATACATTTTCAAGTTTAATACGTGTCAAGATTCTTTTAGATCAATATGTGAAACTTTTGCCAATAACAAAATATGTACCAATGGACTCAGATTTGAATGTTTAAAACTAGAGTTGTACATTTAGTATCCGAACCGACCATACCAATCCGATCCAAATAAGGTTGGGCGGTTTGGGAACCCGATCCAAACCATTGAATGAAAGATTCAATTTAAAAACTCTAAGTGTCACTTACGAATTTTAAAGTTACAAAAAATCTCCAGTGCAAAACTCAGTTCGGATATTAAATAATGTAGCAACATTATTTCTAGGATGTCCCGAAAAGAAGTTTGATGTTTGATGTTTGAGATACCTATTGAGGACCTCAATTGTCCACATCAATATTTTCTATATTAAAAAGATTCCTATCGAGACTTCAATTCCATCCCTTAGAGCAAGTCTAAAGTTAAGGGGTTGGGGCTCCCAAATTCAAATTAAGTGTCTTGGGCCTCCAACCGGGGAGTCAGGGTTGGGGGATTCGCAATAACCGTTGGGAAGTTCCCAACGGTCATAATTGGGTGCAACCCTAAAAAAAGATCCACCCAATTATTTTTCATTTTTGTTTTATTTTTCTAAAAATTTGTTTAATATAAATTTTATTTATAATTTCAATTGTTTTAAATCTCCTTTTTCAATTATTTCTCTAATTTTTTCTTATTTTTAAAATTCTCTCTATCTAAAATAATATCAAATTTTTATTTTATATTTAAAATTAATAATTTATAGTTGAAAATTGAAATCAAAATCTCGCACGTACGTCACATACGTACATAATTTGGATTAGGGAGTCCGTCATTGGAGTTAAAAAAAAAATTCAAGAGCTCCCAAAATTAGGAATCCGAATCCCTACATTGAACTTACTCTTCCCTTACGAGTGTCAATTGGGCATTTGAATATGTTTTTATGCCATATGTGACTGTTTTAAATATCACTTTGACTTCAGCCATAAAAAATACGAGTTTGACTGTATTTGACCCTCTACAACACTTCGCCATATGCCACTATATTAAAAGTCACGAAAAAGATGTGTCGTATAGATAGTGCGGGCAAACTTACAACCTGCACATTAACTTTTCGCCCAGCGAAGCTTGGAAAAAATGCGAGTTTCACAAAAACGTCGAAAACACTTTTAGGAGAGCGAGGTAAAGACGACGTGTGATTAATCTTTTCCTTTTTTATCACTCCCTTCAAAACTCCTACCCTTCCTATCTTTTGTCACTTTCTTTCTTCTCCATATTCTCTTTTATCCCCTCCTCCCACCACCAGCAATTGCTTGGGCCGATGACCAACATCTCCTTCTCTATTTATGCACACACACCATAAAGTTAGTAGAGATACTGAGGAAGTGTGGATTCCCTCAAATATCATTCTATTCTATATAGGCATAAATATGGTATGCACTCATCGTGCTCTTTATAGGTTTGTTTGGATGACCTTCATGATAATATAAATGACCTTCAAGATTAGTTTTTATTACAGGGTTATAGTCAAATTCCAGTGCAAAATATCAAATTTCAGGGGCCAAAAGGTAATCATATTTTCGTCTGTAATCTGATGAGTTATTAGATTTAACAAGAAAAAAAAAGTGTTGGTTCATATTTTTTTCAATTAGATTGTGTATGATATAAAATGCATAATATTAGACATTGCATTTAAGAAAATGTGGCTGCATTAAGGTGGAAAAGTTTTGTAGACACAAAATGTATAGCGACTTCCTTCATCAAAAAAAAAAAAAAAAAATGTATAGCGACCCTTCGACTTTTTACCTTCACATAATTCCTATTTTTTGGAGGTACCTTATGGTGTGTTTGGATGGCGGAATCATGAATCCGCCCGCGGATTCATGAGTCCTTGGAATTTATGATTCCACGGATTCATTAATCCAAGTAATAATTTTTAGCTTGTTTGACAACTAAGAATCCTATGATTTATTATTATTTGAGTATTTTTAAACGTCTTTAGAAAAAATATGATTTTGGAAAAAAATAATGATTTTTGAAAAAAATAATGATTTTGTAGAAGGAAATATTTTTTTGTTGATTTTAAGTTTGAAATTTAGGTTCATTAATCCAAAATCCTAGCAAATCCTAGGGGGTAGGGTGAGATTTTGATCCAATACAAATTTTGGAATTAGGAATCCTTAGGATTCAAGAGTCCTAGGATTCTTGGTAGCCAAACAGACCAAGGATTCATGATTCCTACCAAATTCCACTTTTGATAGGAATCCTACTTAGGAATCCTGCAACCAAACACACCATTAATTGATTTCTGCAGTTGGAATTCCATTCCCACCTTATTTCCCTTTGAGTTTTAAAACCTTTTGTCTAAACCCCTTTTATCTTGCCTTTGAACAAGATAGTTTATGCCTTTATTTTAGTCAGATTTAATAGGGGGACTTCGTGGACATCCTCCTTAGTGTACTACCCCTCACAGGCAGGACCATTTTGATTTCTTTTTTTTTACAGTTTTTGTCAGATTGAAAAGACCAAAATACTCTTGTCCTGTGAAGGAGAGTACACTAGGGAGGATGCCTCACGGAGTCTCCAAATCATTTTTGTATTTTAGCAACCATTTATCTATGATAATGAGGTTTTGGACGAACAACTCAAAATTGTGCCAAAATGTGAACCCAATCTATTGTTAGCGAAAAATTGAAGGCGTGCCCATAGAGCCGGAAGGGAACGCGAAAATTCCGAAACGCCCTTCTTCTTTTCGAAATTTACGGAAGTGCCATAAAAAATTCCCGGCAAACGTGAAATTTTCTGAAAAATAATCTAACGCACCTCTCATCGAATCTTGTACTTTCCAAGTATTTACAGATTGCCAGTACAAAATTTAACAACTTGCCATTTTCGTTTTTCCAGATTTATTTCTTATTTCTTTTTTTTATTGAGTTAATTCCTATATGGCCCCCTACTTTGTGACCAGCTTCCTTTATGGCCCCCAAATTTCTGTAAATTCAAATATGACCCCCTATTTTCATGGAAATGTCATATTTACCCTTCCCATTAATATATTTTCAAAATAAAATAAAAAACAAAAACCTAAATTCCACCTCACTTCCCTCTCCACCACTCATCTCTCTCCACGTCACCTCTTTCTCCAACTCACCTCTCTCTCTCTCTCTCCAAGCCAGCACTCTCATGAAGGTCGCCGGCCGGAAAATTCCGGCCGGCGACCTTCAAACTTAAAAAAGAATTTTTTTTTTCACTCATCTCTTTCTCTCTCTAAAAATTCCGGCGAAGGGGGTTTCCCTTCGCCGGAATCTGGTCTGTTGAAGAACATACCAGATCGGCCTGTTCTTCAACAGATCTGGTCTGTTCTGTTGAAGAACAGACCGATCTGTTCTTTAACAGACCAGATTCCGGCGAAAGGAAACCCCCTTCGCCGGAAAATTTTCCGGCCGGCGACCTTTATGAGAGTGTTGACTTGGAGAGAGAGAGAGAGGTGAGTTGGAGAAAGAGGTGACGTGGAGAGAGATGAGTGGTGGAGAGGGAAGTGAGGTGGAATTTAGGTTTTTGTTTTTAATTTTATTTTGAAAATATATTAATGGGAAGGGTAGTTATGACATTTCCATGAAAATAGGGGGCCATATTTGAATTTACACAAATTTGGGGGCCATAAAGGAAGCTGGTCACAAAGTAGGGGGACATATATGATTTAACTCTTTTTTATTTTCTCCCACACATATTTCTCTCCCCAATCTCAACAGACTTCTCTCTCTTTAAAATTAATTTTCTGTTTTTTTTGTCTCCAATTCCTATTTTATCTCTAATTCTTTTTCTAGATTTTTCTTTACAAACTTGTCATTTGTTTCTCATTTAAATTTCAACAGATTTCTTTCTCTTTTCATTTTTTTCTCCAGATTTTCTACTTTTTAAATCTAAATTTTCCTCATTTTTGGTAATTTTTCATTGATTTGTTTCCATATATTTTTTGGTAGTTTCCTATTGATTTGATTCTCTCTGTATTTTTTCTTGTTTTAAACATATTTTCTCTCTCCAATCTTAACTTCTTTCCTTCTCTGAAACATTCTCTCCTTATATGACGGACAATTATAGGACATTCATTCCAAAACGTAAATTATTTTCAAGGAAAATTTATAGGACATATTTCCTTGTACTGTACATTTTTTTATTTAGTGGACACTTTGGAATTATCTTGTGTACCGGGAGTTGTTTTATGTACTAGCCATTTTAGTTGTGTACTAGACACTTTTGTACTGGAAATTTTCTTGTGTACCGGGAATTGTTTTCTGTGCTGGCCATTTGGTATGTACTAGACACTTTTGTACTGAGAATTTTCTTGTGTGCCGGGAATTGTTCTATGTAAGAGCAATTTGGTTATGTACGAGACACTTTTGTACTGGGAATTTTCTTGTGCACCATGAATTGTTTTATGTACCAGCCATTTGGTTATGTACTAGACGCTTTTTGTACTGGGATTTTTTTATGTACCGGGAATTGTTTTATGTAATGGCCATTTGGTTATGTACTAGCACTTTTTGAAAGAAAGTATAGGAAAATTTGTTTCCAACTTTGAACCAATTTCTTTTATTTATTTCCAAATCTTTCTAGATTTATTTATTTTTTCCAACTTTTGAAAGAAAGTATAGGAAAATTTGTTTCCAAATCTTTCTAGATTTATTTATTTTTTCTTTTATTTTCTTTCCAACTTTGAACCATTACGAATTTATTTCTCCAACTTTTCAGATTTATTTGTTTTTTCTTTTTAATTTTCAGATTTCTCTCTCCAATCTCAATATATTTCTTTCTCTTTAAAACTATTTTTCTGTTTTGGTAGATTTTTCAAAAGTTGATAATCTTTCAAAAAGATAGAGCAGACAATAATTTAATCGATTTTAAAAGATTTGTACAGAGAGAGGAAGAATAAATAAGAACTGAAAACTTTTAGAGAGAAAAAGAACAAAAAACTTTGATGTTTTAGAGATTGAAAGAGATGAAGAAGATAAAATCTGAAACAAAATAAGAATGATGAAGAAGATATTTGTATGTATAAATATCGGAAGAAGATTGAAACAAAATAAGAATGATGAAGAAGATTGAAAGGGAATTGAAACAAACTATAATGGACGGGATCCCAATAATTTGGTCAAAATAATGTACGGGAATTTAATGTTTTTATAAAAATTTGAAAGAAATCTGAATGTTTTAGAGAGAGAAACAAAATAATGTACCGGAATTTAATGTTTTTTCTAGCGTCGCATCAGATTGTCAAGAAAGTTGAAAATGTTCCGTCCAAAGGCAAGAGTGGCAGGAAAAAAAAACACAGAAAGAATTGTACTTTCCTGACATTTGGACCTGTTTCTCATTTTTTGCCAAGAAAAGATTGAGAACGAATTTCCCCCGGTTTTTTTGAACGGGTGGTTCATTTTTTTGCTATGATAATGTCAAATAATGACGGAAATATGTGGCTGTCAATAAGAGAAGGATGGATGCTATATAACTACCTAGCTCCCGGAAGTATAATTACCCAACTTTCTCCCCACGAAAAGAAAACTCTGTTACAAAATAAAACCGAAAAAACTTTCCAAATCCTGTTCTTCAAAAAAAACACCTAATATCTTTCTTTCATCTTCTTCCTTTTTTTTTTCTTCGAGGATCATCACCAATCACAATCAACTTTCTTTTAATTAAAATCATCACCTAATTTTGTTTTTTTTAGCTTATAAATATGACTTCTTTTGTTTCAATTTCAACTACTTTTGAAAATCTTAGCACTTTTTCTTTATCTAGTTTGATTAAAAATGGATTCAATTTCTAATTCTTCTTCTTCTTCTTCAACTCCAAAATTTAGGTGTTTTGATCCTTCTAATACTACTAGTCCTACTTCTACTTCTAGAAATTACTTCTTTAATAATAATTCAAACTCCAATTCAATTAGTAGATCTTCTTCAAGATCAACTCTCATGGATTCTACTACTAAATCTGAACCTAAAATTGTTAAAGGAGATTATGGTTATGTGCTTGAAGATGTTCCTCATCTATCTGATTTCATCCCTGATCTCCCTGTATGCTCTCTTTCTCTCTCTCTAGAACTCTATAACTTTCTCTCTCTAAAACTCTGTATATGATTGATTGCTTTGGTTTGACTTTAGTTACACTAGTTCTTTGTTTAATTGGTCAGAAGGATTGGACCTTTTAAGGGTTTTCAGTAAGACATTTCAGTTATTTGTGTAGTATTTTATGAATTTTGAGATTCAATCTGAAGTACATTTTTATTTTCTAATTACAGACTTACCCTAATCCATTACAAGTCAATCCAGCTTATGCAGTTGTAAAGTAAGTTGATTTTTCATTATTTCTTTCTTCTATATGATTTTTGATTAAAAAATTGACTATATGAAAAGATAATATTTTTGTATGTGTTTTTTTTTCATTACAGGCAGTATTTTGTTAATTTGGATGATACTGTTGCTCAAAAGGTAATAATATTTCTCTGAAATCATACTTGTTTAATGGTTTTTTTCATTTTCGATTCGACTCAAGTTATTGTCTGAAAATAGAAAGACAAGACTACTAGTAGATGGTATTATACTCTTGATCAATGTGGGATTATTCTTCCAACTCAGTTCATTTGATTTGATTAAATGGTAAAATTAGTCGGTTAACTTGGTTTTATGCTTATATTTTAGATTGTTCATCATAAGACTAGCCCAAGAGGGACACATTTTCGTAGAGCTGGACCACGACAAAAGGTATGTCACTTATTTTGGTTTTTTTTTTTGTCAATTTCAAATGAACAATAAAAGTACATAGGAGATTCATAAACGTTATTTTCGATGTTTTTCAGGTGTATTTTGAATCAGATGAAGTTCATGCTTGTATCGTAACTTGTGGTGGATTATGCCCTGGTCTAAACACAGTGATTAGAGAACTTGTATGTGGTTTATACCACATGTATGGTGTCACCAGAGTCTTGGGTATAGAGGTGAGATTTCTCACGATTTTAAGACATCGAAACTCTATATTTCCGTGTAATCTTCTAACAAACAAAACATAGACTTCTATTTGCTTTAATAAAGTATATATGAGCTAGTTTCCTTTCCATTATAAGTAGATTAGGATTGAAATTTAAAACTTGGTTTGATCCCACAAGCAACAAATTTTCATCTTTTTCACTCATATTAGAAGTAAATTTCGATATTGAATACATTTTAGTGGAATTTAAAATGACATAGGAAGTGGTACTTGTAGGGTGGATATCGTGGTTTCTATGCTAGAAATACTGTCCCATTGACACCAAAGTTTGTAAACGATATCCACAAGCGAGGTGGTACTATCCTGGGGACATCAAGAGGAGGCCATGACACCTCAAAGATAGTCGACAGCATTCAAGACCGTGGAATTAACCAGGTAAAAACACGATAGTGTTCCATTTTTTTTGGCTATCTTTCATTTCTACGTCAGATATATGGTTTGTGTTCTTCATATTGCACACATACAGGTTTACATAATTGGAGGAGATGGAACTCAAAAAGGGGCATCTGTGATTTCTGAGGTAGTTCTTTTTTTTCGTTAAAATGAAACGAGTAATCTACCCATAGCATTACATGTATGCTGAAAATATAACTTTGAATGTGTAGGAAATACAAAGAAGAGGTCTCAAAGTTGCAGTTGCTGGAATACCCAAGACCATCGATAATGACATTCCAGTAATCTCCTTTCGAAGTCTCAAACTACGAGTTCTTTTCCGAAGTTTCCTTATAATTTCTTTCCTTCTATGGGTTTAAACTTGAATTAGTTTGTGAAATTGTCATCTTGTATATGGATTCAGGTAATTGATAGATCGTTTGGGTTTGATACTGCCGTTGAAGAAGCTCAACGAGCCATTAATGCTGCACATGTTGAATCTGAAAGTGTCGAGAATGGTGTAGGTCTTGTCAAGTTAATGGGTCGCTACAGCGGTAAGTTTCATTCCAAAATGTATATATATATATATATATATATATATATATATATATATATATATATAATATATGTATATGTTTCAGTAATTTTCGACTAGTTCATGCATCATCGTATCTTGTAATTCTAATTGGATCAATTGGTGCAGGATTCATTGCTATGTATGCTACTCTTGCTAGCCGAGACGTGGATTGTTGCTTGATTCCTGAATCACCCTTTTATCTAGAAGGGCCTGGTGGGCTTTTCGAATATATGGAGAAACGGCTCAAGGAAAACGGGCATATGGTAATTGTCCTAGCTGAAGGTGCAGGACAAGAGCTCTTATGTGAAAGCATCCGAAAGATGAACCATCAGGATGCTTCTGGGAATAAGCAACTCCAAGATGTTGGTCTTTGGGTCTCCGAGAGAATTAGGGTATGTACTAAGAAACCCTCAGTTCTCATAGATATAGCAACGCCTTATAAGTCCATTTCAATCTTGCGTATATCAAAAGAGAGATGGCATAACGCTATACTTTTTTATTTCAGGATTACTTTTCGAGAAAACAAAAGATGGTCATAAATCTCAAGTATATCGGTATGTGGCTACCGGGACTGGCATTTTTCCGCTTTCCTTTTCTTGTTTATTCAATTCAGTTTAGACTTTAGACTAACAACTTCGATCTAACGGACTTACATTTGGATTATATTGCAGATCCAACTTATATGATTCGTGCTGTTCCAAGTAATGCCTCAGACAATGTTTACTGCACCTTACTTGCTCAAAGTGCTGTTCATGGTGCAATGGCAGGATATACGGGCTTCACTGTTGGACTCGTAAATGGAAGGCATTCATACATACCTTTCTACGTGAGTTATTCCACAACTTAATACTAATATTTTTATTCATATCCGCGTTGTGGTTTTTTCCTTTTCTTTTTGATTCATGTGAGTATCTCTCTCATTAAATATGATCTTCTAGTGGAAAGATAAGGTATTGATGGAGCTGGTAAGGCTGCTCAGAGATCTTGTTTTTTATACTAGCACTTTATTATCCATTAGTCTGAAACATCCGTGACTTATTTCCATATACTATACAGCGCCTTTATCTTACTTTTCATCCAAACATGTGAAATTTTGTTGAAAACTTCGAATTCTCTCGACTGATCGTTTTTCCTTTTTGTGTGCAGAGAGTGACTGAGAAGCAAAACAAGGTTGTGATAACAGATAGAATGTGGGCAAGGCTTCTAGCTTCAACCCATCAGCCAAGTTTCATGACCCTAAACGATATAACGGAAGAAAGAAAGGAAGAATCGCCAACTACAATATCGAACATGGAAAATGGCGTAACAAGCGAAGAGAATGACATCATTATGTGAAATTTGTGTTTAGTAGGTTTTATTAGTATTGTTGTGTTCATTTTAGGTTCAAGTCACTGAACTTTGATATCTGTATTTTGTATTGTCCAAGGTTAATTATGTATTGTTTGTACGATTAACTTATCGACTTCATTCGTAGAATAAAAAGCTCTAATTCATTTAGCACGTTTGTATCTCGATCCTAAGATAGTTATAATTGAGTTTTGTTGTGGAAAACAAAAGATAATACAAGTAAATGAAGCTGCAATAATTTTGATTCATAGTAAGTAGTCTTTCAGTTATTACAACACAATAAACTCGTATTACATGAACAAAGAACGAAAAGAGTTGTTAATATCATAGACAAAATTGAGGATCCAGTTAATCGATGAATTTCTTGACTACTGCAAAACCTTATTATGATAAGAAAATAGTAATTCACAGAAAACAATCATACCCCCACAGCATTCATATTGGAAAGGGTCAATATCTTTCTTTCTTCTGCACTTTACCCCCTGTAGATCCCTGAAAGATCTGCATTCTGAATTATCCATGGATGCTCAAGTAGCTTATGCAGTTGGAGACGTTGCGACGAGTCCTTGACTAGCATCTGTAATTCTCAAATGAATCAAATTCTTGACTAAAACACACTATTCTTTTTTCAAGGTTGGTCTTAGGATTCGGCTAAACCGAGCTGTCCAATTATATAAATAATTCGGGTTTTTTGGAGGGTCGTCGTTAGATTTATACTAGGCAAATCGTGCCATCCCATTATAATATGGAAATTTAGATCGGGCAGTTCTAACAATCCATAATTCTCTCTCACTTGACTAATATGAAGTTAATTGGAAAAAATGAAGGCAAATACGATACCTGACTAATGAGGTCCTTTGCAGAAGAAGAAACAATTGGTCTTGGAGGGAACTTCAGGTCGACTTTCACAATCCTGCACAGTTGTCTCTTGAGTCAGAAAACACAAGGGAAAAGAAAAACAATACAGAGCTTTTCAAAAGAGAAAAGTTACAAAATCAAAAGAAAAATTCATTTAACCTTCTATATGTATCTGAGTGTTCTTTAGCTTCAAATGGAGGCTCCCCATATAGAAATTCATAGCACAAGACCCCTAAGCTCCAAATATCCACACTGGAATCATGTTCTACACTCTCAACTATATAAACAAAACGAGAATTACATCAGTTTTATAAAAGAGGTCAAAGTGATAATCTAAGAGACTTAATTCATAAACTTATTTACGTACCCATTTCCGGAGGAAGGTAATCCAACGTGCCACACATGGTCCGTCTACGGTTAAAAGTATGCACAGACCAACCAAAATCCGCAATTTTCAGTTCACCCTGTCAAGAAATTCGATAGTTATTCAATAAGCATGAGGAAGAACGAGTTAGAATGAAATGTAATAAAAACTAATTAGATTCTTGATTACAAACCTTAGCACCAATTAAAAGATTTTCCGGTTTGATGTCTCTGTGTATTACATGCTTTCCATGACAATATATTAAAGCTTGCGCTAATGATGCAATATACTGTTGATTTGAAGCACATCCAATAAAAAATTATAAGAGACCAAAAAACGAAAACTACATAATTGGGAAAAAGATAGAAGCGGAAAAACAGTACTGAGAGTATATAATGACTCACAGTGGCGGATCGTTTTTCACTGAAGTATTTACATCTCTGTAGTTCCTTATACAATTCACCTTTGGCAGCATATTCTAGTATCAAATAAACCCGGGTCTGAAGTAACCAAAGAAGTATCAGAAACTAAGTGAAACAGTATTGTTTGTTTTGAACTTGAAAATGCATGTCCTAGGATAGGTCGAAGGAATGAGACAGAAAAAGCTCAGACCTGATCATAGAAGTAGCCGTAAAGGCGTAAGATGTTGGAGTGGCGGAGATGGCTCTGTATCTCAACTTCCCTGCGTAGTTGATGCTCAACTTGAGACTGTTTTAGCTGGCTCTTGAAAAGAACTTTAAGTGCCACGATATGGTTGCTCTGTTAAAATAAACCCAAACTCAGTATTGATTCATACAAAAGAAATCATAGAACTTTAGGTGTTAATGATTCATCATTGAGACTGATGAGTAAATTTCAGCAATTTTCAATTTCAATAGAAAATTGAATTACAGAAAGAAGTTTTGTAATAAAAAGAAAGTTCAAATTCTAAAAAAAAAAAAAAATACAGTTATCTCATAAAAATGGAGATAAGATGGTCAAGCAAATAACCTTTTTCTCCCTTGCCAAATACACATGGCCGAACTTTCCTCTTCCTAGAGGCTTTCCAATGTCGAAATCATTTAAAGTCCATCTTAAATCCTGCAAAGTTGAAAACTTAGTAAGAAGGAACCCTAAATCTCAATACAAAAAAAAGAACCCTAAATCTCCATTTATGTCAACAATAGAAAATAGAGGATTTCAGAAAACCTAGACAACCCGCATTTCACAAATCTGCGAAAATTAGAATGCAGGTATCAGATCCCTGGATTACATAGGCAGATCCCGATAATACAAAACAAACTTCTTAAATTTTCATGGTTAATTGTTTATCTGCAAAGATAGCTTGAACCCTCAAGAAAGGGATCATAAAAACCCTAGATTTTAGATAGAACTTACGAAATTCACACATCACACGACTAAAAACATCTAAAATCAGATCCAGTACCTAGTTCTCAAAAGCAAAAGGAGAAGTAAATAAAACCCTAACAAGGAGGATCCCAAAATTATACCCAATTTGTTCATCAAAAGATCAAGGGAAGTAAATAACGCACAAAGAGAACAACTTTGAGGAAAACATTAACCCATTTCTTGTTACTTACCTTGTTATCTCCTTGTACAGTTTCCGTCGTCGCCATCCCCATGGAGAGATAGAGAGAGAGAGAGACTGAGAAGAAAGGCTTCAAAAAGTGGAGAAATTGTGAGGAACAAATGAGGAAGATGAAGTGGGTGTTATTTGAATGCTATTGCAACGGTCGAATTATGAACGTTCTGGAAGTAAATTATTAAAATATTAGGGAGGAGCCTTCATTTCAAACTTTCGGCAACCATGTGGAGCCCTCATAGGAGGAGGGTAAAGTCAATGTGATCGTTTAACTAGGGCAAATCCGTTAAGGCATAAGCATAACTAGGGCAGATCCGATGATGGATAATTTATCCACGATCAACCTAAGCATTACTCACTAGGCACTAATCAGGCCCATGTGATGGGAGTGCGAGCCGTGCATCTTCCCTCCACAAGGCACTAGTCAAGCCGGCTTAAGGCAGCAGGACCGCTGAGCTCCTGATGGTCCACTGAATGTTCCCCTAACTAGGAGGTCGTCCAGAAGAAACCAACCCTGCAAGATGCCCTTGGCATGGACGGATCAGTCCTGGGATCTTCAAAGGAGTGAGGGGGGTCCACACAGGTTCAGCCAGTGTCTTACGCTCAGAATAGGGGAGAAAGCAGCGCCAAGGGACCTACCGACTTAATCCCGAAACTTCTAGAAAGATCTCAGTCGGCTACACATCACGAAGTGTATAAGCCAGTTTGGACTCCACGTATCTGAAGGAGGAAAATTCTCTTTTAGACTCTATCACACCGGCAAGATATCTACAGAGAATCCTTGAACCTAGGAACTTCCACTTATCAAAGATCCGGGATAGACTCTGAGAGAAACCCTAGATATTCAAGAGAGAAAACTTTCCCTTCGGATTGACGGCAACCGCCTCACCAACTCCACTAATCACAGTCAGCCTAACATCGCCTAAAAAAACCCCCACATCGTCCTTCACAGGACACGATCTCTTTACCCCAAAAAGATCACAAGAAACTCAGAGTTCTCACAACTCGCCCCCAAAAGGATCAATCAATATTCATTTTTTTTACTGCAAAGAGCACCCTGACTGGCTTAAGAGTCGAAGCGGTTTTCGAACCCTTTGCAGGTTTTCCTCCCTCGGGAACAGACGAACAAGAGCAAGGAGCTGGAGCAAGGAACAAGGAACAGGAGCCAGGAGCTGGAACAAAGAGAGCAGAGCAGAGCTGGAAGCAGGAATGCTAGGCTGAACAACACTCAACGTAACGGAGTAATCTTACGTAACAGAGTAATCTTACATAACGGAGGTTGTCATGCATCAACTCCTTTTTTCATGCTGATATAACGGAAGACCAATTTTTGACATCAGCAGAAACAATATTATTTCAACAGTGGCTGAAATAATTATTCTATATCTCTCTTCCTTTCCCTGACAGACACAATTTCTTTTTTTTCTTTTGATTTTACAAGTAAATAATACTGTGGGTGAAGTTTTATCAGTACATCTTTATTTCCTTACCTAGCTTAAATTATTTGTACTATTTGGAACTAAATTTTTGTTGGAATATACTCATCAAATTTATATAATTCTCATCTAATTTTTGTAGTGGAATATATCCAATTTATATACATTCCATTTACAAATAACAACCCATTAGTATTTCTCGGGTTTGAGTTAATAGAGGGACTTAAACGTTGTGATGGCTCTGATGATGCATATGCCCATATTCATTGTCAATTCCAAGCACAGTTTATTATTTCTCAAATCATTTTTAATTTTAACGGTTGATTATCTCGTATATAATTTTAATACTTTAATCGAATGAATTCTTTGTTCATATCACACAATTAATTACTAAATTTTAAGTTTCCAAACTCTATCGCCCTAGAAATCTCGCATATGTATTTACTCTATACAGAAGCAGCCCTACGTCTTTTGTAGTGGCTTAGAGAAGAGGAAAGCCCAAGGTGCGAGAGAATGACTCGTACAAGGTACATGTCACAATTTTAATTTGTCCATATTGTATATATTTTTAATTTAAGCTTTCTTTGTTTTATTGTTTCAATTTATGAATGTTCTCTCAAACTTTCGTAATTTTTTTCCTTTATAGATTATTGATCGATTGCCCTAATTTTTCTCATCTCTTGGGTTTCCTTTGTAAAGAAAAACGATAACCGTCGTAGTGATCGCCAAAGTGTAAATTCAAAAGAAAATTAGGAAGATGTCTGCTTTTGTGGTTTAGTTTGTGAATTCCAACTGCTAAATACCTTAAGGTCGCGGCTTTGGGGAATAAAGAAAAAGCTTCTTTTTTCTCTTGTAGAAAATGAATTAATTTATGAATCACCAACGTGAATAATTTTGACCATGCACGAGTCTTCTGTATAATGTAATCTGAGTTTCGTTTACTTTTAGGAGTTATCTGAAGTAAAAATTGAGGTCTGTAATTTTGAAATGTCAAAGTTTAGTTTTGTGATTCTTTATAACACAAGAAAAGAGGCGTTACTGCTCGATATATTATTTTATTTTTTTGAAAAATGTTTTATATATATTATTAATTGATGAAGTAGTATAGCTATTTCAAGGTTTTTATTAACGGTTTTGTTTCCATTACTTCCCTTTTGTTTTGATTTCGTCTTCCCTTCCCTTTTTGTTACATGATTCTAATGAAAATTATTCTTCCTCAAAATAACTTCATTTCCAGTTCTTTTCATGGTTCTAACTAGTAGGAAAAATAACCTAATTAACTTGTTCAGGAATATGAAGATAAAAGATGTGAAAGTAAAAGCAGAGACACCAAGATTGTTTAACGTGGCAAAAAACCCCTTCCTGATAGAAGGTAAAAAACCACGGGGCCTAGTCTAGAAATCTTCCACCATAATTAAATAATGGGTTGCACAATTCTTCCCTAAAGCAATAGGGGATTAACCAATTCTTCAAGATGTGTAGAAACACTCTTGGATAACAACTCTTCACCAAAACTAAGGTGGATAAACTGAACAAAGAAATAGAAATCTCTTACTCCTTAGGATTTGAACAAATCCTAGATTACCAAAGGTTGAAGAAGATAACCACAAACTAAATTGCTTGACAAGATTAATAATCTTCTTTTCTTCAAACCAATATTCTTCTCTTTCAATCTTTCTTGAAAGTACCACTTCAGAAATCTATCTTTCTCTGACTTCTCTTTGTTTGAAAGTTGTGATTAATATCTTCCCTTTCATTCCCTTTTATAATGATAAATAAGGAGGTTTACCCAGGGCCGTGCCTGAGAATTTCGGGGCCCCGTGCGAACTTTAATTGTAAACCTTTCGTAAAAAAAAGATTACAAACAAAAATCGAACAAAATACAAGATAATTGACCAGTAGATAGATGAAAACTATAGACGACTCCAAATGGATTTTGAGGAAAATAGTTGTAGGAAATTTTTGTTTCTCTTTTAATATCATTTTCAAAAGAGATTTAGTCTAAAAATCCACTATCACTTGTGATTTGTGGAAAAAAATATTTTTTATTCTATCTTAAATTAAGCTTATAACTATATTTAATACAATGAAATTCTAAATTTTTATAGAACTTCGATTCTTAACATATATATATATATATATATATATATATTTACCTATTTTTGGAAATTTGTAACAAAATTCTAAAATTTTTATTTCAAAAATCACATTAGAAGATATAAGAAATTCACTTAAAAAAATACAATAGTTAAGAAAAAGGATAAGGGAGTAAAAATAAAAGTTGATTTAACGATATTGCCTTTAACCTCGTAAAAATGAAAAAACAGCACATGTCAGCCATGGGATTCAAACCCGAATCTCTTGGGTCAAATTCCAGGTGTTTACCAGCTGGGCTACTTTCCAACTACAGTTGAGTATGCTATCTTTAATAATAATATGTGATTATATTAGATTAATCTAAATAAGCCTTTTAACAAGTGGGTCCCTTTGTGGTGGGGGCCCAGTGCGGTCGCCCTGCCCGCACCCCCCACCACACGGCCCTGGGTTTAGCAATAGAAATAAGAATTTCTTTTTAGGCTTGAAAAAAAGAAGTTTCTATTTTTTTCCCAAATAAGGAATAAGGGAAATCCTATTTCAACTAGGAGTCCTTTTATTATAACAAATGCTTAATGAAGCTGCATAATTGCTTCATAAAGCTATTTGCTAGACACAACCATTTATTTTTTATTAAATTGCTAAACAACACTAAAGATCGATTTATCGGTTTTATCTAGCAAATAATTTTTTGAATCTTAGATTGCTAAATATAACTATGTTTTAACTTCCCAAAATTATTTACTAGACACAATTTTTTCTTTTATTAAATTATCAAACAAAAATAAAATTTGTTGTATTAGTGTTATCTAATATTAAAAAAAAATACTTAAACGTGTTATAGGTTTTAAAAAAGTGTACCTTATTTATATGTAGTATGATTTTAGGTAGTATGATTTTATGAAATATACATTATTAAAGTTTAAACTAAGCTTAAAAATATACATATTGATTTTATGTTGTATGATTTTATGAATATCCAATGGGATTTTTTTTGTTGAAAATATCTCCGTTAGATTTTTTTTTTGTTGAACAATATCCGTTGGTCTTGATAAACCAAAATTCTAATCTATAAATACCCGTTAGACTTGATAAACCAAAATTCTAATCTATAAACACGATTTGATTTAATGAAATATACACTATTAAGGTATAAACTAAGCTTGACTAAGTCATAATAGTTAGGGTTATAGAAGATACTTGGTGATTTTATGTATGATTTTATGAATGAATATCCGTTGGGACTTTTTTTTGTTGAAAATATACTCGTTGATGAGGAACCAAAATTTAAACAAAGCTTGACTAAGTCATAGTTATTATGATTATAAAAGATACTGTCTCTATTTCTTTGAACCCAATATTTTTTGAGAAAAAATTCGGTTATATTTGATTTTTTTTTTCTTTGGATTTTACCTAAATTATAGCTTGGAATGCTCTGATTGGAATATAATATTTTTTTGTTATTTGTTAATATTTGGTTAACTTTTTAGTTTAATGTTCGAATAAATTTTATTTATGAATAATTAATTATGGTAATAGAAATTTGAATTTTGAGAAAAAATTTGATTATATTTGTTTTTTTTTTCTTTTAGTGTTGGGTTTAGCAATTTAAGACAAAATTCAATTAATTTTATTTAGTTATTTTGTGTAATAATTTTTTTAGAGTTGTGTACAGAATGGAAGAGAGATTCGGTTATACTTGATTTTTGGTGTTGGTGTTGGTTAGCAATTTAAGACACAATTTTAGTTAGTTTTATTTAGTTATTTTTGTTTACTAGTTGTGTTTAGCAAAACTGAAGTTGCATATAGTAGCATCCTTTATTATAAGGAGGGACCCAACACTAACCATCTTTTTTGTAGAGGATTGGAGCAGAGAAAAGCTTTTCTGTTTTCATATCTATTTATTTAAAGAAATTAATGTATATGAATATTCAGTCGCGACTTGTTTCATGTTTGTATAGTTTGTTTTATTTATATATTTTCTAATTTTATCGTTTTTATAACAATAATAAACTTAACTCTCTCGAACCATAGATATCTTATGAATCTTGGATTTCATGTAGGACAAAGCCTTTAGTTGGGGAATAAACCAATTCGCTTACGTATTTTTGGACATAACTTCTCTACATCTCAAATATGTTTCTCGACAAAAAAATATCTCAAATACGTCTATGTAAATATTAAAGCATTTAGTCTTTTTGAATTTAGAACCACCTATATCTATGTATGGCACACCCAAGTTGGAGTCTTAAATGATTTTTTTTCTTTGACATTATGGAGTATAAATTGATTGTATTCAATTAGACTTGAAACTCTTTTATGCAAAATTGTATCCATAACTATAGCACAATTTGTTACATTATTCGTAACATATATGTGTCAAAAAGAAAGACAACAATGGGATATCCAGAAAAGAAAACTAGAAGTTTTTTTTTAGAATACATGTTCTAAATAGATTTGAAAACGTCAAAGTCAAAAATAATTTTGTCGTCTCAAAAACCTTAAAAATAAACCTTCTACCTCTAAACACTACACTTATTTTTAGAGAATACTGATCTAAAAAGTTACAACTACAAAAAGAAAACACCAAATATGGAAGAACGGAGAAAAGTAAAACAATCGAATATCACGTTTATTATTTCATGTTTCATAAAGGGAATTCCGGGTTATGGCTAGTGGTTTCCACAAATAAGAATATTGGATAAATTTTACCGACATTTTAATTATATGCTTTGAATTTTTGTAAGTTATTTGGTCTTACAAGTTCTTTCATTAATTTTTAATTGTACTACTGTTTTCTTCTTATCACTTTTCTTTTAAATCTAAATCTTTTGTAATGTATTCAAGAATGTTGTAATATGTAGTTGCTGGATTTTCATGGTGAACTAGAGTTGTTGGTCGACGTTATTATTAGCTATATACATAATTCGTCTAATCCCCCATACTCATCGTATATAATATAATTTGTCTTAACATTCTTGGTTACCACTTACCTACCAAGTGTCGAAAAAAGAAAACGTTCCAATACATAAAGACAAGGAAAAGTCGAGGCGAGATAATTCTAACTTAAGAAAACTACGCCTTGTGTGTACTCACAGATCAACGACGTTTCGTCTCAACAATACACCGGCTTCATTCTCCTTCTAGGTAAGTTGAAGAAGAACACGATGAACACTGACTAGTATCATGAACTTCAGGATTTTGAAATAATCATAGAACGAATGGAATTTATGGGTAAACTTTTCTAGAGTAATTTGGAAAATTTGGGTGTAATATCACTACTCTGAAAAAGACATTCTATCTACGCTTTAAACACTAGAAAAAACGGGCCTAACATCGGATTTGATTTGAGATATTTTTAAGAATCGAATAGGTGAGACATATTGGGACGTGTCTGTTCATTTTGGGGCAGATTTGTGACAGTTGGGGCCAAGAGGCGCGACGCCTAGCTGTTGCAAATATCAGTTGCCTTTTGGGCCGTTAGATTAAAAGGAACTAGTGAGAACACCATCCCTTGGATATTTTCACGTGCCCGAAAGAGATCCCAAATCGAGATTAATCTTGTCTGTCAGATTGGGGAGCTACGGACCTTCTAGAAGGTTGCCCGAAGTGTGCCCATCATATAGAACGTGAGCCGTCAGATTAGTTCATCTGCGTGCAACAAGATCTGTCTGATTTGGACGTTGTATTATTGCATAAAAGCCCCTGAATTAACTTTTCTTCCTTGCGATTTAGTCCCCCAGTTAACAAAATTTTCGTCCAAATTTTCTAATGAGAATATCTCATTCATTCGGAATCGGATTTAAGTGATTCTTGGCTCTAAACTTAAGATTTCGACTCGACGAATGCAATTGCGTATTTATCTCTTAAGTTTGACAAGTAGAACCATTCCTACATTTGTTCCGTTTCCAACAAGATATACGTAATAGGTCGTAGAAAAAAAATTAGATAGTCAAGAAACGAGCAGAGAAAAAGCAAAAAAACTATTTTGCCATCTTTTTAGGGCTTTTAAAATTTACTACGGAAAACACGAACAACCGTTAGTATTAGATTTTCGCGAAATGTTTTTCTGTTTCAATGAAAAACTAACACTTCTGCTTTGCAATCAGAATTTTTTCCGCGGAGCACGAATTTGTCTGCCAAAAAATATTCACCCCGAGTCATCGCCGAGGATATTAAATCACTATCAGCAAAAGACTCACTTCCGACGGTAATCAAAGTTGTTTGCCAAGCTATCCTTAGAGTGAAACATGGTTTGTTCACCATGACAAGATATGCTGATGGCTTGCTAAAGAGCCGTCGGGCATATAATCACTATGGACGGTTCTTGCTAAAGTCATCGGTACTAACCCTTGTTTTTGTAGTGATTTTGTTACAAATAACTTTAAATGTACAGAATCCATAAGGTTTCCTTCGTTTTCGGGCCGATATTTTCTTGAGTCATGTTTATTTTCTTGTTGGTTCTGTCATTTTTTTAATATTATCGTCCCAGAGCAAAATGAGCCAAAAAAAGTTTAGAAATGGTGGAAAGAGCCATTACAAATTTAAAATGACGAAAGAACCTCTAGAGGTAAAGATACAGAAAGGAATTAGTTTCACTACAAATCACGAGGTTTTTGTCGACGGGAATCACTGTTGGTGTTCCAAAAACTTGTCAAAGAAAATCATATTAGCGTCGAGATATCTAACTTTCTCGCTAATAGTTCGTTGTAGTGGCAGCGTGGTACGAGTTATGGGTAGCTTAAAAGATAACAATATAGGTCGAATGATAGTGATGACAAGACTCTTTCCCATAGTTATAACATCATCAATCACAAACCAAACTAACAAGCTAGTCGCTAATGATTCGAGGACCAACTAATTTTTAGCAGAGGAATCTAGTTGGATTTGGAGTGAAATTTAACGAAATCTTATGAATTTATGTGGTTTCCGTTTTTTGTTGATCTATTCCCCCATACTCGTCGTATATAATATAAATCGTCTTAAGATTGTTAGTTACCACTTACCTACCAAGTGTCGAACAAAGAAATCTTTCCAATACATAAAAACAAGGAAAAGGCGAGGCGAGATACCCTTAACTTAAGACGAACTACGCCCTCTGTGTACTCACAGAGCAATAGGTGAGACATATTGGGACGTGTCTGTTCATTTTGGAGCATATTTGTGACCATTGGGCCCAAGAGGCGCGACGCCTAGGTGTTGCAAATGTTGGTTGCCTTTTGGGCCGTTAGATTAAAAGGAACTCGTGAGAACACGATCCCTTGGATATTTTCACGTGCCCGAAAGAGATCCCAAATCGAGATTAATCTTGTCTATCAGATTGGGGCGCTAGGGACCTTCTAGAAGGTTGCCCGAAGTGCGCCCATCATATAGAACATGTGCCATCAGATTAGTTCATCTGCGTCCAAATTTTCCAATGAGAATATCTCATTCATTCAAAATCGGATTTAAGTGATTCTTGGCTCTAAACTTAATATTTCGACTCGACGAATGCAATTGCGTATTTATATCTTAAGTTTGACGAGTAGAAACATTCCTAAAATGGTTCCGTTTCCAACAAGATTTACGTAATAAGTCGTAGAAAAAAAATTAGATAGTCAAGAAACGAGCAGAGAAAAAGAAAAAAAAAATATTTTGCCATCTTTTTATGGCTTTTTTAGTTTACTTCGGAAAACACGAACAACCGTTAGTAACAGATTTTCGCGAAAAGTTTTTCGTTTTCAATGAAAAACTAAAACTTCTGCTTTGCAATCGGAATTTTTTCCACGGAGCACAAATTTTTCTGCCAAAAAATATTCATGCCGATCCATTACCGAGGATATTGAAACACTATCGGCAAAAGAGTCACTTCCGACGGTAATCAAAGTTGTTGGCCAATCTACCATTAAAGTGAAACATGGTTTGTGGAGACTATATCAAGATATGTTGAAGCGTCTTTTACCAAATGAGATCAAAAGACCAATTGAAGTGCTAGATTTTTTGAAAGATATGAAAGGTTGTTACCCGAACACATGGGTTTCTTATAGAATTATGTTAAAGATACCAGTTACTGTTGCCTCTACAGAAAGAAGTTTTCCTAAGTTGAAGTTGATTAAGTCTTATATTCGATCTACCATGTCGCAAGAAAGGTAAAATGGGTTAGCTATATTACCTATTGAGAAGGATATGGCTGGCAGTCTTGATTATTCGACGATTATTAGTGACTTTGCATCGAAAAATTTAAGAAGAACAAAATTTCAGTGATTGTAATTATCAAAAAAACTATTTTGATATACAAATATGATGAAAATATTTTGCTATACTTCCGGTTTTCATGTAATACATTTATAGGTTTTACAATTTGATAAAAGAGGCCACATTTTCAGACCTCGCTTCGGGCCACCGAAAAGTCAGGGCCGACCCTGATGGCTTGCCAAAGAGCCGTCGGGCATATAATTACTATTGACGGTTCTCGTTATAGTCATCGACTGTAAGACGTGTTTTTGTAGTGATTTTGTTACGAATAACTTTAAATGTACAGAATCCATAAGGTTTCCTTCGTTATCAGGATGATCTTTTCTTTCTCTCTATATATATAGTATGTAGCCATTGCACATATGAGAATAAAATTGGCTTCACAAATCATTTTCATAAACCAAATCTCTTTGTTATCTAGCCAGTCGTTTCTGGTAGGCTAATAAATAAGAAAAATCATATTTGTAGATTCTGAAAATTTTTATTTGGCGGTAAGTAGCTAGAAGTTTTTTCTTTGGCATACAACATGTAACAAGCGGTTTATGAGAAAATAGGGGGCGTGAGTAGGAGTTTTTGAAAACCACTGCTCGGATTATCTGCCTATATAAGAGACACACAAGGCCCTCAAGTTTAACTACTACAATTTAAGCTATTGTGATGGTTTCTGGTTGAAATTCTCATTGGCAAATTGTGAAAGGGGAGACTATATCCAGGAAATCGTGGGAATGTTTGGTTTTGAACATTTAGAAATATGTTTCTTTTCGTTTCCAACACTTCTGATGATGAAGAAGAAAAGGGACTCATAATCTTCCCATACCACACATTCCTATTATTTTCAAGATGTTCTCTCTTTTCAGATTATGCTTCGATCCTAGATACTATGCAACCAATTTTATGTGCAGGTGACGATAACCATTTCATGCCTTTCAAGTATTCCTGATATTTTTTTAGACTGCAAATAAAATCTAATCATGTTCTTGAGTCATGTTTATTTTCTTGTTTCTGTCATTTTTTTAATATAATCGTCCCAGAGCAAAATGAGCCAAAAAAAGTTCAGAAATTGTGGAAAGAGCCATTACAAATTTAAAATGACGAAAGAACCTCTAAAGGTAAAGATAAGGAAAGGAATTATTTTCACTACAAATCACGAGGTTTTTGTCACTGGGAATCACTGTTGGTGTTCCAAAAAATCGTGAGAGAAAATCACATTGGCGTTTAGATATCTAACTTTCTCGCTAATAATTCGTTGTAGTGGCAGCGTTGTACAAGTTATGGGTAGCTTAAAAGATAAAAATACAGGTCGAATGTTAGTGCTGACAAAACTCTTTCCCATAGTTATAACATCATCAATCACAAACGAAACTATCTAGCTAGTCGCTAATGATTCGGGGACCTATTAATTTTTGGCAGAAAAATCTAGTAAGATTAGGAGTGAAATTTAACGAAATCTATTCGATATATGTCGTTTCCGTTTTTTTTTTATCTATTCCCCCATACTCGTCGTATATAATGTAAAGTGTCTTAAGATTGTTGGTTACCACTTACCTACCAAGTGTCGAACAAAGAAATCTTTCCAATACATAAAAACAAGGAAAAGACGAGGCGAGATACCCTTAACTTAAGACGAACTACGCCCTCTGTGTACTCACAGAGCAACGACGTTTCCCCTCTAGAACACAACGGCTCCGTTCTCCTTCCAGGTATGTTAAAGAAGAACACGACGAAGACTGACTAGTATCATGAACTTTTGGATTTTGAAATAATCATAGAACAAATGGAATTTATTGGTAAAGTTTTCTAGAGTAATTTGGAAGTTTTGGTGTAATATCATTACTCTAAAAAGTCATTCTATCTACACTTTAAACACTAGAGAAAACGAAACTGACATCGGATTTGATTTGAGATATTTATAAGAATCGAATAGGTGGGACATATTGGGACGTGTCTGTTCATTTTGGAGCAGATTTGTGACCGTTGGGGCCAAGAGGCGTGACGCCTAGGTGTTGCAAATGTCGGTTGCCTTTTGGGCCGTTAGATTAAAAGGAACTCGTGAGAAAACCATCCCTATGATATTTTCACGTGCCCGAAAGAGATCCCAAATCGAGATAAATCTTGTCTGTCAGATTGGGGCGCTAGGGACCTTCTAGAAGGTTGCCCGAAGTGCGCCCAACATATAGAACGTGAGCCGTCAGATTAGTTCATCTGCGTGCAACAAGATCCGTCTGATTTAGACGTTGTATTATTGCATAAAAGCCCCTAAATTAACTTTTCTTCCTTGAAATTTAGTCCCCCAGTTAACAGAATTTCCGTCAAAATTTTCAAATGAGAATATCTCATTCATTCGGAATCGGATTTAAGTGATTCTTGGCTCTAAACTTAAGATTTCAACTCGACGAATGCAATTGCGTATTTATCTCTTAAGTTTGACAAGTAGAACCATTCCTAAATTGCTTCCGTTACCAACAAGGTTTATGTAATAGATCGTAGAAAAAAAATAGATAGTCAAGAAACGAGTAGAGAAAAAGAAAAAAAAACTATTTTGCCATCTTTTCAGGGCTTTTTAAGTTTACTTCGGAAAACACGAACATTATTGAGGATACTGAAACACTATCAGCAGAAGACTCACTTCCGACGGTAATCAAAGTTGTTGGCCAAGCTATCCTTAAAGTGAAACATGGTTTGTTCACCACGACAAGATATGTTGATGGCTTGCCAAAGAGTCATCGGGCATATAATTACTATTGACGGTTCTCGCTAAAGTCATCGACAGTCACCCGTGATTTTGTAGTGATTTTGTTACGAATAACTTTAAATGTACAGAATCCATAACATTTCCTTCTTTATTGGACCGATCTTTTCTACTTATACATATATATAGATAGTATGTAGGGATTGCACATATGAGAATAAAATAGGCTTCACAAATCATCTTCATAAACCAAATCTCTTTGTTATCTAGCCAGTCGTTTCTGTTAGGCTAATAAATAAGAAAAATCATATTTGTAGATTCTGAAAAATTTTATTTGGTGGTAAGTAGCTAGAAGTTTTTCGTTTGGCATACAACATGTAACAAGCGGTTTATGAGAAAACAGGGGGCGTGAGAAATAGTTTTAGAAAACCACTGCTCGGATTATATGCCTATATAAGAGACACACAAGGCCCTCAAGTTTAATCACTAAAATTTAAGCAATTGTGATGCTTTCTGGTTGAAATTCTCAATGGAAAATTATGAAAGGGGAGACTACATCCAGGAAATAGTGGGAATGTTTGGTTGGGAACATTTAGAAATATGTTTCTTTTCGTTTCCAACACTTCTCATGATGAAGAAGAAAAGGGACCCATAATCTTCCCATACCACACATTCCTATTATTTTCAAGATTTTCTCTCTTTTTAGATTATGCTTCGATCCCATATACTATGCATCCAATTTTATGTGCAGGTGACGATAACCATTTCATGCCTTTCAAGTATTACTGATATTTTTTTAGACTGTTAATAAAATCTAATCATGTTTTTCAGTCATGTTTATGTTCTTGTTTCTGCCATTTTTTTAATATAATCGTCCCAGAGCAAAATGAGCCAAAAAAAGTTCAGAAATGGTGGAAAGAGCCATTACAAATTTAAAATGACGAAAGAACCTCTAAAGGTAAAGATACAGAAAGGAATTATTTTCACTACAAATCACGAGGTTTTTGTCGACGGGAATCACTGTTGGTGTTCCAAAAAATCGTGAGAGAAAATCATATTGGCGTTCAGATATCTAACTATCTCGCTAATAATTCGTTGTAGTGGCAGCGTAGTACAAGTTATTGGTAGCATAAAAGATAACAATACAGGTCGAATGTTAGTGCTGACAAAACTTTTTCCCATAGTTATAACATCATCAATCACAAACGAAACTAACTAGCTAGTCGCTAATGATTCGGGGACCTATTAATTTTTGGCAGAAAAATCTAGTAAGATTAGGAGTGAAATTTAACGAAATCTATTCGATATACGTCGTTTCCGTTTTTTGTTGATCTATTCCCCCATACTCGTCGTATATAATGTAGAGTGTCTTAAGATTGTTGGTTACCACTTACCTACCAAGTGTCGAACAAAGAAATCTTTCCAATACATAAAAACAAGGAAAAGACGAGGCGAGATACCCTTAACTTAAGACGAACTACGGCCTCTGTGTACTCACAAAGCAACGACGTTTCGCCTCTAGAACACAACGGCTCCGTTCTCCTTCCAGGTATGTTAAAGAAGAACACGACGAAGACTGACTAGTATCATGAACTTTTGGATTTTGAAATAATCATAGAACGAATGGAATTTATTGGTAAAGTTTTCTAGAGTAATTTGGAAGTTTTGGTGTAATATCACTACTCTAAAAAGTCATTCTATCTACACTTTAAACACTAGAAAACACGAAACTGACATCGGATTTGATTTGAGATATTTATAAGAATCGAATAGGTGGGACATATTGGGACGTGTCTGTTCATTTTGGAGCAGATTTGTGACCGTTGGGGCCAAGAGGCGCGACGCCTAGGTGTTGCAAATGTCGGTTGCCTTTTGGGCCGTTAGATTAAAAGGAACTCGTGAGAAAACCATCCCTATGATATTTTCACGTGCCCGAAAGAGACCCCAAATCGAGATCAATCTTGTCTGTCAGATTGGGGCGCTAGGGACCTTCTAGAAGGTTTCCCGAAGTGCGCCCAACATATAGAACGTGAGCCGTCAGATTAGTTCATCTGCGTGCAACAAGATCCGTCTGATTTAGA
>BEHA01000721.1:324277-369306 GCA_002897215.1 Eschscholzia californica subsp. californica
TGCCTTTCAAGTATTACTGATATTTTTTTAGACTGTTAATAAAATCTAATCATGTTTTTCAGTCATGTTTATGTTCTTGTTTCTGCCATTTTTTTAATATAATCGTCCCAGAGCAAAATGAGCCAAAAAGAGTTCAGAAATGGTGGAAAGAGCCATTACAAATTTAAAATGACGAAAGAACCTCTAAAGGTAAAGATACGGAAAGGAATTATTTTCACTACAAATCACGAGGTTTTTGTCGACGGGAATCACTGTTGGTGTTCCAAAAAATCGTGAGAGAAAATCATATTGGCGTTTAGATATCTAACTATCTCGCTAATAATTCGTTGTAGTGGCAGCGTAGAACAAGTTATGGGTAGCTTAAAAGATAACAATACAGGTCGAATGTTAGTGCTGACAAAACTCTTTCCCATAGTTATAACATCATCAATCACAAACGAAACTAACTAGCTAGTCGCTAATGATTAGGGGACCTATTAGTTTTTGGCAGAAAAATCTAGTAAGATGAGGAGTGAAATTTAACGAAATCTATTCGATATACGTCGTTTCCGTTTTTTGTTGATCTATTCCCCCATACTCGTCGTATATAATGTAAAGTGTCTTAAGATTGTTGGTTACCACTTACCTACCAAGTGTCGAACAAAGAAATCTTTCCAATACATAAAAACAAGGAAAAGACGAGGCGAGATACCCATAACTTAAGACGAACTACGCCCTCTGTGTACTCACAGAGCAACGACGTTTCGCCTCTAGAACACAACGGCTCCGTTCTCCTTCCAGGTATGTTAAAGAAGAACACGACGAAGACTGACTAGTGTCATGAACTTTTGGATTTTGAAATAATCATAGAACGAATGGAATTTATTGGTAAAGTTTTCTAGAGTAATTTGGAAGTTTTGGTGTAATATCACTACTCTAAAAAGTCATTCTATCTACGCTTTAAACACTAGAAAAAACGAAACTGACATCGGATTTGATTTGAGATATTTATAAGAATCGAATAGGTGGGACATATTGGGACGTGTCTGTTCATTTTGGAGCAGATTTGTGACCGTTGGGGCCAAGAGGCGCGACGCCTAGGTGTTGCAAATGTCGGTTGCCTTTTGGGCCGTTAGATTAAAAGGAACTCGTGAGAAAACCATTCCTATGATATTTTCACGTGCCCGAAAGAGATCCCAAATCGAGATCAATCTTGTCTGTCAGATTGGGGCGCTAGGGACCTTCTAGAAGGTTGCCCGAAGTGCGCCCAACATATAGAACGTGAGCCGTCAAATTAGTTCATCTGCGTGCAACAAGATCCGTCTGATTTAGACGTTGTATTATTGCATAAAAGCCCCTAAATTAACTTTTCTTACTTTCAATTTAGTCCCCCAGTTAACAGAATTTTCGTCAAAATTTTCAAATGAGAATAACTCATTCATTCGGAATCGGATTTAAGTGATTCTTGGCTCTAAACTTAAGATTTCAACTCGACGAATGCAATTGCGTATTTATCCCTTAAGTTTGACAAGTAGAACCATTCCTAAATTGCTTCCGTTACCAACAAGGTTTATGTAAATAGATCGTAGAAAAAAAATAGATGGTCAAGAAACGAGTAGAGAAAAAGAAAAAAAAACTATTTTGCCATCTTTTCAGTGCTTTTTAAGTTTACTTCGGAAAACACGAACAACCGTTAGTAGTAGATTTTGGCGAAAAGTTTTTCTGTTTCAATGAAAAACTAAAACTTCTGCTTAGCAATCAGATTTTTTTCCGCGGAGAACGAATTTTTCTGCAAAAAAATATTCACCCCGATTCATTACCGAGGATACCGAAACACTATCAGCAGAAGACTCACTTCCGACGGTAATCAAAGTTGTTGGCCAAGCTATCCTTAAAGTGAAACATGGTTTGTTCACCAAGACAAGATATGTTGATTGCTTGCCAAAGAGTCATCGGGGATATAATTACTATTGACGGTTCTCGCTAAAGTCATCGACAGTCACCCGTGATTTTGTAGTGATTTTGTTACGAATAACTTTAAATGTACAGAATCCATAACATTTCCTTCTTTATCGGGACGATCTTTTCTACTTATACTTATATATAGATAGTATGTGGGGATTGCACATATGAGAATAAAATAGGCTTCACAAATCATCTTCATAAACCAAATCTCTTTGTTATCTAGCCAGTCGTTTCTGGTAGGCTAATAAATAAGAAAAATCATATTTGTAGATTCTGAAAAATTTTATTTGGTGGTAAGTAGCTAGAAGTTTTTCCTTTGGCATACAACATGTAACAAGCGGTTTATGAGAAAACAGGGGGCGTGAGAAATAGTTTTAGAAAACCACTGCTCGGATTATATGCCTATATAAGAGACACACAAGGCCCTCAAGTTTAATCACTAAAATTTAAGCTATTGTGATGCTTTCTGGTTGAAATTCTCAATGGCAAATTATGAAAGGGGAGACTACATCCAGGAAATAGTGGGAATGTTTGGTTGGGAACATTTAGAAATATGTTTCTTTTCGTTTCCAACACTTCTGATGATGAAGAAGAAAAGGGACCCATAATCTTCCCATACCACACATTCCTATTATTTCCAAGATTTTCTCTCTTTTCAGATTATGCTTCGATCCCATATACTATGCATCCAATTTTATGTGCAGGTGACGATAACCATTTCATGCCTTCCAAGTATTACTGATATTTTTTTAGACTGTTAATAAAATCTAATCATGTTTTTCAGTCATGTTTATGTTCTTGTTTCTGCCATTTTTTTAATATAATCGTCCCAGAGCAAAATGAGCCAAAAAAAGTTCAGAAATGGTGGAAAGAGCCATTACAAATTTAAAATGACGAAAGAACCTCTAAAGGTAAAGATACGGAAAGGAATTATTTTCACTACAAATCACGAGGTTTTTGTCGACGGGAATCACTGTTGGTGTTCCAAAAAATCGTGAGAGAAAATCATATTGGCGTTTAGATATCTAACTATCTCGCTAATAATTCGTTGTAGTGGCAGCGTAGTACAAGTTATGGGTAGCTTAAAAGATAACAATACAGGTCGAATGTTAGTGCTGACAAAACTCTTTCCCATAGTTATAACATCATCAATCACAAACGAAACTAACTAGCTAGTCGCTAATGATTCGGGGACCTATTAATTTTTGGTAGAAAAATCTAGTAAGATTAGGAGTGAAATTTAACGAAATCTATTCGATATACGTCGTTTCCGTTTTTTGTTGATCTATTCCCCCATACTCGTCGTATATAATGTAAAGTGTCTTAAGATTGTTGGTTACCACTTACCTACCAAGTGTCGAACAAAGAAATCTTTCCAATACATAAAAACAAGGAAAAGACGAGGCGAGATACCCTTAACTTAAGACGAACTACGCCCTCTGTGTACTCACAGAGCAACGACGTTTCGCCTCTAAAACACAACGGCTCCGTTCTCCTTCCAGGTATGTTAAAGAAGAACACGACGAAGACTGACTAGTATCATGAACTTTTGGATTTTGAAATAATCATAGAACGAATGGAATTTATTGGTAAAGTTTTCTAGAGTAATTTGGAAGTTTTGGTGTAATATCACTACTCTAAAAAGTCATTCTATCTACACTTTAAACACTAGAAAAAACGAAACTGACATCGGATTTGATTTGAGATATTTATAAGAATCGAATAGGTGGGACATATTGGGACGTGTCTGTTCATTTTGGAGCAGATTTGTGACCGTTGGGGCCAAGAGGCGCGACGCCTAGGTGTTGCAAATGTCGGTTGCCTTTTGGGCCGTTAGATTAAAAGGAACTCGTGAGAAAACCATCCCTATGATATTTTCACGTGCCCGAAAGAGATCCCAAATCGAAATCAATCTTGTCTGTCAGATTGGGGCGCTAGGGACCTTCTAGAAGGTTGCCCGAAGTGCGCCCAACATATAGAACGTGAGCCGTCAGATTAGTTCATCTGCGTGCAACAAGATCCGTCTGATTTAGACGTTGTATTATTGCATAAAAGCCCCTAAATTAACTTTTCTTCCTTGCAATTTAGTCCCCCAGTTAACAGAATTTCCGTCACAATTTTCAAATGAGAATATCTCATTCATTCGGAATCGGATTTAAGTGATTCTTGGGTCTAAACTTAAGATTTCAACTCGACGAATGCAATTGCGTATTTATCCCTTAAGTTTGACAAGTAGAACCATTCCTAAATTGCTTCCGTTACCAACAAGGTTTATGTAATAGATCGTAGAAAAAAAAATAGATGGTCAAGAAACGAGTAGAGAAAAAGAAAAAAAAATATTTTGCATCTTTTCAGGGCTTTTTAAGTTTACTTCGGAAAACACGAACAACCGTTAGTAGTAGATTTTGGCGAAAAGTTTTTCTGTTTCAATGAAAAACTAAAACTTCTGCTTAGCAATCAGATTTTTTTCCGCGGAGAACGAATTTTTCTGCAAAAAAATATTCACCCCGATTCATTACCGAGGATACCGAAACACTATCAGCAGAAGACTCACTTCCGACGGTAATCAAAGTTGTTGGCCAAGCTATCCTTAAAGTGAAACATGGTTTGTTCACCAAGACAAGATATGTTGATGGCTTGCCAAAGAGTCATCGGGCATATAATTACTATTGACGGTTCTCGCTAAAGTCATCGACCGTCACCCGTGATTTTGTAGTGATTTTGTAGTGATTTTGTATGTGGGGATTGCACATATGAGAATAAAATAGGCTTCACAAATCATCTTCATAAACCATGTCTCTTTGTTATCTAGCCAGTCGTTTCTGGTAGGCTAATAAATAAGAAAAATCATATTTGTAGATTCTGAAATTTTTTATTTGGTGGTAAGTAGCTAGAAGTTTTTCCTTTGGCATACAACATGTAACAAGCGGTTTATGAGAAAACAGGGGGCGTGAGAAATAGTTTTAGAAAACCACTGCTCGGATTATATGCCTATATAAGAGACACACAAGGCCCTCAAGTTTAATCACTAAAATTTAAGGTATTGTGATGCTTTCTGGTTGAAATTCTCAATGGCAAATTATGAAAGGGGAGACTACATCCAGGAAATAGTGGGAATGTTTGGTTGGGAACATTTAGAAATATGTTTCTTTTCGTTTCCAACACTTCTGATGATGAAGAAGAAAAGGGACCCATAATCTTCCCATACCACACATTCCTATTATTTTCAAGATTTTCTCTCTTTTCAGATTATGCTTCGATCCCATATACTATGCATCCAATTTTATGTGCAGGCGACGATAACCATTTCATGCTTTCAAGTATTACTGATATTTTTTTAGACTGTTCATAAAATCTAATCATGTTTTTCAGTCATGTTTATGTTCTTGTTTCTGCCATTTTTTAATATAATCGTCCCAGAGCAAAATGAGCCAAAAAAAGTTCAGAAATGGTGGAAAGAGCCATTACAAATTTAAAATGACGAAAGAACCTCTAAAGGTAAAGATACGGAAAGGAGTTATTTTCACTACAAATCACGTGGTTTTTGTCGACGGGAATCACTGTTGGTGTTCCAAAAAATCGTGAGAGAAAATCATATTGGCGTTTAGATATCTAACTATCTCGCTAATAATTCGTTGTAGTGGCAGCGTAGTACAAGTTATGGGTAGCTTAAAAGATAACAATACAGGTCGAATGTTAGTGCTGACAAAACTCTTTCCCATAGTTATAACATCATCAATCACAAACGAAACTAACTAGCTAGTCGATAATGATTCGGGGACCTATTAATTTTTGGCAGAAAAATCTAGTAAGATTAGGAGTGAAATTTAACGAAATCTATTCGATATACGTCGTTTCCGTTTTTTGTTGATCTATTCCCCCATACTCGTCGTATATAATGTAAAGTGTCTTAAGATTGTTGGTTACCACTTACCTACCAAGTGTCGAACAAAGAAATCTTTCCAATACATAAAAACAAGGAAAAGACGAGGCGAGATACCCTTAACTTAAGACGAACTACGCCCTCTGTGTACTCACAGAGCAACGACGCTTCGCCTCTAGAACACAACGGCTCCGTTCTTCTTCCAGGTATGTTAAAGAAGAACACGACGAAGACTGACTAGTATCATGAACTTTTGGATTTTGAAATAATCATAGAACGAATGGAATTTATTGGTAAAGTTTTCTAGAGTAATTTGGAAGTTTTGGTGTAATATCACTACTCTAGAAAGTCATTCTATCTACGCTTTAAACACTAGAAAAAACGAAACTGACATCGGATTTGATTTGAGATATTTATAAGAATCGAATAGGTGGGACATATTGGGACGTGTCTGTTCATTTTGGAGCAGATTTGTGACCGTTGGGGCCAAGAGGCGCGACGCCTAGGTGTTGCAAATGTCGGTTGCCTTTTGGGCCGTTAGACTAAAAGGAACTCGTGAGAAAACCATCCCTATGATATTTTCACGTGCCCGAAAGAGATCCCAAATCGAGATCAATCTTGTCTGTCCGATTGGGGCGCTAGGGACCTTCTAGAAGGTTGCCCGAAGTGCGCCCAACATATAGAACGTGAGCCGTCAGATTAGTTCATCTGCGTGCAACAAGATCCGTCTGATTTAGACGTTGTATTATTGCATAAAAGCCCCTAAATTAACTTTTCTTCCTTGCAATTTAGTCCCCCAGTTAATAGAATTTCCGTCACAATTTTCAAATGAGAATATCTCATTCATTCGGAATCGGATTTAAGTGATTCTTGGCTCTAAACTTAAGATTTCAACTCGACGAATGCAATTGCGTATTTATCCCTTAAGTTTGACAAGTAGAACCATTCCTAAATTTCTTCCGTTACCAACAAGGTTTATGTAACAGATCGTAGAAAAAAAATAGATGGTCAAGAAACGAGTAGAGAAAAAGAAAAAAAAATAATTTTGCATCTTTTCAGGGCTTTTTAAGTTTACTTCGGAAAACACGAACAACCGTTAGTAGTAGATTTTGGCGAAAAATTTTTCTGTTTCAATGAAAAACTAAAACTTCTGCTTAGCAATCAGATTTTTTTCCGCGGAGAACGAATTTTTCTGCAAAAAAATATTCACCCCGATTCATTACCGAGGATACCGAAACACTATCAGCAGAAGACTCACTTCCGACGGTAATCAAAGTTGTTGGCCAAGCTATCCTTAAAGTGAAACATGGTTTGTTCACCAAGACAAGATATGTTGATGGCTTGCCAAAGAGTCATCGGGCATATAATTACTATTGACGGTTCTCGCTAAAGTCATCGACCGTCACCCGTGATTTTGTAGTGATTTTGTTACGAATAACTTTAAATGTACAGAATCCATAACATTTCCTTCTTTATGGGGCCGATCTTTTCTACTTATACATATATATAGATAGTATGTGGGGATTGCACATATGAGAATAAAATAGGCTTCACAAATCATCTTCATAAACCAAATCTCTTTGTTATTTAGCCAGTCGTTTCTGGTAGGCTAATAAATAAGAAAAATCATATTTGTAGATTCTGAAAATTTTTAATTGGTGGTAAGTAGCTAGAAGTTTTTCCTTTGGCATACAACATGTAACAAGCGGTTTATGAGAAAACAGGGGGCGTGAGAAATAGTTTTAGAAAACCACTGCTCGGATTATATGCCTATATAAGAGACACACAAGGCCCTCAAGTTTAATCAGTAAAATTTAAGGTATTGTGTTGCTTTCTGGTTGAAATTCTCAATGGCAAATTATGAAAGGGGAGACTACATCCAGGAAATAGTGGGAATGTTTGGTTGGGAACATTTAGAAATATGTTTCTTTTCCTTTCCAACACTTCTGATGATGAAGAAGAAAAGGGACCCATAATCTTCCCATACCACACATTCCTATTATTTTCAAGATTTTCTCTCTTTTCAGATTATGCTTCGATCCCATATACTATGCATCCAATTTTATGTGCAGGTGACGATAACCATTTCATGCTTTCAAGTATTACTGATATTTTTTTAGACTGTTCATAAAATCTAATCATGTTTTTCAGTCATGTTTATGTTCTTGTTTCTGCCATTTTTTAATATAATCGTCCCAGAGCAAAATGAGCCAAAAAAAGTTCAGAAATGGTGGAAAGAGCCATTACAAATTTAAAATGACGAAAGAACCTCTAAAGGTAAAGATACGGAAAGGAATTATTTTCACTACAAATCACGAGGTTTTTGTCGACGGGAATCACTGTTGGTGTTCCAAAAAATCGTGAGAGAAAATCATATTGGCGTTTAGATATCTAACTATCTTGCTAATAATTCGTTGTAGTGGCAGCGTAGTACAAGTTATGGGTAGCTTAAAAGATAACAATACAGGTCGAATGTTAGTGCTGACAAAACTCTTTCCCATAGTTATAACATCATCAATCACAAACGAAACTAACTAGCTAGTCGCTAATGATTCGGGGACCTATTAATTTTTGGCAGAAAAATCTAGTAAGATTAGGAGTGAAATTTAACGAAATCTATTCGATATACGTCGTTTCCGTTTTTTGTTGATCTATTCCCCCATACTCGTCGTATATAATGTAAAGTGTCTTAAGATTGTTGGTTACCACTTACCTACCAAGTGTCGAACAAAGAAATCTTTCCAATACATAAAAACAAGGAAAAGACGAGGCGAGATACCCTTAACTTAAGACGAACTACGCCCTCTGTGTACTCACAGAGCAACGACGTTTCGCCTCTAGAACACAACGGCTCCGTTCTCCTTCCAGGTATGTTAAAGAAGAACACGACGAAGACTGACTAGTATCATGAACTTTTGGATTTTGAAATAATCATAGAACGAATGGAATTTATTGGTAAAGTTTTCTAGAGTAATTTGGAAGTTTTGGTGTAATATCACTACTCTAAAAAGTCATTCTATCTACGCTTTAAACACTAGAAAAAACGAAACTGACATCGGATTTGATTTGAGATATTTATAAGAATCGAATAGGTGGGACATATTGGGACGTGTCTGTTCATTTTGGAGCAGATTTGTGACCGTTGGGGCCAAGAGGCGCGACGCCTAGGTGTTGCAAATGTCGGTTGCCTTTTGGGCCGTTAGATTAAAAGGAACTCGTGAGAAAACCATCCTTATGATATTTTCAGGTGCCCAAAAGAGATCCCAAATCGAGATCAATCTTGTCTGTCAGATTGGGGCGCTAGGGACCTTCTAGAAGGTTGCCCGAAGTGCGCCCAACATATAGAACGTGAGCCGTCAGATTAGTTCATCTGCGTGCAACAAGATCCGTCTGATTTAGAAGTTGTATTATTGCATAAAAGCCCCTAAATTAACTTTTCTTCCTTGCAATTTAGTCCCCCAGTTAACAGAATTTTCGTCAAAATTTTCAAATGAGAATATCCCATTCATTCGGAATCGGATTTAAGTGATTCTTGGCTATAAACTTAAGATTTCAACTCGACGAATGCAATTGCGTATATATCCTTAAGTTTGACAAGTAGAACCATTCCTAAATTGCTTCCGTTACCAACAAGGTTTATGTAATAGATCGTAGAAAAAAAAATAGATGGTCAAGAAACGAGTAGAGAAAAAGAAAAAAAAAAATATTTTGCATCTTTTCAGGGCTTTTTAAGTTTACTTCGGAAAACACGAACAACCGTTAGTAGTAGATTTTGGCGAAAAGTTTTTCTGTTTCAATGAAAAACTAAAACTTCTGCTTAGCAATCAGATTTTTTTCCGCGGAGAACGAATTTTTCTGCAAAAAAATATTCACCCCGATTCATTACCGAGGATACCGAAACACTATCAGCAGAAGACTCACTTCCGACGGTAATCAAAGTTGTTGGCCAAGCTATCCTTAAAGTGAAACATGGTTTGTTCACCAAGACAAGATATGTTGATGGCTTGCCAAAGAGTCATCGGGCATATAATTACTATTGACGGTTCTCGCTAAAGTCATCGACAGTCACCCGTGATTTTATAGTGATTTTGTTACGAATAACTTTAAATGTACAGAATCCATTACATTTCCTTCTTTATCGGGCCGATCTTTTCTACTTACACATATATATAGATATGTAGGGATTGCACATATGGGAATAAAATAGGCTTCACAAATCATCTTCATAATCCAAATCTCTTTGTTATCTAGCCAGTCGTTTCTGGTAGGCTAATAAATAAGAAAAATCATATTTGTAGATTCTGAAAAATTTTATTTGGTGGTAAGTAGCTAGAAGTTTTTCCTTTGGCATACAACATGTAACAAGCGGTTTATGAGAAAACAGGAGGCGTGAGAAATAGTTTTAGAAAACCACTGCTCGGATTATATGCCTATATAAGAGACACACAAGGCCCTCAACTTTAATCACTAAAATTTAAGCTATTGTGATGGTTTCTGGTGGAAATTCTAAATGGCAAATTATGAAAGAGGAGACTATATCCAGGAAATAGTGGGAATGTTTGGTTGGGAACATTTAGAAATATGTTTCTTTTCGTTTCCAACACTTCTGATGATGAAGAAGAAAAGGGACTCATAATCTTCCCATACCACACATTCCTATTATTTTCAAGATTTTCTCTCTTTTCAGATTATGCTTCGATCCCATATACTATGCATCCAATTTTATGTGCAGGTGACGATAACCATTTCATGCCTTTCAAGTATTACTGATATTTTTTTTGGACTGTTAATAAAATCTAATCATGTTCTTGAGTCATGTTTATTTTCTTGTTTCTGTCATTTTTTCTAATATAATCGTCCTAGAGCAAAATGAGCCAAAAAAAGTTCAGAAATGGTGGAAAGAGCCATTACAAATTTAAAATGACGAAAGAACCTCTAGAGGTAAAGATACGGAAATGAATTATTTTCACTACAAATCACGAGGTTTTTGTCGACGGGAAACACTGTTGGTGTTCCAAAAAATCGTGAGAGAAAATCATATTGGCGTTTAGATATCTAACTTTCTTGCTAATAATTCATTGTAGTGGCAGCGTAGTACAAGTTATGGGTAGCTAAAAAGATAACAATACAGGTCGAATGTTAGTGCTGACAAAACTCTTTCCCATAGTTATAACATAATCAATCACAAACCAAACTAACGAGCTAGTCGCTAATGATTCGGGGACCTATTAATTTTTGGCAGAAAAATCTAGTAAGATTAGGAGTGAAATTTAACGAAATCTATTCAATTTATGTCGTTTCCGTTTTTTGTTGATCTATTCCCCCATACTCGTCGTATATAATGTAAATTGTCTTAAGATTGTTGGTTACCACTTACCTACCAAGTGTCGAACAAAGAAATCTTTCCAATACATAAAAACAAGGAAAAGACGAGGCGAGATACCCTTAACTTAAGACGAACTACGCCCTCTGTGTACTCACAGAGCAACGTCGTTTCGCCTCTAGAACACAACGGTTCCGTTCTCCTTCCAAGTATGTTTAAGAAGAACACGACGAAGATTGACTAGTATCATGAACTTTGAGATTTTGAAATAATCATAGAACGAATGGAATTTATGGGTAAAGTTTTCTAGAGTAATTTGGAAGTTTTCGTGTAATATCACTACTCTAAAAAGTCATTCTATCTACGCTTTAAACACTAGAAAAAACGAAACTGACATCGGATTTGATTTGAGATATTTATAAGAATCGAATAGGTGGGACATATTGGGACGTGTCTGTTCATTTTGGAGCAGATTTGTGACCGTTGGGGCCAAGAGGCGCGACGCCTAGGTGTTGCTAATGTCGGTTGCCTTTTAGGCAGTTAGATTAAAAGGAACTCGTGAGAAAACCATCCCTATGATATTTTCACGTGCCCGAAAGAGATCCCAAATCGAGTTCAATCTTGTCTGTCAGATTTGGCCGCTATGGACCTTCTAGAAGGTTGCCCGAAGTGCGCCCAACATATAGAACGTGAGCCGTCAGATTAGTTCATCTGCGTGCAACAAGATCCGTCTGATTTAGATGTTGTATTGTTGCATAAAAGCCCCTAAATTAACTTTTCTTCCTTGCAATTTAGTCCCCCAGTTAACAGAATTTCCGTTAAGATTTCAACTCGACGAATGCAATTGCGTATTTATCCGTTAAGTTTGACAAGTAGAACCATTCCTAAATTGCTTCCGTTACCAACAAGGTTTATGCAATAGATCGTAGAAAAAAAATAGATAGTCAAGAAACGAGTAGAGAAAAAGAAAAAAAAACTATTTTGCCATCTTTTCAGGGCTTTTTAAGTTTACTTCGGAAAACACAAACAACCGTTAGTAGTAGATTTTGGCGAAAAGTTTTTCTGTTTCAATGAAAAACTAAAACTTCTGCTTAGCAATCAGATTTTTTTCCGCGGAGAACGAATTTTTCTGCAAAAAAATATTCACCCCGATTCATTACCGAGGATACCGAAACACTATCAGCAGAAGACTCACTTCCGACGGTAATCAAAGTTGTTGGCCAAGCTATCCTTAAAGTGAAACATGGTTTGTTCACCAAGACAAGATATGTTGATGGCTTGCCAAAGAGTCATCGGGCATATAATTACTATTGACGGTTCTCGCTAAAGTCATCGACAGTCACCCGTGATTTTGTAGTGATTTTGTTACGAATAACTTTAAATGTACAGAATCCATTACATTTCCTTCTTTATCGGGCCGATCTTTTCTACTTACACATATATATAGATATGTAGGGATTGCACATATGGGAATAAAATAGGCTTCACAAATCATCTTCATAAACCAAACCTCTTTGTTATCTAGCCAGTCGTTTCTGGTAGGCTAATAAATAAGAAAAATCATATTTGTAGATTCTGAAAAAAAAATTTTGGTGGTAAGTAGCTAGAAGTTTTTCCTTTGGCATACAACATGTAACAAGCGGTTTATGAGAAAACAGGGGGCGTGAGAAATAGTTTTAGAAAACCACTGCTCGGATTATATGCCTATATAAGAGACACACAAGGCCCTCAAGTTTAATCACTAAAATTTAAGCTATTGTGATGGTTTCTGGTTGAAATTCTCAATGGCAAATTATGAAAGGGGAGACTATATCCAGGAAATAGTGGGAATGTTTGGTTGGGAACATTTAGAAATATGTTTCTTTACGTGTCCAACACTTCTGATGATGAAGAAGAAAAGGGACTCATAATCTTCCCATACCACACATTCCTATTATTTTCAAGATTTTCTCTCTTTTCAGATTATGCTTTGATCCCATATACTATGCATCCAATTTTATGTGCAGGTGACGATAACCATTTCATGCCTTTCAAGTATTACTGATATTTTTTTTGGACTGTTAATAAAATCAAATCATGTTCTTGAGTCATGTTTATTTCCTTGTTTCTGTCATTTTTTTAATATAATCGTCCTAGAGCAAAATGAGCCAAAAAAAGTTCAGAAATGGCGGAAAGAGCCATTACAAATTTAAAATGACGAAAGAACCTCTAGAGGTAAAGATACGGAAAGGAATTATTTTCACTACAAATCACGAGGTTTTTGTCGACGGGAATCACTGTTGGTGTTCCAAAAAATCGTGAGAGAAAATCATATTGGCGTTTAGATATTTAACTTTCTTGCTAATAATTCGTTGTAGTGGCAGCGTAGTACAAGTTATGGGTAGCTTAAAAGATAACAATACAGGTCGAATGTTGGTGCTGACAAAACTCTTTCCCGTAGTTATAACATCATCAATCACAAACCAAACTAACTAGCTAGTCGCTAATGATTCGGGGACCTATTAATTTTTGGCAGAAAAATCTAGTAAGATTAGGAGTGAAATTTAACGAAATTTATTCAATATATGTCGTTTCCGTTTTTTGTTGATCTATTCCCCCATACTCGTCGTATATAATGTAAATTGTCTTAAGATTGTTGGTTACCACTTACCTACCAAGTGTCGAACAAAGAAATCTTTCCAATGCATAAAAACAAGGAAAAGACGAGGCGAGATACCCTTAACTTAAGACGAACTACGCCCTCTGTGTACTCACAGAGCAACGACGTTTCGCCTCTAGAACACAACGGCTCCGTTCTCCTTCCAAGTATGTTTAAGAAGAACACGACGAAGATTGACTAGTATCATGAACTTTGAGATTTTGAAATAATCATAGAACGCATGGAATTTATGGGTAAAGTTTTCTAGAGTAATTTGGAAGTTTTGGTGTAATATCACTACTCTAAAAAGTCATTCTATCTACGCTTTAAACACTAGAAAAAACGAAACTGACATTGGATTTGATTTGAGATATTTATAAGAATCGAATAGGTGGGACATATTGGGACGTGTCTGTTCATTTTGGAGCAGATTTGTGACCGTTGGGGCCAAGTGGCGCGACTCCTAGGTGTTGCAAATGTCGGTTGCCTTTTGGGCCGTTAGATTAAAAGGAACTCGTGAGAAAACCATCCCTATGATATTTTCACGTGCCCGAAAGAGATCCCAAATCGAGATCAATCTTGTCTGTTAGAGTGGGGCGCTAGGGACCTTCTAGAAGGTTGCCGGAAGTGCGCCCAACATATAGAACGTGAGCCGTCAGATTAGTTCATCTGCGTGCAACAAGATCCGTCTGATTTAGATGTTGTATTATTGCATAAAAGTCCCTAAATTAACTTTTCTTCCTTGCAATTTAGTCCCCCAGTTAACAGAATTTCCGTCAAAATTTTCAAATGAGAATATCTCATTCATTCGGTATGGGATTTAAGTGATTCTTGGCTCTAAACTTAAGATTTCAACTCGACGAATGCAATTGCGTATTTATCCCTTAAGTTTGACAAGTAGAACCATTCTTAAATTGCTTCTGTTACCAACAAGGTTTATGTAATAGATCGTAGAAAAAAAATAGATAGTCAAGAAACGAGTAGAGAAAAAGAAAAAAAAACTATTTTGCCATCTTTTCAGGGCTTTTTAAGTTTACTTCGGAAAACACGAACAACCGTTAGTAGTAGATTTTCGCGAAAAGTTTTTCTGTTCCAATGAAAAACTAAAACTTCTGCTTAGCAATTAGATTTTTTTCCGCGGAGAACGAAATTTTCTGCCAAAAAATATTCACCCTGATTCATTACCGAGGATACTGAAACACTATTAGCAGAAGACTCACTTCCGACGGTAATCAAAGTTGTTGGCCAAGCTATCCTTAAAGTGAAACATGGTTTGTTCACCACGACAAGATATGTTGATGGCTTGCCAAAGAGTCATCGGGCATATAATTACTATTGACAGTTCTCGCTAAAGTCATCGACAGTCACCCGTGTTTTTGTAGTGATTTTGTTACGAATAACTTTAAATGTACAGAATCCATAACGTTTCCTTCTTTATCGGGCCGATCTTTTCTACTTACACATATATATAGATATGTAGGGATTGCACATATGGGAATAAAATAGGCTTCACAAATCATCTTCATAAACCAAATCTCTTTGTTATCTAGCCAGTCGTTTCTGGTAGGCTAATAAATAAGAAAAATCATATTTGTAGATTCTGAAAAATTTTATTTGGTGGTAAGTAGCTAGAAGTTTTTCCTTTGGCATACAACATGTAACAAGCGGTTTATGAGAAAACAGGGGGCGTGAGAAATAGTTTTAGAAAACCACTGCTCGGATTATATGCCTATATAAGAGACACACAAGGCCCTCTAGTTTAATCACTAAAATTTAAGCTATTGTGATGCTTTCTGGTTGAAATTCTCAATGGCAAATTATGAAAGGGGAGACTACATCTAGGAAATAGTGGGAATGTTTGGTTGGGAACATTTAGAAATATGTTTCTTTTCGTTTCCAACACTTCTGATGATGAAGAAGAAAAGGGACCCATAATCTTCCCATACCACACATTCCTATTATTTTCAAGGTTTTCTCTCTTTTCAGATTATGCTTCGATCCCATGTACTATGCATCCAATTTTATGTGCGGGTGACGATAACAATTTCATGCCTTTCAAGTATTACTGATATTTTTTTAGACTGTTAATAAAATCTAATCATGTTTTTGAGTCATGTTTATTTTCTTGTTTCTGTCATTTTTTTAATATAATCGTCCCAGAGCAAAATGAGCCAAAAAAAGTTCAGAAATGGTGGAAAGAGCCATTACAAATTTAAAATGACGAAAGAACCTCTAAAGGTAAAAGATACGGAAAGGAACTATTTTCACTACAAATCACGAGGTTTTTGTCGACGGGAATCACTGTTGGTGTTCCAAAAAATCGTGAGAGAAAATCATATTGGCGTTTAGATATCTAACTTTCTCGCTAATAATTCGTTGTAGTGGCAGCGTAGTACAAGTTATAGGTAGCTTAAAAGATAACAACACAGGTCGAAAGTTAGTGCTGACAAAACTCTTTCCCATAGTTATAACATCATCAATAACAAACGAAACTAACTAGCTAGTCGCTAATGATTCGGGGACCTATTAATTTTTGGCAGAAAAATCTAGTAAGATTAGGAGTGAAATTTAACGAAATCTATTCAATACATGTCGTTTCCGTTTTTTGTTGATCTATTCCCCCATACTCGTCGTATATAATGTAAATTGTCTTAAGATTGTTGGTTACCACTTACCTACCAAGTGTCGAACAAAGAAATCTTTCCAATACATAAAAACAAGGAAAAGACGAGGTTAGATACCCTTAACTTAAGACGAACTACGCCCTCTGTGTACTCACAGAGCAACGACATTTCGCCTCTAGAACACAACGGCTCCGTTCTCCTTCCAGGTATGTTAAAGAAGAACACGACGAAGATTGACTAGTATCATGAACTTTGGGATTTTGAAATAATCATAGAACGAATGGAATTTATGGGTAAAGTTTTCTAGAGTAATTTGGAAGTTTTGGTGTAATATTACTACTCTAAAAAGTCATTCTATCTACGCTTTAAACACTAGAAAAAACGAAACTGACATCGGATTTGATTTGAGATATTTATAAGAATCGAATAGGTGGGACATATTCGGACGTGTCTGTTCATTTTGGAGCAGATTTGTGACCGTTGGGGCCAACAAGGTTTATGTAATAGATCGTAGAAAAAAAATAGATAGTCAAGAAACGAGCAGAGAAAAAGAAAAAAAACTATTTCGCCATCTTTTCAGGGCTTTTAAAGTTTACTGCGGAAAACACGAACAACCGTTAGTAGTAGATTTTCGCGAAAAGTTTTTCTGTTTCAATGAAAGGCAATCAGATTTTTTTCCGCGGAGAACGAATTTGTCTGCCAAAAAATATTCACCCCGATTCATTACCGAGGATACTGAAACAATATCAGCAGAAGACTCACTTCCGATGGTAATCAAAGTTGTTGGCCAAGCTGTCCTTAAAGTGAAACATGGTTTGTTCGCCACGACAAGATATGTTGATGGCTTGCCAAAGAGTCATCGGGCATATAATTACTATTGACGGTTCTCGCTAAAGTCATCGACAGTCACCCGTGTTTTTGTAGTGATTTTGCTACGAATAACTTTAAATGTACAGAATCCATAACGTTTCCTTCTTTATCGGGCCGATCTTTTCTACTTACACATATATATAGATATGTAGGGATTGCACATATGGGAATAAAATAAGCTTCACAAATCATCTTCATAAACCAAATCTCTTTGTTATCTAGCCAGTCGTTTCTGGTAGGCTAATAAATAAGAAAAATCATATTTGTAGATTCTGAAAATTTTTATTTGGTGGTAAGTAGCTAGAAGTTTTTCCTTTGGCATACAACATGTAACAAGCGGTTTATGAGAAAACAGGGGGCGTGAGAAATAGTTTTAGAAAACCACTGCTCGGATTATATGCCTATATAAGAGACACACAAGGCCCTCAAGTTTAATCACTAAAATTTAAGCTATTGTGATTTCCGGTTGAAATTCTTAATGGAAAATTATGAAAGGGGAGACTATATTCAGGAAATAGTGGGAATGTTTGGTTGGGAACATTTAGAAATATGTTTCTTTTCGTTTCCAACACTTCTGATGATGAAGAAGAAAAGGGACTCATAATCTTCCCATACCACACATTCCTATTATTTTCAAGATTTTCTGTCTTTTCAGATTACGCTTCGATCCCATATACTATGCATCCAATTTTATGTGCAGGTGACGATAACCATTTCATGCCTTTCAAGTATTAGTGATATTTTTTAGACTGTTAATAAAATCTAATCATGTTCTTGAGTCATGTTTATTTTCTTGTTTCTGTCATTTTTTTAATATAATCGTCTCAGAGCAAAATGAGCCAAAAAAAGTTCAGAAATGGTGGAAAGAGCCATTACAAATTTAAAATGACGAAAGAACCTCTAAAGGTAAAGATACGGAAAGGAGTTATTTTCACTACAAATCACGTGGTTTTTGTCGACGGGAATCACTGTTGGTGTTCCAAAAAATCGTGCATATTGGCGTTTAGATATCTAAATTTCTCACTAATAATTCGTTGTAGTGGCAGCGTAGTACAAGTTATGGGTAGCTTAGTAAATAACAATACAGGTCGAATGTTAGTGCTGACAAAACTCTTTCCCATAGTTATAACATCATCAATCACAAACGAAACTAACTAGCTAGTCACTAATGATTCGGGGACCTATTAATTTTTGGCAGAAAAATCTAGTAAGATTAGGAGTGAAATTTAACGAAATCTATTCAATATATGTCGTTTCCGTTTTTTGTTGATCTATTCCCCCATACTCGTCGTATATAATGTAAATTGTCTTAAGATTGCTGGTTACCACTTACCTACCAAGTGTCGAACAAAGAAATCTTTCCAATACATAAAAACAAGGAAAAGACGAGGCGAGATACCCTTAACTTAAGACGAACTACGCCCTCTGTGTACTCACAGAGCAACGACGTTTCGCCTCTAGAATACAAAGGCGTCGTTCTCCTTCCAGGTATGTTAAAGAAGAACACGGCGAAGATTGACTAGTATCATGAACTTTGGGATTTTGAAATAATCATAGAACGAATGGAATTTATGGGTAAAGTTTTCTAGAAAAATTTGGAAGTTTTGGTGTATTATCACTACTCTAAAAAGCCATTCTATCTACGCTTTAAACACGAGAAAAAAGAAAACTGACATCGGATTTGATTTGAGATATTTACAAGAATCAAATAGGTGGGACATATTGGGGCGTGTCTGTTCATTTTGGGGCGGATTTGTGACCGTTGGGGCCAAGAGGCGCGACCCCTAGGTGTTGCAAATGTCGGTTGCCTTTCGGGCCGTTAGATTAAAAGGAACTCGTGAGAACACCATCCCTTGGATATTTTCACGTGCCCGAAAGAGATCCTAAATCGAGATCAATCTTGTCTGTCAGATTGGGGCGCTAGGGACCTTCTAGAAGGTTGCCCGAAGTGCACCCAACATATATAACGTGAGCCGTCAGATTTGTTCATCTGCGTGCAACAAGATCCGTCTGATTTGGACGTTGTATTATTGCATAAAAGCTACTAAATTAACTTTTCTTCCTTGCAATTTAGTCCCCCAATTAACAGAATTTTCGTCCAAATTTTCAAATGAGATTCTTCGCTCTAAACTTAAGATTTGGATTTAAGTGATTCTTCGCTCTAAACTTAAGATTTCAACTCGACGAATGCAATTGCGTATTTAACTCTTAAGTTTGACAAGTAGAAACATTCCTAAATTGGTTCCGTTTCCAACAAGATTTACGTAATAAGTCGTAGAAAAAAAATTAGATAGTCAAGAAACGAGCTGAGAAAAAGAAACAAAAAACTATTTTGCCATCTTTTTAGGGCTTTTTTAGTTTACTGCGGAAAACACGAACAACCGTTAGTAGTAGATTTTCGCGAAAAACTTTTGTTTCAATGAAAAACTAAAATTTCTGCTTTGCAATCGGATTTTTTTCCGCGGAGCCCGAATTTGTCTGCCAAAAAATATTCACGCCAATTCATTACCAAGGATATTGAAACACTATCGGCAAAAGAGTCACTTCCGACGGTAATCAAAGTTGTTGGCCAATCTACCCTTAAAGTAAAACATGGTTTGTGGAGACTATATCAAGATATGTTGATGGCTTGCCAAAGAGCCGTCGGGCATATAATTACTAGTAACGGTTCTCGCTAAGGTCATCGACGGTAACACGTGTTTTTGTAGTGATTTTGTTACGAATAACTTTAAATGTACCGAATCGATAAGGTTTCCTTCGTTATCAGGCTGATCTTTTCTACTTATAATATATATATATAGTATGTAGCCATTGCACATATGAGAATAAAATAGGCTTAACAAATCATTTTCATAAACCAAATCTCTTTGTTATCTAGTCAGTCGTTTCTAGTAGGCTAATAAATAAGAAAAATCATATTTGTAGATTCTGAAAATTTTTATTTGGCGGTAAGTAGTTAGAAGTTTTTCCTTTGGCATACAACATGTGACAAGCGGTTTATGAGAAAACAGGGGGCGTGAGAAATAGTTTTAGAATACCACTTCTCGGATTATCTGCCTATATAAGAGACACCCAAGGCCCTCAAGTTTAACTACTACAATTTAAGCTATTGTGATGGTTTCCGGTTGAAATTCTCAATGGCAAATTATGAAAGGCGAGACTATATCTAGGAAATATTGGGAATGTTTGGTTGGGAACATTTAGAAATATGTTTCTTTTTGTTTCCAACACTTCTGATGATGAAGAAGAAAAGGGACTCATAATCTTCCCATACCACACATTCCTATTATTTTCAAGATTTTCTCTCTTTTCAGATTATGCTTGGATCCCATATACTATGAATCCAATTTTATGTTCTAGTGATGGTAAACATTTCATGCCTTTCAAGTATTATTAATGTTGTTTTAGACTGTTATTTAAATCTAATCATGTTCTTGAGTCATGTTTATTTTTTGTTGGTTCAATCATTTTTTTAATATAATCGTCCTAGAGAAAAATGAGCCAAAAAATGTTCAGAAATGGTGGAAAGAGCCATTACAAATTTAAAATGACGAAAGAACCTCTAGAGGTAGAGATAGCAAAAGGAATTATTTTTACTACAAATCACGAGGTTTTTGTCGACGGGAATCACTGTTGGTGTTCCAAAAACTCGTCAGAGAAAATCATATAGGCGTCGAGATATCTAACTATTTCGCTAATAATTCGTTGTAGGGGCAGCGGAATACCAGTTATGGGTAGCTCAAAAGATAACAATATATGTCGAATGTTAGTGGTGACAAGACACTTTCCCATAGTTATAACATCATCAATCACAAACTAAACTAACTAGTTAGTTGATAATGATTCGGGGACCAATTAATTTTTGGCAGAAAAATCTAGTTGGATTTGGAGTGATATTTAACGAAATCTATTCAATTTATGTTGTTTCCGTTTTTTGTTGAGCTATTCCCCCATACTCGTCATATTTAATATAAATCGTCTTAAGATTGTTGGTTACCAATTACCTACCACGTGCCGAACAAAGAAATCTTTCCAATACATAAAAACAAGGAAAAGGCGAGGCGAGATACCCTTAACTTAAGACGAACTACGCCCTTTGTGTACTCACAGATCAACGACGTTTCGCCTCTAGAATACAACGGCTTGGTTCTCCTTCTAGGTACATTGAAGAAGAATTTGGCGAAGATTGACTAGTATTATGAACTTCAGGATTTTGAAATAATTATAGAACGAGTGGAATTTATGGGTAAACGTTTTTAGAGTAATTTGGAAATTTTGGTGTAATATCACTACTCTAAAAATTCATTCTATCTACACTTTAAATACAAGAAAAAACGGGACTGACATCGGATTTGATTTGAGATATTTATAAGAATCGAATAGGTGGGACATATTGGGACGTGTCTGTTCATTTTGGAGCAGATTTGTGACCGTGGGGGCCAAGAGGCGCGACGCCTAGGTGTTGCAAATGTCGGTTGCCTTTTGAGCAATTAGACTAAAAGGAACTCGTGAGAACACCATACCTTGGATATTTTCACGTGCCCGAAAGATATCCGAAATCGGGATCAATCTTGTCTGTTAGATTGGGGCAGTAGGAACCTTCTAGAAGGTTGCCCGAAGTGCGCCCAACATATAGAACGTCAACCGTCAGATTAGTTCATCTGCGAGCAACAAGATCCGTCTGATTTGGACGTTGTATTATTGCATTAAAGCCCCTGGTCAATTGCCTTTAATGCTTCTTATCTATTTCTGAGAGGTCTCTTGGTTATCCTCTCTCACTATAAATAGCCTACTTTGGCCTCCCAATTCTTCACCACCAAAAAATTTGAAAAACATTTTGAGATTTCTTTCCTTCTGTTGTTGCTTCGTTATTTCTTCCTGTTTACTTCCCAAAGGTTCAGGATGAGGCCTCTGTTCGAGTTCATACCAAGCGTTTTCTTTGAGGAATGTTTCTCCATAATGACCGTGATAAAGGATGAGTTTCTTCATAATGACCGTGATAACTTCACGCGTCGTTATGTCTGAGCTCGAAGGAGGGTAAGGATCACCCGTAATTCCTCCCGCTTAGTTGTTCAGGACAAGGTGATGACGTCAAGAGGGTTCTTTTGTCCTTGGTTGTCTTCAGGTCTTGACTACACTTCTAGGAAGGGATACCTGGTAGACCTCTATTTCCTCTCCAGCCGGGACATATGACTGCTTTTGTTGCTCACGTTTCTTGGTTTTTTCTTTGCCTTTCAACTATTGGGTTTTGTAATTTCTTCTGTAATAGATCCGCCTTATGAATTAATAAAGAATTACCTTTTTTTCAATTTACTTTTGTGCTTCCCTTTATTTTCCACGTTTAGGTCTGTTAGTTCCCTACAACTGCTCGCCGCGACTTTTCGTTGATCACGCCCAATCACCGTGGCCTTTTTGCCCTATAAATAGATGTTTAGGCAGGAATAACTCTTTCCAAATCTCACCATGCCTCTTTTAATGGTCACCGGAACTCTCCCTGGTGGTGACGTTAGAGTTTCCTTCTATATGGTTCTGAATTGTGATGATTTTTCCATCGAGCACTTCTGCATGGAAGTCACTGGCGAGGGTTTTGTTGACGTCCTTCATCCGCACGATCTTGTGGATGACGATCATCTTTCTACCCTCAGTTCCTCCAGGCTACTTTATCCTTTGGTTTATTCTTTGACTGGTACTACCAGCACTTCCGAACCTGCTCTCTTTTCTGCTGTGGGTTTTCTGGTTCGTTGCCGTGGGGGTGCTCGCCTTCTGGCCGTCATGATCTGGGTTTTGGTGGATATTGGTGGTCCTTCGTCATCTTCTTCTTCTGGCGAATATGGGAATCCTGCCAGACTGTAATTTCCTGTTTTCTTAAATATGTAATAAAAAAGTTAATGTAATTAGTCCTATACTTACTAATGCAATTTTTCTTAGGCTTACTACGCATGCTCCGAATGATCGCTCCTGCAAAAGTAATTTCAGACCTAGTCTAGCATGCCCTAAGCTTACTATTTCCTTCTGCAAAATAGAACCCGAATTAGCCTTGCGTAAAAAGTTTTGAATAGTGTTAGAGTTTTTAGCTCTGCGCCTGGTTGTCTATAACCGAGCTGTCTTGGCATAACTAGTTTCACTAGGACTTCTCCTTAGACCTCTGGTCGTGGCTTTCGCTACCAGAGCTGGTTTCGCCAGCTTGAGCTCGGCAAGTTTCGCTAGGACTTCTCCTTAGTCCTCTAGTCGTGGCATTCACTACTAGAGCTGGTTTCGCCAGCTTGAGCTCGGCTAGTTTAACTAGGACTTCTCCTTAGACCTCTGGTCGTGGCTTTCGCTACCAGAGTTGGTTTCGCCAGCTTGAGCTTGGCTAGTTTAACTAGGACTTCTCCTTATACCTCTTGTCGTGGCTTTCGCTACCAGAGCTGGTTTTGCCAGCTTAAGCTTGGCTAGTTTAACTAGGACTTCTCCTTAGACCTCTGGTCGTGGCTTTCGCTACCAGAGCTGGTCTCGTCGGCTTGAGCACGACTAGTTTAACTAGGACTTCTCCTTAGACCTCTGCTCATGGCTTTCGCTACCAGAGCTGGTTTCGCCAGCTTGAGCTTGGCTAGTTTAACTAGGACTTCTCCTTAGGGCCCTCGGTTGTCGCCATAGCTACCGAGGTTACCCTGTCCCTGGTTGTGGCTTTCGCTAGCAGGGTTATTTTCGTCGCCTTGAGCTCGACTAGTTTTCGCCGGGACTCCTCCCGTGCCCCCTGTCGTGGCCTTAGCTACCTAGGTTGTCTTCCTCATTTTAAGTATGAATAGTTTCGCAAGGACTTCTCCTTATACCCCCGGTCACCTTCATCGAGGCGGTAGTTTTATCTAGGACTTCTCCTTGGGGATCCTCAAGGACCACGTATCACTCGAGTAAAGGGTTGAGTTTAGCTAGGACTCCTCCTTGTGAGGCCTCGGGTTGCAGCCGTAGCTACCAGAGCTACCTCCTTTGCCGGCTTGAGCCGATCAGTGTAACTAGGACTTCTCTTTGGGACCTTGGTGAGGGGTCGGTTTTTACTCGAGCAAAGTTCAGTTTAACTAGGACTGCTCCTTAGGGCCCTCAGTTGTTGCCGTAGCTACAGAGGCCATCATGTCCCTGGTCCTGGCTTTCGCTTAACAAGTTTGTTTAAATTAGGGCCCTTGGTCGCTGCTCTCACCTACCAAGGCTGCCATTAGGTCCCCTGGTCGTGGCTTTCGCTATCAGGGCTACCTGCACGATTCAGAGCGAGATGAGTTTTATTAGGACTCCTCCTTTTATAGCGTTTTATGCTAAAAAATATTTTTATTTTATAAGGTAAAATATGTAGCTAGTAATGCTACTTCTTTTGCCTAATGGCTTTATTCAAAGAGGAAAGATAGTAGGGGTAGTGATGACCATAGTTTTTCAGCTCTGCATATCTGTCGTCGGGTCATCCTAGAACACTTTGTCTCCTCCAATGGTGACTGGATTCACTCTTCTTGCTCGCAGCCCTGGACGGAGACGAGATAGCATTCCCGGGCTAATTTCTGGTCTCCCGTGACCGTCCCAATGAGATTCGTTCCCGGAATTGGTAACTTCATCATGAGGTGGTTCATGGAAACTATTGCTCCTGACTCCCTCAGGAAGTTTTTGCCCAATATGATGTTATAAGCGTACATCTTATCGACGATTGCGAAGTTTAGCATTATCGCCTTTGCCCTTCGCCGATCAATACTGGCAGGGTCGTTATTCCATCTGTTTCGACCTGATTGTCTCTGAATCCTGTCAAACATGATTTATAAGATTTGAGATGGCGTTCGCTTACCCCGAGTTTTTGGAAACACGTTAGACTCATGACCTCTGTGGAGCTCCCCGTATTGACTAGAATGCGTCCTATCCTCCAATTGGCAACTACAGCTGTTATTAGCGGATCTGCGTGTGGAGTTATTACCCCGACCAGATCGTCGTCTGTAAAGACAATGGGTGGAGTTTCTATGGCAGGCTTGATTAGAAATACTGGCCGGTTCTTTGCTTCGTTGGCATATCTGTGCTGCTCGCCTTTGGTTGCTCCTCCGAGGGTAGGTCCTCCTGCTATGGTATTGATATTCCCCATTACTCCGGTGGACCCCTCTGGGTCTTTGTTGGCTTTTCTAGAAGTAGGGCCTTGCCCTTTGGTTTCAGATCCCGATCCGATTCCTGCCCTGTTTACTGGCTTTTTATTTCGGTATTCGTAGGATCGCTGTTCTTTATGGATGTACTTATCCAGTTCTCATTTTCTTACCATCTCCTCAATCAGGTTCTTGAGGTGCCGACAGTCGTCGGTCTTGTGGCCGTAGCCTCTGTGGAACGCACACCACGCAGTCATATCTTTGGATCCGAACTCTCCTCGGCCGTAGTTGGGTTTGGGCAGTTCAGCCTTTCCTTTCGCTATCAGTACCTGCAAGATTTCCTCCCTTCCTTTCATTAGGGGGTGTATGTTGTGAAGTCAGTCCTGGGCCTCCTGCCTCGCTCTCGTTCCTTGGGTAGCCTGACTTCCTCCCGTTCTCTTTTTCAGAGGCGTTCACTTTCATAAAGAATATTGGCCACCTCCTTCATCCGCAAATAATTCTCCTCTGTCCTGATAAACTGTTGCAACCTTTCTATTAGATCTGCAAGGCTGCCTAGCTTTCTCCCTAGATATCTTTGATTACTTCATCCTCTCTGAGACTTCTTTGTAAGGCAACAAAAGCGACATTTGATTCCAGGTCGGGAACCTGTACCATAAGGTTGCGAAATCTCTGCCAGTAGCTTGCTAGAGTTTCGCTCTTTCCTTGTACCACGTTGAACAGCTCGTCGGTCCCTCTCTTGATACTGGTGCTTCCTCGGAAAGCTTCGCAGTAAGCTTGGGCGAGCTGTTCAAAAGACTTTATTAACCCCGGGGCTAGCGCTTGGTACCATGCCTGAGCTGGCCCTTTTAGGATGGTGGCGAATACCACACACCATATATTTTGGTTGGTCGTACACAAATTTATAATCGCAACATAGTTGTTGATGAATACTCCCGGGTCTTCCACGCCGTGACAGTGTTCCAGCGTGGGGCACTTGAAGTTTGCCGGTTTTTCGAATTTCTGTATTTCCCGGTAGAGAGGTGGTTGCCGAATAACCATCCTTCCCCAGAGTTTGTCCTTCTCTTTTTCTCTCGTTAGTTCCGCTACTTGGTGTATGAGCAACTCGCAGAGGGTGGGGTCGTCCACGCACCCCTTGCCTATCCCAGCATTCTTGGGGATATAAGGTTCATCTGGGTTTTGCACGCCTTGTTCCCTCAAGATGCTCTCCAAACGCATCTGGTCGCCTGGTTGCAGAGTTAGGGACTCGGGTGCGTAGGTGTCACCAGGCGAGAAGAGCCTTCTCCCGAACGCCCTGAGCACTTCTTTCCTTTCATTGGGTGTTGCAGCCCTCCTGGCTATTTCAGCTTTGGGGAGGCTTTCCTCCAATCGTTTTTCACACTCGTCCCTTTGGAGGTAATCAGTCTTGAGTTGTTCAAGTTCAACCGCGACTTCATCTGCACTCCGAGATTTGCGGGGTGTCGCACGTGGAGTGTGCTCGTCTGAAGAGATGTTTGCCTGAAGAGCTCAGGGAAGTAGTTAGTTCTTAAAAAGTATTAAGTAGGATTCGAGTTACCGAATGTGAGGATTTGCTGGAGAGATCCCCTCCTTCTAGCGCCAAATGCTGATGTTGAAAATTGGCTGCCGATTTAATCAGCATGGAAAAGGGAGTTGATGCATGGTAGCCTCCGTTATCATGGTATATTTTGTTTGGAGAGGAGAGATTCCTCTATTCAGCTCTGCTTCTTTATGCTCCTTTATTCTGCTCCTGCGCTCCGGCTCTGTTTCTCCGCTCCTCGCTCCTTGCTCCAGCTCCTGATTTCTTGCTCCTGTTCGTCTGTTCCCGAGGGGGGAAAACCTGCAAAGGGTTCAAAAACCGCTCCGATGCTCAAGACAGTCAGGGTGCTCTTTGCTGTAAAAGAATGAATATTGATTGATCCTTTTGGGGGCGAGTTATGAGAACTCTGTTTTTGGGGGGTGATCCTTCTTGATATGAAGAGATCGTATTTTTGGGAGAGAGAGTATGTTGTTTCTAGATATCGTGTCCTTTGAAGGACGATGTGGGGGGCCTTTTATAGGCGAAGGTAGGCCGACTGTGATTAGTGGCGGTGGTGAGGCGGTGGCCGTCAAACCTTAATAGAAGTTACCTCTTTTGCGTATCTAGGGTTTCTCTTCGAGTCTATCCCGGATCTTTGATAACGGAAAGTTCCTAAGTTCAAGGATACTTCGTTGATATCTTGCCGGAGTGATAGACTCTAAAGGAGAAGTTTCCTCCTTTAGATACGTGGAGTCCAATCGGGCTTAAACACTTCAAGATGTATAACCGACTGAGATCTTTCTGGAAAGTCCGGGATTAAGTCAATAGGTCGCGCTGCGTTGATATCTTCCCAGTTTTGGGCGTAAGATATGGGTCGAACCTGTGGAGACCCCCTTGTTCCTTTAGAGATCCCAGGCTGATCTATCCATGCCGAGGGCGTTTTGTGCAAAGGTGGTTTCTTCTGGCCGACCTCTCAGTTAGGGGAATGTGTGGTGGACCATCAGGGGGTTTTAGCTGTCTTGCTTCCTTAAGACGAGTCGTTCCAAGAGACTTCTAGTCTGATCTTTGACTCTTTAGACGTTAGTCAACGTCTGGACATTTTATGCATTGATGTGGCGTGAAAATGCCACATTTAGGTCACTTAACTTTGATTAGTTAGTTCTTTTCGAGTTCTATTTCTAATTATTTATGTGTTTTTATTGCTAGGTAGCGTATTTTGGGGTTTGGCGTGTAATTCGGAATAAAGAAGCGAATTATCACATTTTCATCTTATGCGGCAAAAGGGAAGAAAAGAGCACCAGGGGTATTTTGGTCATTTTGGTCAAAATCAGAAGTCAAACAACAAGTGAAGTCAATGACGAGTCCGACGGTGAAAACGGAAGTCGATTCGGAGTTCGGACGGAGAAGTTGTGAAGGAAAGAAGCCGAGGTTCGGTCTTGAAACAAGGATTCTATGAAGGCACCCCCCCTTGGTTTTAAATGTAGAAACAAGATGAAGGCACTCCCTTGTTTTAGAAAGAAGCCCAACCCAAGAGCCCAAAGAGGAAGAGAATAATAGAGAACTTATGAGCACCCTCTCTTTGGTCCAAGTCAAATGGTCTAAGACTTAGTCAAGTTTGACTAAGTCTAGGGTTGTGTATACACAAGTGAGAAAGAGGGGTCAAAGGGGGAGACTATTCATCATCTTCTTCACCAAGCAAGAAAGGGAGGAAGAAGAAGCTAGGAACTTTAGGGTTTTTGTTCTTGAAGGTTAAAAAGGGTTGAGAGCTAGAAAGAGAGAAGGAAGAAGGAGGAGGGCCGGCCAAGCATAGGCCGGCCAGCACACTAGGCCGGCCTAGCTTAGCCGGCCGAGTTGCTGTCTTCACAGCTGCTCGGGCTGCTTTCAACAGCAGCTCGGGATGCTTCCGGCAGCAGCTCTCGGGAACAGCAGCAACCAGCAGCACGGGACAGCTAAAGCACGGCCGAACAGCAGCTTCTCCAGCACGAGCAGCTTCTCCAGCACGAGCAGCTCGGGATCTGGCCATGGGACGCGTGCATAGCTCGAGATGGCATAGGAGCATCACGGGACAGCAGCTGCAGCTCGGGACAGCACCTTAGACGCGCACGGAACAGCAACTTCTTGCCGGGACAGCAGCTTCTTGCCGGATACACCTAGGGTTTTGGCCGGAATCTTCATCTCTTTAGCCGGTTTTTCTTGTGTATTCCGGCAACCTTTTTGATCCGAAACCTTAGGGCTTTTGCTCCTCATGTCTTGATCTAGCTTCCTATATGGTTTGATTTGGTTTTGGTTGAAGATTGCTAGAGAGAGAAAGCTAGGGTTTAGCTTTAATGGAGGTTTGTTCTAAATGGAGAAGATGATGGTGGTCGCTATGGGGAACCCAGAATTTGCTAATGGGAGATCGGCTGAACCTTAAAGACTCATATTTTCCGACGATCTTAGCCTCGAACCACATCGAAAAAGGGGGATTCTCTCACCATTTCCTTTCCATTTCTTATTCAATCGCCATGTTAGCTAACTTTAGTGTGTCGATTATATGAGATGAAATGTGATGAATTCGTGATTATCTATGTGATGATTTAATATTTTGATAATAAATTGATGTTCTCTTATTTTGATTACTTGTTTCAATCGTTTTTCATGTGTCTTATCAAGTATTTCGCATAGTTAATCGATTAGGCAAAGTGATCGATATCGATCGTAGTCTAGATCCAAATTTCATGTGTCTTGTCATGCACTTCACATAGTTAGGCGGCTAGACGACATTTTCGATGATTCGGTTTTAATTGTTTGGGAAGTTTGTTTGACTAAGTATTATCTCCGGACATACGTAGTGCTTATGAACATCCACCGTAGGAATCGAGACTAGGTTTGTATCAATATATTCGATTGGACCGTAAATAGTTGTAGGTTCACCACAACGGATTCCCGGACCTCGACACTTCTCTCACTTATTTGTTGCCTCCCTACTCTTGTTCCTTCAACTCCTCTCTCGAATCTCTCTCGCCCTCTCACATTGATATTCTAGTTTGTTTTACTTCCTTTATTCTCTTAGTGCTCATTCGTTTAAAAACCTTTCATTATCTTCATTTACTTGCGCTTTTGTCTAAGTAAGCCTTTGATATCTGAACCGACGAATAAGACCATTCGATATCCAAACTACATTCCTATCCTTGGATCGATCCCGGCTTTGCCGGATTACTACTTGATACCTCCGCTTGGGTGTGCAACCTTTTCGGGTGCATCATGCATCATCATGGTTGACTACCAATTGAGAGTCGCTAAATACTCTGATGCCCGCTGCTGATGTCGAAAATTGGCTCCCAGTTAAATCAACATGAAAAAGAGAGTTGATGCATGACAACCTCCGTTATGATGGTTTAATCTGTTTAGAGAGGGAAGATTCCTCTGTTCAGCTCTGCTTCTCTACTCTACTCCGCTTCTCTGCTCTGCTTCTCTGCTCCGTGCTTCTTGCTCTAGTTCCTGACTCCTTGTTCCAGCTTCTGATTCCTTGCTCATGTACGTCTGTTCCCGAGGGGGGAAAACCTGCAAAGGGTTCGAAAACCGCTCCGACGCTTAAGACAGTCAGGGTGCTCTTTGCAGTAAAAGAATGAATATTGATTGATCCCTTTTGGAGGGCGAGTTATGAGAACTCTATTTTTGGGGGCGATCCTTCTGGTATGAAGAGATCTTATTGTTTAGGAGAGAGGGTGTTTTTGTTCTCCAGAGATCCTGTCCTTTGAAGGACGATGTGGGGGGCCTTTTATAGGCGAAGGTAGGCCGACTGTGACTAGTGGCGGTGGTGAGGCGGTGGCCATCAAATCGTAATAGAAGTTACCTCTTTTGCGTATCTAGGATTTCTCTTCGAGTCTATCCCGGATCTTTGAAAAGTGAAAGTTCCTAAGTTCAAGGATACTTTGTATATATCTTGCCGGAGTGATAGACTCTAAAGGAAAAGTTTCCTCCTTTAGATACGTGGAGTCCAACCGGGCTTAAACACTTCAAGATGTGTAACCGACTGAGATCTTTCTGGAAAGTCTGGGATTAAGTCATTAGGTTGTGCAGCGCTGATATCTTCCCAGTTCAGGGCGTAAGATATGGGACGAACCTGTGGAGACCCCCTTGCTGCCTTAAGCCTAGCTGTTGTGAGAGACGTCTGGTCTGATCTTTGACTCTTCATACGTTAGTCAACGTCTGGACATTTTATGCATCATCACCCGCAGCTCTGCCTTTCAGAGCTAGCTTGAGCCCCGCTAACAGAGCTTCGTATTCAGCTTCGTTGTTTGTTACCGCAAACTTAAACGAGGTAGTCTGGAATGTCTTTTCTTTATCAGGGCTGATCAAGACCGCCCCTGCTCCTTTTGCAGCTTCGCTTGAGGCTCCGTTTACGAAAAGAGTCCAGATCTGCTCTGGTTAGAGGCTGGTTGCCGCGATGGAGCACTCTGTTACAAAGTCTGCCAGCGCTTGGCCCTTTATCGCGGTTCGAGGTTCGTACCTGATGTCAAATTCACTAAGTTCTACTGCCCAGTTCGTTAATCGCCCTGAGAGATCCATTTTCTGTAATATGTTCCTGAGTGATTGATCTGTCTGGACAACCATAGTATGAGCCTGGAAGTATGGGCGCAGCTTTCTCGCAGCCAAAACGAGCGTGTGAGCCAACTTTTCTATGGTCGGGTAATTTAGTTCTACCCCGCTTAATACTTTGCTCACGAAGTATACGGGGTGCATTACTCCTTCTATTGTTTTGACCAATACTGTCGAGACTGCTTCTCCGGAGGTCGCGAGATAAACGATGAGTTCGTCTCCCGGGCTTGGGCCGACCAGTAGTGGCAGCTTCATAAGATGTGCCTTCAGCTCTTGAAACGCCTCCTCTGCTTCATCCGTCCAGGCGAAATCGGGTATTTTTCGGAGAATTTTGAAAAAAGGTAGGCCCATCTTGCTAAAGAACCTGGAAAGTGATGTTAGCCTTCCGGTTAGTCTTTGAATGTCTTTTGGACTTCGCGGACTAGGCATGTCTTTCAGGGCCGTGATCTTGGCGGGGTTGGCTTTTATTCCTCTGTGGCTTACCATGAACCCTAGGAAGTTTCCCGATGTTACACCAAACGCGCACTTTTCGGGGTTCAATTTCATGTTGTAAGCTCGGAGTTTGTCAAAGGCGATTTTGAGATTGGGTATCAAGTCTCTGCGAACTTTGCACTTTACGATCATGTCATCTACATAGCACTCGACCGTTTTCCCGAGCTGGTCCCCAAATATCCCGTTGACTAAACGATGGTATGCAGCTCCAGCGTTCTTGAGACCGAAGGGCATTTGTTGATAGTAGTACAGCCCTCGATCTGTTAGGAATGCAGTGTTTTCCTGGTCTGCCCAGTGCATGGAGATCTGGTGGTATCCTGCAAAGGTGTCCATGAAGCTAAGCAGTTCATGGCCAGCTGTGGAGTCCACCAGCTGATCTATGGACGGCAGCGGGAAGCTATCTTTTGGGCAAGCCTTGTTCAGGTCGGTGAAGTCTATGCACATTCTCCACGTTCCATTCTTCTTTTTTACCAGAACTACGTTAGCTAGCAATTGCGGATATCGAGCTTCCATTATTACTCCCGACGCCAAGAGTTTTTCGACTTGTTCGGCTATCTCAGCCTGCTTGTCTGCGGAGAAATTCCTTTTCTATTGTTTTACTGGCTTGCTTCCTTCTCTAATGTTAAGTTTGTGGGTGATGATCCCGGGGTCTATCCCGGGCACTTCATCGGTCCCAAAGGCAAAGATGTGGCGATGTGCCCTCAGGAAGGTGGTCTCTGCCCTCTCGCTTTCGTTCAGGGTGTTCTCGATGTAAGTCACTTCGTCGGTCTTTTCCCCGATCTGTACGGGTACTGTCGGGTCTACTGTTCTCTCTTCATCCTCTTTGATTTGTTCTTTCGCCGCGGCTTCACCTCTGGTTGCCTGTTTTTGCGGAAGAAGCTCCTCTAAGGTTGGATCCGTGATCGCCTCAGGCTCCGACATCGTGCTTTCCTGTGTAATACGGTTAGTTTAAAAAGACGTTGAATAAGGTTCGGGTTAACGAATATGATGATTTGCTGGAGAGATCCCCTCCTTCTAGCGCCAAATGCTGATGTCGAAAATTGGCTCCCGGTTAAATCAGCATGAAAAAGGGAGTTGATGCATGACAACCTCCATTATAATGGTATATTCTGTTTGGAGAGGAGAGATTCCTCTGTTCAAATCCGCTTCTCTGCTCTTTTTCTTTGCTCTGCTCTTTTGCCCCTTGCTCCTTCCTTGTTCTTTTGCTCCAGCTCCTTTGCTCCAACTCCTTTGCTCCAACTCCTTTGCTTCGGTTCCTATTCGTCTGTTCCTGAGGGGGGAAACCCTGCAAAGGGTTCGAAAACCGCTTCGACGCTCAAGACAAAAAGGGTGCTCTTTGCAGTAAAAGAATGAATATTGATCGATCCTTTCTGAGAATGGGGTGATCTTTTCTGGAATGAAGAGATTGTGCCCTGGGAAGGACGAAGTGGGGGGCCTTTTATAGGCGAAGTTAAGCCGACTGTGATTCGTGGCGGTGGTGAGGTGGTGGTCGTCAAACCGTAAGGGAAGTTGCTTCTTTTGCGTATCTAGGGTTTATCTTTGAGTCTATCCCGAATCTTTGATAAGTGAAAGTTCTTAAGTTCAAGGATACTTTGTATATATCTTGCCGGAGTGATAGACTTTAAAGGAGAAGTTTTCATTTATAGATACGTGGAGTCCAATCGGGCTTAAACACTTCAAGATATGAGGCCGACTGAGATCTTTCTACAAAGTCCAGGATTAAGTCATTAGGTCGCACAGTGCTGATATCTTCCTTGTTCTGGGTGTAAGATATGGGCCGACCCTGTAGAGACCCCCTATTCCTTTTAAGGTCCCAGGGCTGATCTATCCATGCCAAGGGCGTTTCGTGCAGAGATGATTTCTTCCGGCCCACCTCCCAGTTAGGGGAACGTATGGTGGACCATAAGGTGTTTAGTTGTCCTGTTGTCTTAAGCCGAGCCGTTCCAAGATACTTCAGGTCTGATCTTGACTCTTCAGACGTTAGTCAACGTCTGGACATTTTATGCATCATCACTACTGATATCTCCTAGGGTTTTAGTTTATATAGACACTAAAACCCAAATCCCACCGCCTCACCGACTCTCTCTTTCTAAATCCGAATTACACATTGATACGCTAACACTAATAACCGACATAAGCATTGCTCCGCATTCCAGCTCTGTCTGGGAGTCCAGCTCTGCCTCACAACCCTGCTTTGCATACCAGCTATGTCCCAGTAATCAGCTCCGCTAACGGGTCCAAAATTTGACGCTGAGACCTTCGGTGTTAGCAGGCAATTACCATTATCTTGTAAGCGGGTTGGCGGATCGTAAACCAGGTTCTATGTCAACCCATATTCAAGACACTTTCAACAATCTCGAAGGGGAAGATTGTTTACAAAATAATATATTCTGATCTACTTGTACAATCGGGGGGAAAGTTTTTAAGCTTATCATTGATCCTGGTGCATGTGAGAACATTATTTCTGAAGAAGCAGTAACCTAGCTTAACTGAAAGACAGAGTAATAGCCAAATCCCTACACATTGGCGTGGCTTAAGAAGGGAGTTCAAGTATCTCTTTCTAAACTTGTGTCTTGTTTCCTTTTCTGTTAGAACAAAATATTGCGATAGTGTGTGGTGTGATGTCTTCGTTATGGATGTGTGTCATCTATTATTTGGTAGACCTTGGCAGTTTGATTGGTTGATTCTTAATGATGGTCGAAATAACACTTATAGTTTTCTATTCGACAAGAGGAAAATTGTATTGCTACTGATGATGCATAAAATGTCCAGACGTTGACTAACGTCTAACGAGTCAAGATCAGAACTGAAGTCTCTTTGAACGACTCGGCTTAAGGCAGCAATACAGCTAAACACCTGATGGTCCACCATATGTTCCCCTAATTGGGAGGTCGGCCGGAAGAAATCAGCTCTGCACTAAACGCCCTTGGCATGGATAGATCAGCCCTGGGATCTTAAAAGGAATAAGGGGGGTCTCTACAGGTTCGGCCCATATCTTACGCCCAGAACTGGGGAGATATCAGTGGTGCGCGACCTAATGACTTAATCCTGGACTTTCTGGAAAGATCTCAGTCGGCCTCACATCTTGAAGTGTTTAAGCCCGATTGGACTCCACATATCTATAAGAGAAAACTTCTCCTTGAAACTCTATCACTCCGACAAGATATATACAAAGTATCCTTCAACTTAGGAACTTTCACTTATCAAAGATTCGGGATAGACTCAAAGAGAAACCCTAGATACGCAAAAGAGGCAACTTCCCTTACGGTTTGAGGGCCACCGCCTCACCACTGCCACTAATCACAGTCAGCTTAACTTCGCCTATAAAAGACCCCCCACTTCGTCCTTCACAGGGCACGATCTCTTCATTCCAGAAAAGGTCACCCCATTCTCAGAGTTCTCACAACTCGCCCCCCAAAAGGATCGATCAATATTCATTCTTTTACTGCAAAGAGCACCCTGACTGTCTTGAGCGTCGAAGCGGTTTTCTAACCCTTTGCAGGTTTTCCCCCCTCGGGAACAGATGATCAGGAGTCGGAGCAAAGGAACAAGGAAGGAGCAAGGAGCAAAAGAGCAGAGAAGCAAAACAGAGAAGCGGAGCTGAAGGAATCATTCCTTTCCAAACAGAATATACCATCATAACGGAGGCTGTCATGCATCAACTCCCTTTTTCATGTTGATTTAACCGGAAGCCAATTTTTGACATCAGCATTTGGCGCTAGAAGGAGGGGATCTGTCCAGCAAATCATCAGATTCGGTAACTCGAACCCTACTCGATACTTTTTTAGAACTGACTACCTCCCTGAGCCCACTCCACGTGGGGCGCCTCACAGACTCCCCAACTCAGACAAACTCCTTGCCGAATTGGAGCAAGTAAGGGCCGACTATTACCGGAGAAACGAGGAGGCGAAACGATTGGAGGAAAGCCTCCGAAAAGCCGAAATAGCAAGGGGGGCTGCCGCACCCGAGGAGAGGAAATAAGTACTCAACACGTTCGTGTGGGAATATTTGTGTATCTAATACATCTAATTGTCTAGTGTTCTAAGCGGAATCTCAACATACATATATGTTAACACTAGATTACCAGGATCGATTATGCATGAACTAATCAATGAACTAGAAGAGGGATAAATACCTTGAACGCGTTTTTCCCCCGAACCTTTCCAATCTCGTGTGAAGATCGAGAGCTCCAATTGTCGCTCCTCTACTTGAGAGACCGAGTGTGTTGACTTGTTTTCCCTTCCTTTCAGACTGCCAGGAGTTAATAGAAGGTTGAGAAGAACTCTTCTTCTTCACTAGATTGATAGAACGAATCCTCTTTTTCCACTAGCTGTATGTTGAGAGAGAAAGAGCTGTATATTTTCCTTCCTTAGAAAAATCACAAGAAAAATCCACACCTTTTATGTTCTCTAATGACCCTATATATAGAGAAACCCTAATTAGAATCATATTCAAATTAGGTCTTTCTATTTTCGGGTCACAGAAAAGATAATTATCAAAATACCCTTTTAGGGTATTCTGGCTATCCCCTTTAGTGTGGTCGCCCAGGGCAGCCCACTATGGGCTTTACATGGCCGGCCCACTTACCTTGGTCGGCCATCATATGGCCGACCCAAAAAGCCTTGCTCCGGGCACCTCTTTTAGGCCCGGTTCTTTCTACCTTGGTTGGATCCAATCCATCTTTAGCCTGTTCCCGTCTAGTCAAGTCTCTCCGATCAAATTACCACTCTTATGTGTAACCCGTTGTAGGATCCGGTCTATGTTAGCTGCGAATCACTGAAGTGATCCGACGATTGTAGTTGGCTTCTAGCAAAGAGCTACGACCCATAATTGGACCGGACTGGATGATCTTCACAGTATGGTCATCGTTATCCTAGCTGACAAATTGATCGCATTGCCATCTTGGTCGAAGGACACTCCTTCGGAAGGACATCTCCTTCAGACTGAACGGATATATCCTTCAGTCTCCCAATTGTACTTAGAACAAGTGCAATGCTCGATTCCCATGTCTCTTCGTATCTCATCTGATACGTTACATCTTTCAGACTTTCTTGATCTGGAGAACAACTGTCAAAGCAAATGATTAACCATTAATCCATTAGAGTGTGGCCACACATTTTTTAGTTGCTTCTCCTCAAGTGGCCCGGAGATACTTATCCTAACTTAATAGGAGGACATCATCCAGTCTTGTACTCCCACTTAAGTTCATGTCTATCCTGTCTCCCCCAGTATTCTGCCTTTATAGCCTCCTTTTACGGCCTGGCTTTTGACGGTACCAAAGTTCGACATTCCTTACATAAGATGAGTGGAGTACTCATGTTTATGGAATCTCTCCAATCTTGCCTATGAGTGTTCATGACGTTTTTCAACTTTTGAAGAACTCTCATGTTTTGGTTATCCAGTGTATATTCTTCAATCATACACTCATGTAATTGACTTAAATACTATATTCCTATAGCCCATGAAACTGCGCTATCAGTCAATCTCCCATGCTAGTCTTCATGAGTCATTGTTGTCCCTGCAATGACCTGGACTAGGGACTTAATAATGAATCTATTCCAAGTTCACTTAGTAGCGTTTCATTTACCAGATCACGCATCTGATAAACCTACTTGGAATGCTTCTTTATTTTTGGATTGTCGATTAAACACTAAAACATGATTTAACGACGAAATAATTAACTTATTTCTGATAATAAGAGTTTGTAATATTGAGCCTTCTCGTGTAACTCTTACACCCTCAATCTTACTTGTCTAAGCTTAAAGCTTAATGCCTATGACCCTAGTATTGTTTCTATACTTAGTCTAAGGTGACAGTTTAGTTAATAGATTAAATCTATATGGATTTTTCTTGTTATCATCCGATGATAACCTTTAGTATTACCATACTAAATTAAAACTTTCCAAGTTTTAACTACTTTCTTTTATTTGTAAAGTTTGCAACAGTCTTTGCCTGGAACCTTTCCAGCTTACTGTTCTTCCAAGTCAAGATTGTCATCTTATTCTGGAAGTTTGCAACATATGACTTTTCAACCTTTTATTTTCATACCGAGATCTCACAAGTTCTTCTTAAGTACATTGTGTGATCCAGATCAGCTCATCTGGATTTGATTGGTGATGACCATAGATACTCCAAGTATTTTGCGACGTCGAGGCGAATGCTAACCATGTCCCACATGATCGATCTTATGCCTTTTGCATAACCATCTTTCTCATGCGTGCTTGCTCATCAGAATCCTTCAGATTCCAAATCTTGCTAAGCTGTGTGCCATGAGACTTGGGTAGAAATACTCCGTTTGAGTGTTTCACATTGGACTATTCAAGACCTTTTCTTGAACAAGTCTTGTCACCTTCTCGATCTATCTCCGTATATCTTTGGTGCTCAAAACATTTCACCTTTGTGTGTGGTCCTTTCATTGAGTCAGTTCAAAATTGTTTTTCAACATCATAATGTGGTACTCAATTTCTAGTATGTCTTCTACATACAGGACCGAAGAAAACTGGGTCACTCTCACTAACCTTCTTGAACTTCTTAAATTCAAGATTTTTCTTCATTCCCAAAGAAAACAACTCTTGTATACTTTGTTGAATCGAAGATTTCAACTCCTACTTGCCCGCTTTAGTCCCTCGATGGATTTTGAAGCTTGCATTTTCACTAGCTTTAGAAGAGTTAATTTCCTCCTGAATGTGTCATGTACACATTCTTTGGCTAGTAATAGATCATTATGGTCTTGAGCATTGTGACACGAGGGTCGGTCTTTCCTGGTCCATACCACGAATTTTGCGACCTTTAGTCATGCTCTGGGAAAAACCGATGTTTCCATCCTTGTCTGTTTTTTTCTTTGCAAAACCTATTTGAACTTAACAGGAACCCTTTATTTATGCAAAATAGACCAAGTTCCAAACTTGATTTCAGACATGGATTCCATTCTGATCATATGGCTCCAAGCCATGTTTCAGAGTGATTCCGTCACAGCTTTTGTGTAGCTAGCTCATTTTCTTCTTCAGCCGGATCTCCATCCTCTGAGACAGATTTATGAGCTTTCAAGGTCTATAAGGGGTTTGAACAACTTTGAGACGCTCTCAACTCCTTGAGGGTTCTCCTGCGAATCTAATTCGCTTTATGCGAGAGGATCTTCGAGATCTTCCATCTCTACCTCTCTTTCTTTCCATGTCTATTGGCTCTGAATAGATAGGAACCGCAATTACTGATATTCTTAGATCACTGTCAGTTTGTTGCTCAGATCGAATTTCTTCGATAACTAATATTTTTCCCACTTGTCTTCTTGAAATAACTCTTATTTCAAGGAAGACACCACTACGAGCAACAACCACCTTGTTCTCTGATTGCTTGTGGAAGAATCCCCTAATATTTCTTTATCCCATAAAGAAATATTCTGTCTTATGTAAACTCGGTTCTTGGAAACCATTTATGTTAACGTCATATCATTAGACCTTAAGAAAAGACTACTTTGGAACCATTCCAAACTCATACTCTTATGGTGTCTTTTCAGCTTTTGACGGAATTTGGTTAGTTAGGATGAACGACCGTGTTTGAGAATATATCCTAGAAAGTGTTCGGAAGATTGGCTTATACCCATCATCGATCGACTCATGTCTAACATATTCGATTACTCCCACTTGACTCATCACCCATATGATGTGTGTTTGTGGAGCAAGGTGAGAAACTATTTCTCTACTTCTTTTATGGTTATCAAATTTTTGAGTCAAATATTCATCATCTCGATCCAATCGAATGACTTATATTTTCGTCAAGTGGATTCAGGTTAACTCTAGTTAGTGTATGAATAGTTTTACGTACATTTGTATGTATGAAGACTATTAGTTTACTAGCCATTTCTCCCTTTCAAAAAGATGACTCTGTCAAATGGCCATGTTGAACAAAATTCACATATGTCTTATGATTCCAAAATCATTCAGACTCAGAAGTCCATACCATTGGATCTTCTTTCATGTGTCTTATGTCAATTTGACCAATGACAAAACATGGGTTGACCTCTTTGAATCCATTGATTATGGCCTACAGTATCATTGTTAACGCTCTTGGTTCTCTAAGAACCTTTTGTTAATTTAGCACTATTTTAAAACATTTGATGATTCTAGATAAACATAACAACGCTTATTAAGTTCCCCCTAGATTAGTGTCTAAAAGAAGACTTTGATCCCTTTCAGCATCCTTAGCAACACTTTGCTTCTGCTCCCTCTTGGATCCTTTCTTCTTCTAGTCAAGTATGTCATTCCGTTGGGCTCCCACTGAGCCGCACATCATAAATACCTGATGAAGGGAGTCTACAATACTTGCTAGATTAACTTAGTTAATAAAGATACAAGAATTAAAATTCGTAATTCTTTTCTTTTGTCTTCCAGGTACTTAGGGTAGTTTCCTTGAACGGCCTAGCCATTGGTTTAGAAACCTTTACGTCGACCCTTTGACCTTTTGAATCATAAGAACTCTTCTTATATTCCATTGGTTTTTTAATCTTAAGAACTAGCTTCTTAGATTCAATGTTCCTTAATGTTCTTTTCAAGACGACTTCCTTAGAGGTGCCAACCTCTCCGTTCACGACATCTAGTAAAACTTTTCCTCAAGTTGTCGAATGGTTGTGTAAGCATCTATATCATTAATCTCTACGAGAGAGAAGAATTTTATGGATGTTCACAAAAGAATTCGTGGATAATCATATCCTCAGTCGTTTGAAGAAGTAGTGAACATCGGGAATGGGATATTCTCGGACGTTTCCTTTGTTTCGAATACGAGAACGTTTCTCCGATTCTTATCCAATCAATAAAATAACTTTCGTTTAATTCCTTCTGAAGGAATGAACGAAGGTTGGAAAACTATTTTCTAATAGTCATATTTACAATACTTTTAAAGAAAAATAAAACAGAATCCTAAAACTTATTATCATTTCAAAAACAAAATTTGCCACATTATTCAAAATCGTCCCTGGTTGAATAATGCGATTCCAAACCCCCATTCCTACGAAGTTAAGTGTACTTTGGCACTGCCCTTAACTCCGCCCTCCTGGGTGAGTAAACTCTTTACTGATCATACTCTTGTGACTCTTGGTTGATGAATAACACTTATGTGTTTAATTCAGCCTTTTGCCTCGAAACCCAAAACCCTTTTGCTGACTCGTTGAGAATAACCATTTAGAGGCGTAGACCTCTTCATAGATCTACCCGTATTGTCCCGAGGTAAAAGATGGCACCCTGCTTTGGCATGACCCACCATCGATGAATAAGGGCTCAACAGGTGTCTTAATCTGGGTAGGCATTACTCAAAATTCTTTTTGGGGACTTTTACGTTTTTAGCATGCATGCATTACTGTGAACTCTAACATAATTATACACGACATAAAACGTAAATAAATAAGTAAATGCGCGCGAGAAAATAAATCAAGCAGACATGATCCTAGTATGGCCCCTAACCTAAAAGATCTAATCTTCTTAGGTTCTTTGCTTGTTTCGCCTTTGTTTGCCTGGATCTCCATCCTCGAACCTCCATTGAATTCTCCCACTCGAACCACGATCTCATCCTTTGACTCTTCAATGGACTCTATCGGACCCTTAACTCTAATTACAAGACTCAACGATTCGCAGATCGTATAAAACTTGAAATTAAATTAATTAATACATCGGGCACACATCTGTGCTTAAAAATAAGAATAGAACACTTGTATGGCCATACTAGAACCCGCATTCACATTCACACATACATAATAATATGACATTCATAAAACACCCAAGTACGTATGAGATTCGCTTCCTTAGGTCGAATCTAGGTTTGCTATGTTCTAAGTAGCTATTCGGGAGATACCATCGACATCTCTATGTCAAACGTGCCTTAAGTCTAGTTTTCGTAAAATTCAAACTAATGGCTCGTTTTGGTTTTATCCTAAAAGATTTTGAAATCGTTTTGGGCTTTCGGATGGCCCGGGTCACTTTCGGAAAAAATATGGTTAAAATTCGGAAGAAGAAAAGTCGAAACCTCCCACTAGAGTCAAGGCCAAAAGGACCCAAGTCAAACTCTAAAGACTTAAGTCAAACATGGTCAAGGGATTCTTTGACTTGTCTCGGAAAGAACAAGACAGGTCACGGTCAAGGTTCGAGCCATGGTCGGACCCGGATTGGCATGTTCCAAAACGTGCCAAGTCCCTTGGGTGGACGCGTCCTGGCCCTAGGCCAGACGCATCCCATGCCCACAGACGCGTCCTAGACGCGTCTGTCGAAGCTTGCACATCTCGGACAGGAAGTCCGAGATGATCGGGATGCGCCAGACGCGTCCTGGGATGCGTCTGACCTAGGACGCATCCTAGGTCATCTCGGACTCCAAGTCCGAGATGGCTTGGGTTTCCCCAGACGCGTCCTAGACGCCTCTGGAAGGGACAGTGTCGGTCGCGTCACGGATTTGGAATCCGAGACGCGCTCGGACTATGCTGGTCACATCTGCTGACGCGACCTCACGCGCTGGGACGCGGATCTCTCGGGATCCCAATCCGAGACAGTCTCGGACTCCTAGTCCGAGACATTCTCGGACGCGTGTTTGTCCGAGACATTCTCAGACTCCCAGTCAAAGAGGGACTGGGACGCGTCCTGGTCAGTCCGGCTCTTGAACAACAACTTCTCGCTTCTTGTTTTTCTGTTCTAACCAACTTTAGCTGCTGTTTTTTATGAAGATTAATAAAAAACAGCAGATTTTGAAACTTATTTTCAAAACCATTAACTTTTAAAAGTTTTTTTTCGAAAACACTTTTGAAAAACTCGAAATTTTAAAGTTATACACATTGAAACCCTTTCAATTTCTATCCGATTACGTCTAAATCTAATTTAAACTAATCAATTTCATTTCTAAATCTATATCTAAACATAAGATTATCTAATCAATCAAGTACGAATCTAATTCGTCTAGTCAGAGATAGTTTCATGCAATCGGCTTGTGATGCCACTGTAGGAATATTTGTGTATCTGATACACCTAATTGTCTAGGGTTCTAAGCGGAATTTCAACATACATATATGTTAACACTAGATTACCAGGATCGATTATGCATGAACTAATCGTTTGTATCTAAAGAAGAAATTATTTTGTTTATAGATGTTAGAAGGAGAATCGTTGAAAGACCATATGGATGAACTCAACCGAGTATTCTTAGATTTGGCAAATATAAATGTCAAATTCAAAGATGAAGATAAGGCAGTACTATTACTTGCATCCCTGCCACCATCATATGAAAACTTTGTTGATTCTTATATGTCTAGTAAATCAACTACAACATTTGAGTTTGCTAAAGCAGCATTGAGAACTCGAAGGAGTTGAGACGAAGGTCAATGGAAGAAAGTTGTTTAGGAGATGGTTTGGTTGTAAGGGGAAAGACGCAGCTATAGATCGATGAGAAGGGTCGATCTAGGTCTAAATCTAAACCTAGGAAGTACAGGTGTTTTAATCGTAAGTAGAAGGGACACTTCAAGAAGAATTATCCTGAGCTTAGGAAGAAGCCAGGTGAGGCAGCAGTCATTGAAGAAGATGATAGTAGTGCCTTGGCAATCATTGAAGAATGTGATAAAGCTATGGTTCTGGCGATCAATGCCTGCTTCGCTGAAGATAGGTGGATTTTGGATACTAGTTGTACATTCCATGTATGTCCTCATAAGGAATGGTTTTCCACTTACACAGCCATAAATGGCGGGAAGGTGTTAATGGGAAACGACGCTCCTTGTAACGTGGTTGGAATTGGTACTATTCAGATGAAGATGCACGATGTTGTTGTGAGGACTATAATAGACATCAGACATGTTTCAGATTTTAAGAGGAATCTAATCTCTTTGTGAACTCTGGTTGATAATGGTTGCAAATATACTGGTGAAGATGGTGTTCTTCGGATTTCTAAAGGGAGTCTTACAGTTATGAAGGGGTTGAAAAGGAATGGTCTATATGGACAACAGGGTAAGACTGTTATCGGAGTTGTAGCGCTTTCATCATCAGACAAGGAAGTTGAGACTACCAAGCTATGGTATATGCGGTTAGGGCATATGAGTGAAAGGGGGGTGGCTATACTGAGCAAGAAGGGTTTACTCTGTGGGCATAAGATTGGAAAATTGGAATTCTGCGAACACTGTGTCCTCGGGAAGCAGTGTCGGTGAAGTTCAGTACAGCGGTTCATACTACCAAAGGAACTCTGGATTACATCCATTCAGATCTTTGGGGTCCCTCCCGGGTTAGCTCACATGGTTGGGGGCGGGTAGATACATGTTAACCTTGATAGATGATTTTTCCAGGAAAGTATGGGTCTACATATTGAAACGCAAAGATGAGGCATTCGTCAAGTTCAAGCAGTGGAAGACCTTGATCAAGAAGCAGACAGGAAAAGCGATCAAACGCTTGAGGACAGACAATGGCATGGAATTTTGCGGAAACGAGTTTAATAGGTTTTCTATAAACAAAGGGATTGTGAGACACCATACGGTCAGAAAGATACCATAGCAGAATGGTGTGGCAGAGCGTATGAACATAACTCTATTGGAACGAGCTCGTTGTATGCTTTCAAATGCAGGGTTGTCGGAGGTGTTCTGGGCTGAAGCAGTGAACACGAGATCGTATCTGGTAAAAATTTCTCCCTGTACATCTATTGAGTGTAAAACTCCTAATGAGGTGTGGTATGGTTATCCTGCAAAGTATGAGAACTTGAGGATTTTCAGTTGCCCGGCTTATGCACATGTTAAAGAAGGTAAGTTGGATCCGAGGGGCTAAGAAATGTGTATTTCTTGGTTATGAGCTCGGGGTGAAAGGTTATCGTTTGTGAAATCCAGATGGAAAATCAAAGAAGTTTCTTATCAGTAGAGATGTTACTTTTGATGAGTTAACCATGTTAATTCAGAAGATAACGCATGTAGATGTTCGGGAGGGTGTTGGTAAACAGGTGGAGCAGGAAGATCATGGAGAACAGGTGGAGTGTGAGATAGCCACTCCGGAAGAGGTTCGGCCTCAAGTAGATGAGCAAGCTGAGGAAGATGAACCAGAGCTGGTTCATTACAGTGTTGCGAAGAACAAGGGAATG
>BEHA01000721.1:376882-388651 GCA_002897215.1 Eschscholzia californica subsp. californica
CAATAGAGCGGCCAGCTGGAGAGAGGAGAGAGGCCTGCCATTTGGAGAGTTTATTCTGGATTTGAGTGGTGAGGGAGGAAAAAACTTTTCTTTTATTGGCTCCAATGAAAAGATGAGTGCCGAGATACTTGTCTAGATTAGAGGATTGATGCACTTTAAAGTTACGAATAATCATACGCTTGAATTTCGGATGAGTGTTTTTCGAAAAGAAAATCGTAGATTTATTGAAATTAATCATCTGCCTTGACGCCAAACAGAAGATATCAAGAATGTGCTGAAGCGAGGAGATATTAACCAGAGAATTCTGACCAAAAATGATGCAATCATCAGCGAAGAGAAGGTGTTTGATATTAATACTGGTTCTGGGGATAGAAAAACCTTGAAAAGGCGTAGCAACCCTATTGGTTTCAAGAAGACGACTCAGGCCTTCCATGGCAAGAGTAAACAAGAAAGGAGAGAGAGGATCCCCTTGCCTAAGCCCTCTACTGACATTAAAAGTGGGGCCCAGACGACCATTAATAAGAACTGCCATGGTCGAAGTCGAAATGCAAGTGTGAATGAGGCTAATCCACATAGTAGCAAATCCCATCCTACGCATAATAGTATCTAAAAAAGTCCATTCAATACGATCGAAAGCTTTAGACATATCAAGTTTAAGAGCAAAGAAGCTTTTCGATCCTTTTATGAGTTTGAAAGAGTGAACCACCTCTTGGCTGATGATGATGTTGTCTGTGATCTGCCTCCCTGGAACATAAGCTGCTTGAAAAGGCGAAATAATATTAGGAAGAAGAAGCTTGAGACGATTGGCCAAAATCTTGGTGATGATTTTATAGGTGGTATTCATAAGACTAATGGGTCGATAGTCAGAAGTAGTCTGAGGTGTTTTGGTTTTGGGAATAAGACAGATGTGAGTATGATTGACTTGCTCCGGAATGTGGTTGTGAAGAAAGAAATCGGAAACTAACTTGATGATATCTGGTTTCACAGTATCCCAGTTAGTTTGGTAAAAAATAGGGGGAAAGCCATCCGGGCCCGGGGCCGAGTCAGATTTAAGAGACCTGACGGAGTTATAAATCTCCATCTCAGAAGGGACACAAGTGAGGGCAAAATTTTGGTTGTCATTAATTTGATCGACAAAAAGATCCAGCAGCTCATTAGAGATTCTAGAATCAGAAGTAGTGGAAATGTTACGAAGATTGGCAGAGAAGATGTTAGCAATATCAGAAGCCTCATGAATCCAAGAACCATTGTTGTCCTTAATAGACGTAATACGGTTCTTCCTATTGCGATTAATAGCCTTAACATGGAAAAACTTAGTGTTTTGGTCGCCTAGTGGAATATTATCATTCCTGGACTCTCTAGCTGATTATACGCTTCCTCTAATTTATTATTCAATTCCTGGTATTCTCAAAGGTGTCAGTATTCTGGAGAGCCTCAGTCAGATTGCGAATCCGGTAGTTAAGGTGACCAAACACTTGTTTATTCCATCTAGCTAGATTAATAGCTAAGTGATTCAGTTTTGGCTGGATAGGATAGGTGTTGGAGGGCCAGTGATCCCGAATAAAATAACCACAATCCGGATGAGACATCCAAGTCCGAATAAATTTGAAAGGTCTATTGCCCAGATTAGAAGTAGCATTGGTAGTCAGTAAGATTGGAATGTGATCAGACCCAACCCCAGACATGTGAGTGACTAGGGAAGAGGGAAAATCCATGAGCCAACTATGATTCGTAAGAGCCCGGTCCAACCTCTCTTTTATGAGGGTGCCCTTAAACTGCCTATTAGTCCAGGTAAAGGTGTTGCCTCTGTAACCCGCATCTCTAAGGCCTAAGTTATTAATCGTTTGGTTGATTTTAGTGACATAGCTAGGGATCTCTTCTCTACCTCCCTCCTTTTCCGAAGGATGTAAAATGGTATTTAAGTCACCTATTACTACCCAAGGGACTGAGGCCTCTATCTTCTGATTTCTAAGAGTGTCCCAAGGGGCCAGACGGTTTTTACTATATGGGCTTCCATAGAAGCCCGTCAAGACAAAACTATGGCCAGTACTATTGTGGGTGCAAATACTGTGAATCATATGATCATCAACATGAATAGTTTTAACATCATATTCGTTGGTCCAATATAACGCAAGCCCACCCGCTTTGTTCTTAGGCTCAACCGCAACTAGATTGTAGTTATCATGCAGTCTGAGACTTTTATTGAGTTGGTTATTGGTGCTTTTAGTCTCAGATAGAAAAATAAAGTCAGGTTTATTGGATTTAATCAGCCTATAAAGGTGCTTGCGATTCAAGTATTGCCCATACCCTCGGATGTTCCAAGCCAAAATGGAAAGGTCGGGTTTCGGGTGGTCCATAAATAAGCTAAAGGCACCACAAGGAGAACCAAAAAAAGACGAGAAATATTATAAGGAAAAGCTAGAAAGAGAGAACAGAAAGAAGAAAAAACAAACTAAAGAAACATAAAATAACTGAAATATAATACTAACAAGAAGAAGGGTGACAACAGACCAAACCCTAAACAGAAATAGAACAAGCTGACAGCCTACTATCTGGTACTAGTTGCCAAAGGACCAAAAGGATTCAACCAAACTAGTGGTTCATACCACACTGTTAGTTGAATCAGCAACAAATCCTTTGAGCCAAACTGAATCAAAGGCCGAGAGCTTTGGCTACTGGTACCAGAACAAACAACCAAAAAAGGCACTCTAAGCCTGAAGACAAGAACTGAAATTAAAAAAGACAAAACATTCTAGAAGAGAAAAACAGAACACTAAGCCCGGAAACAACAGATAATAAGAACTAAGAAGACTGAATTGGTGGGATTACACCTTCCCCTTCCTCCCCTTGCACTAAAATATTCAGACTTCGAGACAAAAGCATCGACTCCTCGAGGAGTGTTTGAGTTTCCTGATTATCTGTAAACAAGGAGTGAATCTGATTATCACCCTCTGAGAACTCAGAGGAGCTGATTGAATGGTGACTGGCTTGATCACTGGTACGTTTGCCTGTAGGGTTGAAAACAAGATGGGGTGGAGTTGGATGGAGAACTGGTGATGGTGGGGGGGCAAGCAGAAGAGGTTCTACTAGTTCAGGAGAAATGATAATGGTCTCATCTAGGGGTGGGAATTGGGCGGGTATGGGCGCCCATGGGCACTTGAAGCATCGGGCTGGGCGGGTCGGGCACAAAACTTCAATGGCTATTAGGGTAAGCGGGTTAATCGGGCGGGCAATTTTGAAATTTGCGTTGTCCATTACCCGCCCAAGCCCATTAAGAAGCTCGGGTAATTCGGGTATGGGCGGGCGGGTAGCGGGTAATCTCGTGACTTGAAAAATTTCTTTTTTTCTTCTCCTTTTATAAAATCTCCAAACACCTTTCCTGATTCTAAAGAGACAATGTGAGATTAAAACTAGACATTATTTGTATTGTTCCTTTTAGGAACTTAATCTCACATTGAAAACTAATGAAGAATTCTCATGAGATATAATAAAACTTATCCCACTCTTTGTTCCCTCAAAGCCAATACTTCAGTATTCAACTAGGAATTCTCTTGGGCCAATGGAAATGCATTGGGTTCGTGTGATTGCCCTTAAACATATTGTTTACCATCTCAACTAAGACTAGCAACATGGACGGTTGGGCTTCATCAACCCATAAAGTTGATGTAATTTGGTTGGTTATCATTGGGTGAACTTAAGTGGGTGCGGGCATGGGCGGGTGCGCGGGTGGAGGTTTTAACCCATGCCCGCCTACCAAAATTTGGCGGGCTGGACGGGTAGTGCCCGAGACGGGCGCGGGCGTCCATGGTCCTCGTTGGTCTCGGGTGCCCGTGGGCGGGTTCGGGCTTATGGGCAAAATTCCCACCCCTAGTCTCATCTATGGTATCATCCATTGGGTCTGAATCAGATTATTCATCATCACCTGAAAATAGTATTGAAGAGGGGTGGGACACCGATTCAAAGGGTGTTCAATAATTCTGCAATGTTGGCAAATCGCCCCTGGGAATTTCTTATAACTTATCTTAATCTCTGTAACAGTATCATTGAAGATCGGAGTAACCACTGCCAGTAAAGGAGATCGAACATCATACAGAAAATGAATTCGAAAAACTGGATTGTTGACAAAACCAATATTACGAGGGCGAATCTGAATGATCTTACCCATACTCTCAAAGATAGCATCAAGGCCATCCTTGTTCTGAATCGCTTGAGGGATCTTATACAGAGTGCACCACATCGGTTCATAGTATAAATCTGATAAGAACCTAAGTCCTTTTCTAGGCCAGCCAAAGATAAACGTAATACTAATAGAAAACTTTATTAATAACTTCAATATTCATATTCATATCTAACTACTATGAACTCAGCCATATATATAGGCTATAACTAGACAATTTAGACTCCAACTAGGACTCCTAATTAGACATCAACTAGGATTCAATATTTAGAAATATAGAAACTCCTAGGACTCCTAATTAGACATCAACTAGGAATCAATATTTAGAAATATAGAAACTCCTAAATTACTTAGAACTCTAAAATATAGAAACTCCTAATATTAAATAACTATGGAATATCTTTCAAAATATAGAAACTTCTAATTCTAAATATAGAGAATATCTTTATCTATCATTCCTCCTCCCTTGACAACATCCTTGCCCTCAAGGATGTTCTCGATCATGTCAACACCGGGTCTCCTTCATCTTCGACGATTGGTATTTCATCATCAATCGGAATATGGAGTATAAGTGTCTTCTTCAAAACAGAAGCATGAAAAGCAGGATGGTTTTTAGTTCCCTCTGGCAATTCCGAATTATACGCTACAAGACCGATTCTTTCGAGTATTTTATATGGACCATAATACTTTGGAGATAACTTTTGAGACACACTTCTTATTGTAGAACTTTGTCGATACTGTTGTAACTTTAAATGCACATACTCTCCTAATTGCCATACCACATCCCTCCGCCTTTTGTCAGCATATTGTTTCATCTTATTTTGGGTAATATGAAGATGACTCTTAAGGTTAGGAAGAAGTTGACACAATACTCCCAATGATCCTTGCCTATCAAGTCGTTGCATGGCATGGCTACTAACAGTCTTCACTTTCCTTCCTCTTACACCTTCCAAACTAAATTTTTTACCTCGTACAGTAAATTTCATTGTTAAGTACTTGAAATCCCAAGTTATTGGTCCAAGTGTTTGTAGCCAACTTACTCCCAATACCATATCACAACCACCAAGTTTTAGTATATAAAAATTTCCCGTGAAGGCATACTGATTAATTTTATACTCTAGATTAACACATTGCCCTTCACAAGCAATTCTTGATCCATCTGCTACCATAACTTCAAAAGAGTTTTCAAGTACAATTTTAATACCTAGCTTCTTAGGAATGGAAGCGTTAATAAAATTATGTGTACTACCTGAATCAATTAAAACGATAACTTGAGCTCTTTCAATTTCTCCTTGAACCTTCATGGTTTGTGGTGCGGGGGAGCCGTCCAATGCATGCATAGAAATCTCCACATGTTCTTCTTCTTGTGTGTGCATCTTTTCATCAACTCTCTCCGTTTCAGTTTGATTTGCATCGTCATTATCTTCTTCTTTCTCAATGAGGAATAAAGTTTGTGTCTTACATCGATGACCGCGATGCCACTTCTCATCGCAATTATAGCACAATTGTTGTTTCCTTCTTTCTTCGGCCTCAACTGATGTGAGTCGGCGAATTACTGGTGCTTCATTATTAATCTGGTTTGGTATCGCTGGTGGTCTTGAGTTCAGTGGTTCTGCGTTGATAAAGGGTTTTGGTCTTGTAATATCTATATAACTTTGGTGCCTCAAATAGACTTTTTCATCTTGTAATCTTGCTATAGACATTGCATCATGTAAGTTTACTGGATTAAAGGATTTAGTTTCTAGTCTAACCTCGTCTTTCAATCCACTCATGAAACAACTCATTACAAAACTATCTGGTAAATCATTAACCATGTTTGAAAGACGCTCAAACTCTTCTTGATATTCAATGTAGGACCCTGGTTGTCGTAATTTTGCTAGTGCAGCCCCTGCATCTTCATACATTGTTCTCCCGAAACGACCTACAACTGCTTCGACAAACTCTTCCCATGAACGAAAATAGTTACCTCTTCTAACCCATCGATACCATTGTAATGCTTTTCCATCCAAGTAACTGATTGCAAACTGAATCTTTTGGTTTTGTGCAGTGTCATAGAACTCAAAATATTGTTCAGCTTGAAAAATCCATCCTTCTCCATCTGATCCGTTAAATCGTGCAAAATATAGTCTTTCACCTTTAAAACGATCACTTCTTTGAGACACAATCTCTCTATTTTCGACCAATCGACCAATTTTCTCAATCAATAATGATTGATTTACCGTCATCTCAGTCATCTTCTCCGCTAATTCACCTAATTGTTTCTCCATTCTTTCACTTTTTTTTTTTTTTTTTTTTGAATTTGTACCAAAAATAAGATTCTCTAACGAAGATAAAAAGTAGTGCGAAAGCGAATGATAGGAGCGTCTGCTCTGGATACCAATTGATAAGAACCTAAGTCCTTTTCTAGGCCAGCCAAAGATAAACGTAATACTAATAGAAAACTTTATTAATAACTTCAATATTCATATTCATATCTAACTACTATGAACTCAGCCATATATATAGGCTATAACTAGACAATTTAGACTCCAACTAGGACTCCTAATTAGACATCAACTAGGATTCAATATTTAGAAATATAGAAACTCCTAGGACTCCTAATTAGACATCAACTAGGAATCAATATTTAGAAATATAGAAACTCCTAAATTACTTAGAACTCTAAAATATAGTAACTCCTAATATTAAATAACTATGGAATATCTTTCAAAATACAGAAACTTCTAATTCTAAATATAGAGAATATCTTTCTCTATCAAAATCATCTGAGCTTTCTGTGAGGGGGAACTCAACTTGCTTCAGGACCAATAGCATACCTCTAAGAACCCAAGGCCTCCCGAAGTTGAGAGCGTTGAGGACGAACAGACTTTTGGGTTTAATTAGGAAAGTATTAATCGGTAGTTTCTCTATCTATTGACACAAGTTGGGTGTTGGACAATCTCAAATTTACTGTTTTTGGTAATGGTTTTCCTAATGGGGATTCTATTTTCACTCAGGCCGTTTACACTCCATTTGCTTGCCTCTTCCAAAGTTGTTGGAAGAAAGTTTCCCAAAGACCCATTAAGTAGATTAATTCCCTGTTGAACAATTCCGGGGTGTTGTCAAACTTAATAAGAGATACATTATCCTTAATTTCTGTCAAGGTAAATTTATTTGGACTTCGAAACACTTTTCAAATTCGTTGCATCCCAAGACCTATGTCAATTCGCTTAGTACTGTGAAACCAAATAATACTATTTTTATTAAGTCTGCATCGAGTGAGAGAAGATCTTCCCCAACCACTGTGATCAGTGAGGAATCTTCAGTGGATAATGTGGCAAACTGTTGAAGAAAGGGTATCTTGATTAAGGTGCTGTTTGTTTTTTAAAAAATTCAGATCTGAAATCTGAATTAATCCCAATTCAGATTTCAGATGTTTGTTTTTCTTATTTACAAAAATCTGAAATATTGGCTGAACTGTGTAAATGTTTGAATAGGCTGAAAAGTAGCTCACACTTTTCAGACTTCATAACAAGTCTGAATACAGAGACCCAAATCTGAAATAAGTTAAATGACACTAATAGCCCCATAAAATATAAATATTCTCATATAGCCAAACATTTACAGCCACCACCTCCACCACTAGAACAAGCCGCCACCACCACCGGAACAAGCCACCACCGCTACCACCGGAACAAGCCACCACCGCTACCACCGGAACAAGCCACCACCACCTAAAAAAACCACCGAGACAGGAACAATACTCTCCTTCCTTTTTTTTCACTTTTCAATTTTCCATTTCACCCCTTTTCTCACTTCAACAATTTAACCCTAGAAAAAGCTTCATACCTCTTCTTCTTAACCAACCCAATATCCTAAACTTACTGCACTGTCTCTTTTAACCATGGAAGCTTTTAGTTTACTCATATACTGGCGAGTTGGTACAACTGCTGCTGGATGTGTTTCCACCATTGTTGATGATCATTTAAGCACCACCACTGCACCAGAGCCCACCTCTACCAAAACCACCACCACCCAAACTATTCATGAAATGGGTGTTGAAGAGGTTGATGAGGACGGATCTTTCTTTGACTTGGTATTAAGAGAGAGAGAGGGTTTCACTCGCGGATCTGGAGAGAAAGAGAGCTCCATAGCCGGAGCTCCATCCGTCAGAGAGAGAGAGTATGGGAAAGAGACGGTAGAGAGAGAAATGGTAATTAGGTTTAGGTTTTGATTTTCTCCTTATTTCACTCAAAGGAGAATTGAGAAATTAGGGTTTAGGCTTTAGGCTTTGTTTGTTTAGATTATGAAACAGGGGTATAAATGTCAAAATCTTAAGTCAGATTTTGTAATTCAGATTTAAAAAACAAACATCCAAATTGTAATATAACTCAGTCATTTCAGATTCAGCCAATTCAAAATCAGCCAGTTCAGATTCAGACCCAAAAACAAAAACAAACAGCACCTAACCTAAGTCTAATTAATAGCTTATTTCTATTAAGCGTCGTGATCATCTGAGATTGTTGTACCCTTCCATAATACACTCAAGAAATATTGTACACATAAACACAAAATTTGTTTGACCTTCCTAAATAGTCATTAGTCCAGTACACCTAGTGAATATACATGTAGGAGATCACTTCATTTTTTTAAAGAAAAATCCCCAGGAATATAACATGTAAACTTGTGAACTTGTTGTAGTCATACTAGTAGGAAGCCTTGCAAAACTAGCTATAGTTCTAATCAGATGTCCGTATACCACTGAACAATCTGTTGAGATGGCCGAGTTGGTCTAAGGCGCCAGATTAAGGTTCTGGTCCGAAAGGGCGTGGGTTCAAATCCCACTCTCAACATTTTAATTATAGAAAATATGTTTTTTCACAAATTTTCATTTGTACCTTGGTACTACTCTTATTTCTCTATTTTCCAAAAAAAAATTCCCAATTTTTTTGACATTGGACTCCGATTACAAATTGAATCGGCTCTATATCTTTCATTATTAAGACATCTTGGTCCTAGAGGTTGCTAGCATACTAGGGGCCTCAAAGTTCTGTTTTTACTTTATTTATTGTCTTAATTATATGAGAAAAATGTTGATGATAAACTGCTTCATATTCGATCTCATGACATCATATGTCTAATTAAAAAGGGATGTCAAATCACTTCACCAAAAGGTGGTGGCCCTGTTGCTATCGAATACAACTTAGATTGGTAAAATAAAGTGCAAAAATATTATAATCAATTCTCTTTTATTTTTCTTATCCAGTCTTTGATTGTGACGTAACTTTTTTATCCACAATTAGTTTATACTTCCCTTTCTTTTTTGTAACATTGCATAACATTAAGACTTTAAAATGTTATTACAATACAAGTCTACCAAAAGAAAAGGAACATTTTTCCATCTCTTGGTTCTATTCTTCTTCCGAGCCCATTTCGCTAACTTGTCTGCAGGGGAGTTAATCTCTCTTTTGGTATGTCTGAATCAGACGCTATCAAATCTTCTTTTGATATCCAGAATTCTTCGGATATGTATCAGGGATTTCCACTGCAATGAATTTCTTTTGTTTTGAATATGCTTGATGGTGTTTATATTGTCACTTTCTATGATTATTGACCTGTAGTTGTGTTCATCTACCCACAAGAGGCCATTGAGGATAGCCAGTGCTTCACTTTCTTCACTATTTCTCGCTCTGGAGGGTAAAACATGTGCTTCTATGAATTTTGGTTCTGCGTTATGAACAATTAAACTCATGCGAGTGTTAGATTCAACTGAGGTATAGGAAGCATCTACATTAATTTTGCTGTACGGTTTTGCCGGCGGTTGCCATTTCTCCGTGGAGGTATGTTTGCTATTCACATGTTGTTTACTGTTTTTTCGGGAAGGCACAAATCATTTTGATCACGGTGCTAACTTCAGTAATAGAATGTTGAAAACAGTGGTCACATCTAGTTTTCCAGATGTTCCATAATATGGTAGCATAGTGGATGTCATTAGTAGTGTAACATTGTTGAGTGGGGTCCTGCCACGGGAAAATTCATTCATCTAATGATGTTATGTTCTCAGAGATAATATTAAAGTAGAACCATACATTTTTCGCAATAGGGCAATGTAATAATGCATGTTCAATAGTTTCTATGCTGGTACAATTCGGACAGTGGGTGTTATTATCAATATACTTACCTATTCTGTCTCTCACCGGTAGAGCTTTAGTGCAGATCTTCCATATAAAAACTTGAATTCTGGGGATGGTAGGAAGGGACCAGATGAAATTCCTGTTAGGAGGAGAAGGGTGGGGAGTGAAGTTGCTCATGCAAAGATGTTCATATATCGATTTAACCGTAAAGTTGCCCGATTCGGTGAGAGTCCATTTAAGTTGATCTCTTCCTTCGTTGGTAAGCGGAATAGCTTTGATAAGATTTTTTGTCGAAGCATCGAAAGTAGCGTTGAGGATATCCTCTTTCCAAGTATTATTCGTGATGAGCTGATCAACTGTCTCCAGATTAGAATTGGAGAGGTTCGTCAGTGGGTTGTTCAAAGTGGGGATCCAATTGTCCTGCCAAATATTTATATCCTTTCTTGTATGCACCTCCCAGGAAGTGAGACTGTCGCTTTGAGTGAAATGCTTCCTGAGGGTTTTCCAGTTCCACGAATGGTGAGATTTGACAGGACCTGGAAGCTCAGAGTGAAGGTAATACTTAGCTTTAAGGAATTGGACCCAGATAGCATTCGGTTCAGTCTTAAGCCTCCAGGCTAGTTTGCTAAGTAGGGCAGCATTGTCCAACTTAGGCAAATGAATCCCTAAACCACCAAATTTTGTAGGGAGGCAAATATATGACCATGCTATGGTGCATATACCTTTAGACTTACCCCACCAGAAAGACCTTTGTAAGGTCGTGATGCTTTTGCTTACACTTTTGGGTATGGCGAAGCATTGCATCTAGTATCGGGGTACGGCTGCAGCGATTGCCGAGATGACAACCGTACGGCCAGCTTGGGAGAGGAAAGAATGATTCCACTTAGTAAGTTTATTTCTGATCCGATCGAGAATATCATTGAAAACTTTTGTTATTTGAGCGCCTATGAAAAGTTTGGCACCTAGGTATTTTCCGAGGTGGAAGCATAATTAAATTTGAGGGCTCGCATAATAAAGCGCTTAAATTTAGGGTGAGAATTCTTGGAGTAGAAAATTTTAGACTTGGTGTAGTTTATCATTTGACCAGAAGCATCACAAAAGACTTCTACTATGTTCTTGAGATTATGGATGTTGTCAATAGAGTTACGACCGAAAATAATACAGTTATCAACAAACAGCAGGTGAGAGATCTACAAGTTGGGGTTATTGGTAGGAAACCCCATGAACTTACCGGAATTGGGATTCGAAACGAGGAGGCGGCTAAGTCCTTCCATTGCCAGAGTGAAAAGGAAAGGAGATAGAGGGTCTCCTTTTCTTATGCCCCAGGAAGGATGGAAATTGGGACCTAGACGACCATTCACCAGAACCGATATGGAGGAGGTAGAAATACAAGTAAAGATCTTCTTGAGCCAGTGGTCGGAATAGCCCAATTTCCTCATAATATCAATAAGAAAATTCCATTCTATCCTGTCGAAAGCT
>BEHA01000721.1:402582-417148 GCA_002897215.1 Eschscholzia californica subsp. californica
ACGGCTACCACAAGCCTGGCCTGATTCTACCCCGCCGTTACACATTTTCTAGCATGCATGTACCAAGTTCACTATACTAACATGGCAAGCAAGAAACATGATTTGGTGGAACCCTACGCTGCCATAAGATCAAAATACGGAAAACATGCTACAAATTGTTGTTGAGGAGATCAAAATATAAGTTTTTTTACCAACATACGAAGAACACGAAGAACGCTGAAGGAAAATTCGAAGATTACCTCAAGATCTTCAAGTTTTTCTCTCTCCTAGCTTTTTCTCCAAACTCCACTCCAAAAATGACTCCAACAAACCACAAGGGTCCAAGACCCCTCATCCCCTTATATATGAGTCGAAAAGTAAGTTAAGCGGACCACGTAGTCCGACACATCTCATTGCTACACGGCTCGTCTAGAACCTTCAAAGGCGTTATGGACGAGATGCCACCAATAAGAGCAGAACTTGGCGGAGTAATTTTGCGAAGACTCAAGGTCGAACGAACGACACTGGTCGTCACGTGCCGAACCGGCTTACTTGTCGAACCAAACCAACGGTCCGGGAACAAAAACTTCAGGTACCCTTCTCCAATATATACGTATCATATATATTATATACATAAAAAAAAAAAAGGGGAGGCTAAAAAATCGGGACAGGAACCTGCTCGGGACAAGGCAGGACGCGCCTTCCTACTCGTCCCAACAGGGCAGGAAGCTTCCTGCCCTGCGCGTCCCAGCGGGGCAGGAAGCTTCCTGCCCTGCGCGCACCTGCAGGGCAGGAAGCGCCTGCCCTGCGCGCTCCTGCAGGGCAGGGCGCGCCTGCCTTGCGCGCACCTGCAGGGCTGGACGCGCCTGCCCGCCTCAGCTCCTCCTCCTTCGGTCAACCCGACCACCTCTCCCCCCTGACTTGCCACGTCCCGAACGTGGCCAACGCTCTGGCATCCATCTCTCTACCAATTACAAGCCTCCTTGACTCGCTGCGCACCAGTTACGGTACCGCTCCATTCGACTCATGCCAAAACGCTCCGGCGTACCACACGGGGAAACGAAACAACGATACAAAGCTTCCGGGCAAACACGTAGGCGAAAACGGAAGTCAAATCGGAGTTCGGATGAGTAAATTATAGCGAGTCAAAGTTCGGGTCAAAATTGGTGGCCCAAGAGTCAAGCGGGCCACATTCTGTCACGGTAGGGAGTATGCCCAGCTTTACCCGGCTGTCTTCTTCTTCAATTTTCTAGTTTCTAAAACAAAAGACTGACTTCCATTAAAAACAGAGATCGACTGAAACCGAAAAGGAAATCTATGAAGAAACCGACTCGATGGATTTAGCAATCAATCGTTTAGACAGGAAAGGAAGAACCGACTCATCAAACCTACATAAGGAGAAGAAACCGAGAGAAGAAGATATCCTCACCATTAAAGCCAAATCCGAGGTTAGAGAGAGAGTTTGAAAGCTTCTCTTTTCTGTTTCTTCTTTTTCTTTATTCTTCTCTTAGTGAGAAAGAGAGGTGTATATTGAAAGAGTTAGAGAGAGAGAGCTGCTGATTTGTAAAGAGAGAAAGAGATTGAATTATTTATAAAATCCATTGAAATCATCTTTTTCTTCTCCTTTCTTTTCTGTTTCTGTTAGAGAGAGAAAGAGAGTGTTATAGTATTGTTTTAGAGAGAGAAAGGGTAGGGTGCGAAAGAAGGAGAAAACAGTAGAGAGAGAGAGAAAAACCAGTTGAGGAAAATAATTTTCCCACAGAGAAGTATTTTTCGAGAAGACGAGAAAACTATTTTCCCTAAGGGTTTGGTTGGCTGTGCAGAAGGAAAAAAAGTGAAAAAAGGTGTTTTCTCTCCAATTATTTTTCTCTTATCATTAATTGAACCATGTCTTTAATATTCATGGGTTTCTAACTCCCTCACTAGGATAAAGGATGAAACCTTAACATGAGTATTTGGATTTTAATATCGTATTTATGTTATTATCTCGTTTAAAGTGCTTAAAGTTTCGAACTAATCGTACTTCGGTTAGTCTAATAAACTAACAACTTGGATTTAAATTGCAATATATTTTAAGTGAAGTGGGTTATGGGTTTTGATTATTATTAAAGTGTTTTATTGTCTTATTTTCCGAAAATTGAAGATTGATTTCTAACAATTTTTGAGTTATCAAAAGAGGGATAATAATTTGAATTAGATATTAGATTCGAATATGATTGTTGTATTGGCAAAAAACAGCATTGGGCCTTCCTTATGCGCCCACCCTCGTGTAACATATGAGGGGTGCCTTCAGTAGCCTCTACGGTCTAGCAAGGAAGCCCACCGAAAGCCCAACACGCCTCGCAAGCCCAGAAATTCTAAGCAGGCCTACCCAAGCCCACGCTCCTGGCATGCCGAGATAAAGTCTGCCATGACGATCCACCCACACTCCAGCTAGTTGTGCGTACACGTGGCCAAATTGTTAGAGATTGGGTCAGTCCAATCCTAGCATTCTGCTACACGTTGGGGTCATGGTAGAAGACCGAGTCTTGCGCTACTTTATAGGAGTGGTGGACTAATTCTACTGGCAACGAACAGGCTAGGGCAACGGGTATCGTAAGGCTACCCTTCTCTCTCAAGAGATCAACGGCCACGGAAGCAGTCTAGTGTGATCCTACTATTGCGGATCCAACAACCCTGCGCCCCCAAGAGCAGTTACTATCCTCTACACCCTATAAATAGAGGAAGCCTCACTCTTGGAAAGGGATCAGATTCTCACTCGAAAATTACTTACTTATTCTCTACTTAGCACTCAAGAAGCTCTACTCCGATCACCTCACTCACTCTATACTAAGCTCCGGCTACGAATCACCTACCCCGACGATCTCTGGTCTAAGCTAGCCTAAGGCAGAGATTCCGGTTAGAAGCTTCCACGAAACCACATCGGAACTTGCTAGAGGCTTCTCGTTTCTCTCATTCCCCGTTAGTCTATCCCTCTGTAAGCGGAGATCTACCCTTCCGCAAGCAGAATCCTACTCTTCCATAACCAGAAGTCTACTCTGCTGACCAAGTAGTCCAGAAGCTACCACAACTCACCATTCCGTAGAACCGAGCTCCGGCCACTCTACGAGTCGTGCCACCCCGACGCTACAACGATTCTACCATCATTAGTAACTCTATCTTCGGTTTATTCATTTTATTACATCGAACTAAGTTACTGACTTGACCGTCGGAGGGTCCTTGGCCGACACCATCTCCGGTGCCCCCTTGGACTTCACGATTGTGTTTCCCTTGTGCAGGTTTACAAGCTACTGGTACCCGTTTTCTACCCTGACGTTAGCCCGACAGTAGTTGTTTCCTTCTCTGACGTTTGCCTACCCGTCTACCCGGCTACCAGAACCGACCTTCTGCCCGTCAACCCGTCTATTTGAAGGCCCGAAGCCTAGTTGCTGGTGCCCACCCGACGATCCTTCTAACCGTGTGACTTTCTACCCGTCCACAATTGTTAGTGGTGATTTCCAATATCCTAGATTTACCAACTTATAGTTTTTCATCACAACTTTATTTTATTTTCTAAGTTTCAATTTTTAGTTTTCCAAACATCTTCTCAAAATCAACTATTTTCTTCCCTAATTTATTAGTTAGTCTTAGGTTTAGATTTAATTCCGAACATATCCTCGTGGGATCGACTTCGTAATACAAACCATATTCACATACAGTTCGTGCACTTGCGGGTTTTAATTTAATCTAATTAGCCTAGTATAGTTCACTAGATTTCACATCAAGTCTTGATCTAGTGAACCTAAATACTTGGCTAATTAGATTAAATTAAAACTCGCAAGTGCACGAACCGTATGTGAATATGGTTTGTATTACGAAGTCGGTCCCACGAGGATATGTTTGGAATTAAATCTAAACCTAAGACTAACTAATAAACTAGGGAAGAAAATAGTTGATTTTGAGAAGATGTTTGGAAAACAAAAAATTGAAACTTAGAAAACAAAATAAAGTTGTGATAAAAAACTATAAGTTGGTAAATCTAGGATATTGGAATTCACCACTAACAATCATATTCGAATCTAATATCTAATTCAAATTATTATCCCTCTTTTGATAACTCAAAAATTGTTAGAAATCAATCTTCAATTTTCGAAAAATAAGACAATAAAACACTTTGATAATAATCAAAACCCATAACCCACTTCACTTAAAATATATTGCAATTTAAATCCAAGTTTTTAGTTTATTAGACTAACCGAAGTACGATTAATTCGAAACTTTAAGCACTTTAAACGAGATAATAATATAAATACGATATTAAAATCCAAATACTCATGTTAGGGTTTCATCCTTTATCCTAGTGAGAGAGATAGAAACCCATGAATATCAAAGACATGGTTCAATTAATGATAAGAGAAGAAGAATTGGAGAGAAAACACCTTTTTTCACTTTTTTTCCTTCTGCACAGCCAAACAGACCCTTGGGAAAATAGTTTTCTCGTCTTCTCGGAAATTACTTCTCTGTGAGAAAATTATTTTCCTCAACAGATTTTTCTCTCTCTCTACTCTTTTCTCCTTCTTTCTCACTCTAACCTTTCTCTTTCTCTCTCTAAAACAATACTATAACTCTCTCTTTCTCTCTCTAATAGAAACAGAAAAGAAAGAAGAAGAAAAAGATGATTGCAATGGATTTTATAAATAATTCAATCTCGTTCTCTCTTTACAAATCAGCAGCTCTCTCTCTCTCTTACTCTTTCAATATACACCTCTCTTTCTCACTAAGAGAAGAATAAAGAAGAAGAAGAAACAGAAAAGAGAAGCTTTCAAACTCTCTCTCTCTCTAACCTCGGATTTGGCTTTAATGGTGAGGCAGGGGTGGCCCTAGGCCAAAGCGAACAAAGTGACGCTTCGAGCCACCGGCTTTTAGGGGCCACCGAGACATTAATTTCTATAAGAAATATACAAGAAGTCCAACTTTCTAACAAAATTATAAGGGCCCCATTTAAAAAATGTTAAGTAAAAAGGGTCACCAAATTTGATGATCTTTAAATAAATGGTGGGCCCAACAGTTTGTTTGATTTATGTGAAAGTATAGTAGAAAGTGTTGATTCAAAAACTGGTGGAGACAAGTTATGATTACGAGAGGCTTAACCCATTTAAAAAATGTTAATTAAAAAATGGGCACCAAGACATTAGGTTTCAAGCTCAACAATTACAAGAAACTTTAGAAGAATTGGTGGAGACAAGTGATGATTCAAAAACAGTTTATGATGCCAAAAATATATTAAAACAAGACTTTGAAAATTTTGAATTCCTTTTGAACATAGTTATTTGGCATAATATATTGTTTGCGGTAAACTCTGTTAGCAAAACACTTCAAGCTGAAGATATGGATATTGATGTTGCATTAGAGAAATTGAATAGACTCATTCGTTATCTTGAAAATTATAAAGAAGTGAGATTTGAAGAAAGCATGGTTGAAGCTAAAGAGATTGTCATTAAAATGGGAGTTGAAACAACATTTTGGGAAAAACGTATTATTCAAAGAAAGAAACAGTTTGACGAGAATGCGTGTGAAGATCCATCAATGTCACTTGAAGAAGCATTTAGAGTTAATTATTACATATACATATTAGATCAGACTCTTTCTTCATTTAAGAGCATATTCGAGTAAACTAGAAATACAAAGAAATATTTAGTTTTCTGTTTGAGTTAAAAAAGTTAAACTCCCAAGATGATGGTGATTTGAGATATTCATGTGTTCGCCTTGAAAACTTTTTCAAGCATAATGAGTCATATGACATAGACGGACTAGACTTATTTTCTGAACTGAAAATGGTGAAGCGTCTTTTACCAAATGAGATCAAAAGACCAACTGAAGTACTAGATTTTTTGAAAGATATGAAAGGTTGTTAACCGAACACATGAGTTTCTTCTAGAATTATGTAAACGATACCAGTTATTGTTGCCTCTGCAGAAAGAAGTTTTTCTAAGTTGAAGTTGATTAAGTCTTATATTCGATCTACTATGTCAGAAGAAAGGTTAAACGGGTTAGCTATAATATCTATTGAGAAGGATATAGCTGACAGTCTTGATTATTCGACGATTATTAGTGACTTTGCATTGAAAATTTTAAGAAGAACAAAATTTTAGTGATTGTAATTATCAAAAAAATTATTTTGTTATATAAATATGATGAAAATATTTTGCGGTACTTATCGTTTTTATGTAAATACATTTATACGTTTTTGGTAGAAAGGGCTACATTTTCAAACCTCGCTTTGGGCCACCGAAAAGTCAGGGCCGCCCCTGTGGTGAGGATATCTTCTTCTCTCGGTTTCTTCTCCTTATGTAGGTTTGATGAGTCGGTTCTTCCTTTCCTTCCTAAACGATTGATTGCTAAATCCATCGAGTCGGTTTCTTCATAGATTTCCTTTTCGGTTTCAGTCGATCTCTGTTTTTAATGGAAGTCGGTCTTTTGTTTTAGAAACTAGAAAATTGAAGAAGAAGACAGTCGGGTAAAGCTGGGTGTACTTCCGACCGTGACAGAATGTGGCCCGCTTGACTCTTGGTCCACCAATTTTAACCCAAACTTTGACTCGCTATAATTTACTCATCTGAACTCCGATTTGACTTCCGTTTTCGCCTTCGGATTTGTCTTGGACTCTACTTTCCATCCGAGCACTAATCTTGACCATGAAATCAGAATCAACAAATGACCAAAATACCCCTAGTCTGCATTTTTCTCCGACTTTTATCTGTTTTGCACACATAACTCTGAAAAAGGTACCTGAGTAGAAAAAAGAGTAATTCATGAGAGTAACTTTCCCTAGATAGACTAACTCATCCAATTTAAGAGACTAAGATGGGACATTTTCATGTCTCATCAATGAGGCAGATATGAGTATGATTGGTTGCCAAGGGAAGTTCTGTTGAATGGAAGAAATTGTGGACGACCTCGTAAATATCTTTGTTAACCGTGTCCCAGTTAGATTGGAAGAAGTAGGGGGTAACCATCCGGTCCAGGAGCTGCATCCTTCTTAAGCTAATTGATTGCCTGATCAATCTCCTATTTATTTAGAATAGCTATGAGCTCCTGATTCTGGTTCGGGGTTATGATGGGATGAAAGAGATTTAAAATGGCCTGATCCGGATTGGGGTTAATGGACGTGCTGATTTGAAGGAGGTGGGAAGTAAAGGAATTATGAATGTCCTTAAGATCGTCATGCCATTCACGATTAGCATCGCGAGGATTTGATTAGTTCTGTGACGTTGAATGGCTTGAGAGTGGAAGTACTTTGTGTTCTTGTCTCCCAGCTTGATGAAGTTGCTACGAGATTTTTCCTTCCATAGAGTCTCTTGATGCTTGTACAACTCCTCCAGTCTGGAATTAAGGAGAAGGATCTCCTCATTGTTGTTGCTGATTTGAAGAGTAGCGATGATCTGGCTGATACTTTTCTCGATGTCGCCGAAGACTGTTCTATTCCACTTACTGAGTTGAGTACTAAGTTTGGACAGATCAGATTGGATGTTATGGGGATGGTGGGACCTATGCAGATTAAACCATTTCTCAGCGATAAAGTCATGGCAGTCCGGGTGGGACATCCACGTGCGGATGAATTTAAAGGGTTTGGGGCGCTGCTGGTTTTGGTCCAAATCCGCGAGAAGAATAAGAAGATGGTCCGAGCCCACCGACTCAAGGTGAGTGACACCAGAGGATGAATTTAAAGGGTTTGGGGCGCTGCTGGTTAGAGTCTTATTCAACAAGAGGGTAAGTGGGAGTGAAACAAGTTAGTTTTACGTCCTGTATGTGGGACATATTAAAATTGAGAAACAGTTAGGAAACTGACACATTAGGACACCAGACGAGGGTAAATTTGTAACGTCCCGAGTTTACGGTGAAAGAAGGCAATGAATAAGAAATCTTAGGGACTGTTTTGCAAACGAATAAGGTTAAAATCAGGGACTAAATGTTCAATGCGGCCAGAATCAGGGGGCTTTCTGCAATCAGGACAAAGACGGGGCGTAACAAGTGGTATCAGAGCATGAGTTCTGGCGACCAATAAGTCGTGTATAGTGTAGAGCTATGATCGCTCTGGACTGTAGGGAAAGATAAAAATGATCAAGACTAGGTGTCTACAAGCTTCAAGATTAAAAAATTACCAAGAGTAAAAGATGATATATATATATATATATACATTCAAGGTTTTTATTGTTTTCTTCGTTATACTCGCAAAAGGAAGAGCCGATGAATGGTTTTATACAAGTTGACAGAGTTCGCTACAAGTGTGGAGAAAACAAAGAAGAAAAAGGAAGTTCGGAATAGAGAGACATAGTGGTTATGGAAAGATCGATTAGTGGCTTATGGGCGAAATGCATTTCAGAAGTTGAAAAACAAAGGGAGTTTAGAGAAGTTATCTTTCGAAGGAGGTCAAAGAGAAAGGAAGAAAACAAAGAGTCATAAGTTGAGAGCGAGAAGTGTGGTGACTAGACGTTCATATAAGAACCAGGCAACGTAAACGAATGGTTAAAAGTTTTAACAGGGTGAAGGTACATATCAGTTCAGTCGGAACAAGGATAGAGAAATTAGTAAGGTAATGCTGGGAGTCGGTGAACTAAAAGAATTTCAACGAGTTAAGGAAACCAAGGTAAGAAAGTGGGTTAGCAATCATGACAACAATGAATGACTGCTTAGAGACATCACAATTAAGGATGCATAAGCATGGTAAATTTGGTCAATAGTGATGGAGTTGTGGTAAAATCTTGTATGCCTAAGTCACTCGAGCTGGTGATTCTCATATGAAGGCATTGCCAGGAGTAGCTAACCTAGGCGAACCGGTAATATGGGAAATGCCCTCGAGTAACAAAGAAGCTACGGATTGAACCACATAAGAAGTTAATGACCAAAGGACGTTTTGAAGGATCATACGACCTGGAAGATTTCCAAGATGAGTAGTTGAAAGAACTCAGAGATTCAGATAAAAGAAAGCTATAAGGTCGACAAGAAATAAGATGGTTGTGAATTATGAGGATAAGTAAAATGGTTGGGACAATAAAAGAAACATGTTAGAGAATATTATCGAATCTTCGGTTATTCAATGGTACATTATCGAGAGAAAAAGATATTTGACGACGAGTTGGGTTGGGAATAACTCGACAAATACGAGACTAGATCAGAGATGATTATTTTGGAGAAGCGAGTAAGTATTGTGATGTTGATTTTGAGTGCAACAAAGTCAGGAATTGGTATGTTGAGGGTTCATCTAGCCTAGTAATTCTCCGTGAGGAGCACCCGTAGTATTTGGGAAGAAAAAAGTTGAAGTACTTATGTTCGCAAAAAGAGTGGAGTATGAAGCAAAGAAGGCGGTTGGAATTCTTGAGGGACTGTGACATTGGCTTGCTTCATCACACAAGCAAGGCAAATGTGGTAGCGGATGCCTTGGGTCGAAAGAAATAAGAAGTTGTCATACAGGATACAACCAAGTTATTCTCTATGCCAAGTATTGGTGGTGAGTGTAGTTTTGACTATCAAGAGATTGAAACCTCAGAGAAGATGAATCAAATACCGGTACAATATTCCCATATCACACCCTGATTCATTGAGCAGTGGTTAGCCAGTACATTTCTGATCATCAGTACTCACAGATTAAAAAGGCAAGCAAGGATAGTGAGAACCTGGACTGGCAGATACAAACATATGGCAGTTTAGATTTAAAGGAAGGCTATGGGTACCGAGTGACAGGAAAATTGGTAAAGAAGTTTGAGACAGCTGAAGAGACTTGACATACAGTACATCCAAGGACTACAAAGATGTACAAGGATTTGTAACGAAGTTTTTGGTGGCCAGGAACGAAGCGAGATATATCTGCATATGTGAAGGTTTGTGATACTTGCCAGCGAGTGAAAGCTGAACTTTTTAGTCACTTGAGGTACCAGAATGGAAATGGGATCATATGACATTGCACTTTGTGATAGTTTTACCCAGAAGCAAATCAAGAGATGATGCAGTATGGGTGACCGTGGATCGACTTACCAAATCAACCGACTTTATACCAGTAAGCATGACTTATTCACTAGAGAAGTTTGGTAGATTATACTTGTGTGACATCATCAGATTGAAGGGGGTACTGACATCAATAGTTCAAAATGTAATCCTCGGTTTACATCAGGCTTGTGGGAGGCTTTCTAGTGAGCTCTAGGATCGGATTTACCCCTAAGTACCAGTGTTATCCTCAGACAAATCGACATGACTATTCAGATCCTTGAAGACATAATTCGAGTATGTGTGCTAGATTTTTGGAGGCTCTTGGGCAGATCGTTTGTACTATAACAACAGTATACAAGTACTATCGGTATGGCACCATTTGAAGCTTTATATGGGCGACTTGTTAGATTCTTCGTGGGCTTGACAGAAGTGCGAGGGAAAGCATTTCGGGACCAAACTTGATCCGGGAGACAGTAGGTAATGAAGTTAATGAAGGAAGAATACAGTTAATCCGGAGTAGACAAAGTTGTGATGCTAACAAATGACGGCGACTGTTAGAATTTGATGTAAATGGCATGTTTATTTAAAGGTGTTGCTAATGAAATGAGTAAAGAGATTTGGACTTCAGGGCAAGCTAGCGCATGATTCATTTGTCCTTTTGCGATCCTTGAGGGAGTTGGTGTGGTAGCTTATCGAGTATAGTTGCGACCAAAGTTATTGTAAGCTAAGAATATATTTCATATCTCAGAACTGATGAAGTATCAACTATCCCACCTCATGGGTTAGTTGGTACGAGTTAGATATTAATGAAGATGCGATATATGAGGTCAACCAAATTATGATTTAACACAAACTGCTAAAGGTGCCAAGGAACAAGGAAATCCCGTTGGTGATAGTTCTATGGAGGCACAACAACATCACAGAAGCACTATGGGATAGGAAACGGAAATGTGAGAACTTCCAATACTCTTAGTAGATTGTGATGCACGAGGAATGGAAGGGTGGTGAAAGATATGGTGTTTAAAGATCTGAGGTCATAAGATGGTAAAGGAGAATTGTGTATGTTATTTGAATAAGTTGACAAGCACGACAACAAGAGACGCTCTTGGAAGATCGGTAGATATAGTCAGAAGTTGACGATTCGAGTGTAGAGTGATAAAGAAGACTTGTGACATGATTTAGTTAAAGAATGAGCCGATTCAAGAGATTCATTGCGAGAAAGTCCGAGTTAATCCAAATTTCGAGGACGAAATTTCTTGTAAGGGGGGAAGATTGTAACATCCCGAGTTTACGGTGAAAGAAGGCAATGAATAAGAAATCTTAGGGGTTGTTTTGCAAACGAATAAGGTTAAAATCAGGGACTAAAGTTCAATGCGGCCAGAATCAGGGGGCTTTCTGCAATCAGGACAAAGACGGGGCGTCACAAAATTAATTGGGCATCGAAATCTAATATAGTGATAGATTAAGAGATGATAAGACTCGTTCAAAAGGAGGTTTAAAGAGATCAAACTAGAAATACTCTTAGAGAAAGATTCTACCCATCGCTCATTGAACACTGCTAAGCAAGACTCGGAATTTGGAAGTTCTGATGAACAAAAGCACACATGAGGGAGACACTTATGTCACAAAACATAAGATCGATTATGGAGATGATCGATGTTTACCCGCAGATCTAGAAATACAGAAATATTTGATGTCGTCGCCCATAAGCAACAGAGTGGGTCCTAGGATACTTGGAGCATCTAGGAGAGAGTCTCTGAAAGTAAAAGTTGAAGAAAGTCATAAAAAACAATCTTCCGAATATAAATATAGGAATCTTTCAGGAAGGACGACCAGGTGAAAAGGGGTTTTCGCAGTGGGGGTCGTTGCAAACTCTACTAGTAAAGAAAGTACAATTAGGACTTAGGAAGTTTTAGTTTCAGTTTTAGGAACTGATATTATCGTAAAGAGCTGATGAAGGAGTTCTTCAACATGATAATAATGAGCAAAGTGAAACAAAATGTGGATTGAATCCATAACTAAACTGTCACCTTAGATCAAACATGGGAGATGAACGAATTTAAAGAATTAGGGTCATGAAAGACTGCCCTAAAGAGACTTGTAAAATTGGGCACGTAAAGGAGGTTACGTGGGGAACTCACTTTTACAAACTCTAGTTATATGAAGTAAATCAGTTTATTTCCTTCATCTAAATTGTGGTTTAGAATTTAGACGACGGTCCAAAATAATAGAAAATTCTAGGTAGGTTTATTAGATACGTGATCTAATGAAAGAAACTCTGCTAAGTGAACATGGAAGCATTCCATTATATTATCCCTAGTCTAGGTCATTGGTTGGACAACAATGACTTAAGAAGACTAGCATGAGCGATTGGCAAGATAGCGTTGTTTCTTGGGATATGGGAATAGAAGTATTCAAGTCAACTTCATGGGTGTATGAGATACACTAGAAACCCACCAAGTAAGAGTGCTTCAAGAGTTGAAGATATGAACGTCATAACTCTCATTTAGCAAATTGGAAAGATTCCTCAAAACATGAGTACTCACTCATCTTATGTAAGGAATGTCGAGTCTTGGTCCCGTCAAACGCCGCGTCGTGAAAGGAGGTTATAAAAACGGAGGTCGGGTGAAACAGGATAGACATGAAGCTGAGTGGGAGTACAAGAATGAAATAGATCTTCCTAACGAAAGTTGGGATAAAGTATCTCTAGGCCACTTGAGGAGTGACAACTGACAATGCATGGTCGTGCTCAAATGGATTAAAGAGTTAATCATTTGATTTGACAATTTGTCCTCCCGATCAAGAAATTCTGAAAAGTGTGACGTATCAGATGAGATATGAAAAGACGTCGAAATCGAGCATTGCACTTGTTCTAAGTACAAGTGGGAGACTGAAGGATATATCCTTGCGGTCTGAAGGAATGTCCTTCCGAAGGAGTGCCCTTCGACCAAGATGGCAATGCGTACGATTTGGCTCATAGGAATGATGACCTTATTTGGAAGATCAATCAGCCCGGTTCAATTAGGAGTCGTAATGTTTAGCTAGAAGCCGCTTACGACTGTCGGATCACTTCGGTTATTCGCGACTAACATAGACCGGATCCTACAACGGGTTACACATAAGAGTGGTAACTTGAACAGCGAGAATAGACTAGTGGGAAGTGGCATATAGATGGATATGATCCAGCCTGATAGTGCTTAAAAGATAGAAAAAAATCGGGCTCGAAAAGAAAGCCCGGAAAAGTGTAAAACCTACTTTTAGGCCAACTAGGTCAAGCTCTTTAACGGATTGACCTGTGACATCCCATGTTTTCGGTTAAACAAATAAAAGACAACGGTTAGAAGAGGGGCTATTTGACATTTAGAAAAAGTCAAAATAAGGGCCAAATGGTAATTAATGGAAGTTGATTTAGTTGGATAAATATATGAGGGTACTTGTTCATTAAGTTTATAAGATTACAGGGGCTGGTTTATGGGGTGTATAAAATTTAAGGACTTAAAATAGACTATATCATATGGCCACCTTGTGCAACAACACATGGCTGCCATTTCTTTTAAACTCAAAAACCAAAATGACCTTCCCTGCTACACGTGCCCATTAAATGGCCACCATTTAAACTCATTTTTCACTTTTCTTAATTAATTCCATGAACAACATAACCTTAGAAAACCAAAGAGGAATATTGGCCGTTTAGGGTTCCGAAGGTCCCGTCGTCAATTTCTTCGCGTTCGGTTGTCGGAATTCAACGAAACTTGTTCCAGGTAATCCCATTCGACTTGTTCTACATATCTATCCATTCAGAATTTTCAATTTCGTCCGTATTTGGTAGATTTATGATTGTTATATCGATAACTGTATAGTTGTACTAATTTCATTTGGGATCAAAATTTGGAGCTCTATAGACGATTATTATTCCATTTCTTCGAATGGTTTGTGTTTAAAAACATGTTTAGGAGATGGTAGACTATTTCGGGGTGTCCAAATATAGACGGGGTGCTGCCGAATTATTTTAATGCTCGAATTTCATATTTGGAACAGTTTTAGAATGAATTGGAATAGAAATAGTTATCCGAATTTTGTCATATTTCATGTGAATGGACAGTTTCAGCTATAGATTTATTGTATGGAGTTCATTATATGATTTGTCAGCTTAGGAAGACTCTAAACTGAAAAATAAAGTTTATGGAAAGTTAGTTGGTTGGTTTGTATACATTTCGGGTATTCAGTGGATATGGCTATGAAAGTTAGAGACCAATTCGGTTACTTGAAGTCTTCCAAAGTTAGCGAATTTGCTTTTAAGTTTTCATGATTTTGTCTTAATGATTCTTTTTATTTACGAAGGTTCTTAGTATAAGAACCTAATGTTTCTTTTCGGTTTTGGTTATTCTTCCTTATCCCAGAGTATGCGAATGAGGAGGAATTTGGTCGTCTGGTAGGCGGGGAGGTCTTTGGTGATACAAGGACTGAGGTAGGGGATCTGAATCCTTTATCCAACATGGTTTTATAGATAATGAATATACTAGATTCTATAGTTATATATGCGCCATTATAACTAGAGTTTAGGTAGCATGAAACTCGATTTATGTGATGAACTGAAATATGGTTGAATGGTTTTACTGCGATA